>VZSR01003049.1:19671140-19778035 GCA_013398615.1 Brachypodius melanocephalos
AGAGTTTTGTGTAGATTATTGAAAGAATTTGAAGAGATAAACTTGAACAAAAACTTCTCCAAAACTTCTTGTTCTACAGTATCTCTTCCATTACTTTTAATTTGGCAGTAACTAGATGATCTGCAGCAACAAATTAAAATATTGTGATGCTCTGACAGAGATCTCCAGTAAATGTGTCTTTAGTTAGGACTGGTGTTACTCTTTGTGTATTGATTTTGGGACATCATGTTTAAAACAGAAAAGACACTTGGGACTAATGGCTAAAACACATAGATTAATCTTTGCATATGAAGAGGTTAAGACCAGAGAGCAAGCCCATAACTGAGCAGTGAGTCATTTGGCACTGTGCCTGGTGATGGCTTTACTGCACTGCAGGTGCTGACCATCCTTGTTGCTGCAGAAATATCCCTTTTACCACTGGCACACGCTTGCCTGGCTGATGTTGAAATAGAACCATCCCTGTAGTCTCTAGCTATTAACTATTTTTATTAGTTTTACTGTAATGACACTGCCCTCCTGTATAGCTTGGGATGGAGGTGTCTCCTTGAGCCATACCATGTGGAGAGGAATTGAGAAGGTTTTCATCTTCCAACAACATCCTCATTCAGTTGTTTACCCACAGGCATGACAAAACAAGCTGGGCAGATTGTGATTTACTAGGAAGAGCAAACCATCAGAAGATTTTTCCAGCAAACTCTAAGATCCTTGAATAATTAATGAAATAAACAAAAATGGCATCGTATTTCCTCCATTTCAAGCATAAAACAGAGCTATAAAAATGGAATTACACAGCATGTTGGTTTTGCAGAAGCTGCTAAAGTGAGTTGTGTATTGTTTAAGAGTGCATAATATTCTGTAGAAACTCTGTTGCTAGAAATTAATCCCAGTGGAATGAAATTCATTGTGTTATTTAATGAAACAGGATAGGCAAGGGATTCAAAACTGCATTCTCAGTCTTGAACAAGTGAGCTACGCATTACGTAAAAGTGCAGTAAAATTCCGAACATCATTCACAGAAGTGGGATCAAGTTTCTGTCAGAGGTATCAGAAAACCATCACCATTAACCATGACGTAGTTCAAACTAGACTGACATTCACAGGGCAAACGAGGCTAAAACTGCATATTCATTTTCCAAGGAAACTGTCCTCTGTGCTAAAACCCCATAAAATGATGTTGATACTAAGCAGATGACAGCACTTTCACGGTTTAAGATTCTTGAAATTGTAGTGGTGTTGCTCTGAGATGTTTGACAAAATACAAGAAAACACATTTTTATTAGTCCATAAAAAATAGAAAGTTTTCAAGCTAGGACATTAAGTGCAAGAATTCTGATGGGGTTATTTTAGTTTTTAAATCCCCAACAAAGATTGATAAAGAACATTAAATTGCCTGGGTATAATGCATTATCAGATTCAGCATATTGAGTGTGAAACTTACAATTAAGGATCTTGAGAAAAAAATTACTCCTACACTACTGATGATTAGCAAACAAGTTGAACTAAGAACTCTTGCTTATTAGTTCAACTGAGGGAGGAATACAATTTCCAGAAAGATGGAACTATCATTAACCCTTAAGTAGAAACAGAGGTGAAGTTTAAAGTATGTGAGCTAGTTTTCTTCCTTTTAAAATAAAAACTAGATTAGGTAAAAATTACACCAGCTTTTGTTTGAAATACTTTGAGCAGTTGAGAGTGAGAATTTGGAATTGCTTGAGTAACTGTAGTTTTGTATGCCAATAAAATTCAACGTGATCATTCACACTTTGGTGAAAGGTAAGTTTTAGCTTTTGATTCCAGTCACAATCACTCCAGAAAGATAGAAACGAAACTACATTTTCCCTTCAAACAGAATCTCTAAAAAATTATATCTGATCTAGTACAAACTCCTATAGAAAAATAATAAAAAACTTACATAAATAGGAGACTTACAGAAGGTTATCTTAACCCCATCCATCACTGCAGTGAATATTATTATTGTTAATTATTGAGGGACCACAACAAAACAGCATTTGATGCACAGCTGAAGACTCCATTACAAGTTCAGTAGAGTCCCCTCAATTACTAATATTCCCAAAGTAGTAGGAATCTGTTCAGATAAGAATTCTCAGTAAAGCACTGTAGTATTGCTTTTTATATCTCTAACCAGAAAACAAGTGTAATAGTCCAGGAGAAATACCTTGAAAAGTGATTCCTATAGAGAGAACAAGAAGTATTGCTTGTTGAAACCTTATGTACTATCATTTTTCACAGACTTTACTGGCAAATCTAGAAAAACCAGGAGATATTTAATATTGAAGTACTAACAGGTCTGCATAGAGAGTTAAAAGGGGTAAGTTGTGCACAATAATCTGATTTTCTTTCATGATTTCTTCATTACTCAAAGCATCACATATCCTAACTCTTAAGAGGACCAACCAACCAAGGAAAAGCCACCAAAAAAAAAAAAAAAAAAAAAAAAAAAAAAAAAAAAAAAAAAAAAAAAAAGCAGCTGCCAAGACAAAATGTGATTGAAGATTGATACCCCCACAATGCTCTTCTGGTTAACTGCTACCAGAGCTGATGTCTATCTCTGTCTATCTTGATGAAGTCTCATACCTCCTCCTTAAAAGGATCTGTCTCAAACTCAGAATGATCAGTGCAACTTTAGCTACACTCTGTGTGTGGAGAGACTTTCTAACAATGGCAGGGAGAATTGTACAAACAAGTAGAAACATTTGCTCAAAGTCATTGTATGTGTCTCATCCTAAAGGAGAGCAAACAAACATCCCTCAGATGTTCCATGGGAGCAGGACAGGTTCACATGTGTACCATTATTTAATATTGTAAATAATGACACAGATGCACATATAGAAAGCAATGGGCAAGGTTTGTGTAGTAACTTTAGAGATGTTCAACCTGGCTCTGACATCTATGACAAATTCTGGCGTTAAAGTGAACCAAAAAGTTCAAAATATTTAGATTGTTGCAAACTGCCCCCCAAGTCTCAATGTGACACTGATGCATATTAATAGGCATATGAGGAAGGGGTTATCCTTTTATTCCAGTTGATGGTGGTGGGATATAACTGGGCCAAGACTGGGTGTGTTTGAAATGTGTTCTCAAAGGAAATGGCCAATAGAGAGTTCAGAAGAAAAAGAGTGAGGATAATGAGAGATTTATAATGTAAGAAGACAGCTTATTTTCTTTGGAAAAAAGAAGACAAATTCTTGGAAAAGAAGTACTTAGATGAGAGAAGAAGCATTTGTTGTTAGCTCTTCAGAAATGAAAGGCAGAAAAGGTCAAAATATTAGGGCTGTTAGTGTTCTCAGATCCCAAACAGCAGTGTGGGTAGAGAGGAATCAGCAGGCAACATTATCCCAGAGATAAGCACCAGAAAATGATGCCTGATGCCTACTCCACAGCAACATTCTGTATGAACAGACTGTAGCACGCTATTAGTTGGTGGGGTTTTCTTCTACTTTTAAAGCAAATGGAGCTGAGGCTGTCAGGCACACGCTGTGTCCAGTGCTCTCAGAGAGGAGGAGCTGGCATTCCACAGATGCCTGCACGGCTCATGGGCAGGTCCAGCAGCTGCCAGAATTCAGCCAATGCAATGCCGGAGCTACACTTTTCATTCTGTTTCTTTCCTGGCTTACAGAGACATTACACTGCTGTAACTTGCTCCTGAACTCTCAGACTGCATGTAACCAATTCCATACCATATCCATCTAGAATGCCTCTGCAGGACTCCAAGCTGCATCTTCAGTTGTGGTGCCAGGAAATTCTGAATCTGAGGATCTTCTTAGGGGAGGGGAAGTGGCTGGAGGAGAGAAAGAGGCAAAGAAGCAGCCAGTGATAAGCTGATACTTGACCCAATACTATCTATTTGTTATCTCTTGTGAGGACTAAAAATTTGCCTCCATATATTCCTTTTAGGTTACAATTCTTTTTTTGTTCTAGATAACAAAATTCCCCTAGAGTAACTTAGAAGAGCTAAGTTAAGATGAAGGTCCAACTATGCCAGTTGCCTTATAAAAGGCCAAGAAAGTTCAGCAGAATTTCCATGAATGGAGAGTTCTTAATCATGGATTCCGGTCAGCACATCCAGTTTCTGCTTCTTTTTATTTCAAGACTTAGAAGAATTCTGTCTCCTACAAGGCTATCCTGAATAAAAACACAAATACACAAAGCTGGATTTTGTGTCTGTTAGAACTCTAGATCTCATTTGAAGCAGTTAAAATTCAGTTTACAAGCAGCAGCTCTGACAACTAAGAGAACTAGGTGCTTGTACTACAAATGCTACGTGGCATTCTTTTCAGAGTTATCCTTAAAAAACTATTTGCAACATATTTTGGCCTCTTAAAAGGGATGACCAAATAACTATTTCCATTCTATTTTTAGAATAGAATGTAAATTAGGTTTCTAATGTAAATAGTTTAAGTTCTTTTCCCCACCAGGCATCCTTCATGACATGTAATTTTTTTCCAGGATCATAGGTTAGGAGAAAGCTCTATTGCTCTTGTTGAGTTACAGCCATACGAAAGCAAAGTGTCTTGAAACAATATCTGTTTTTTCCTTACTTAGCTTCTAAAGAGATGCTCTGTCCCCTCCTCAACCTCTCTCAGGTCTGACCCCTTGTTCAGAGTAAGGAGCCTGGTTTAGGATTCCTCCTGCTTTGCAGTCCGCTTCTCAGTTCACACAGCCCACCAAAAATTCATTTACATTGTGAACACAAAACCAAAATATTAACCAGAAACTCCATCTGTCTTTCTGTGCAGTATTTTTTAGAGCAATGTCAGTTCAGACTGGGAAGGGCTGCTATGACACCTTTCAGAAGGGATCCACAGCTTGTTCTTATGATAGGACAGAAAAGAAAGTGGTATAATTCAGCATAGAAAAAATTAAGGCCAAGGGAAATAAACTTAATCTCTCTATGTATGTCTGCTGGATTATGCACTGAAGGGAAAAAGCTCTAAAACAGTATTGCCTTGAGAATAAATGAACATATGGCAGTCATGTGCAGGACTGGGACAGGTATAAGGAGAAATTTTCTACCATGACAGGAAAAAGGAGTGGAACCCTCTATCTTTCAGAAATGCTAGAGGTGAGGAAACTAATTATGGTCAAGATGTAAGACATATTTGTTACTTCTCTGGATGTGCTAATATGACACTATTGCATGGGACAAGAGGACAGTGGAAAATGCCTGTCCAAACCTACTAAGCTGCTTTATTATTAACAGTCCATGAAAGAGAAATGGACTCTTTCTTGTTGTGAAGTGCATCCCACAAACCATATCCAAAAAGTACTTGATGCCCTAAAAATGAGGATACCCAATGCACCTTTTACAAACAGAATCAGTTATTTTATCCATCATAAACCTCTGCAGCATATTTGAATTCTTGCACCAAAAAGATTGTTTTGGTCTAAAGAGATGAATAATTTATTTGCATGTGTATGTGGAGGTTTGTAACATTATCCTCACAATAAAATTTAGAAATATTATGCATATCTCCAAAGCAAGAAGTAGCATTTGCTGGTTTAAAATTAAAGCTATTTGAATATTCTTCATAAGATGGTCTTAAAATTCAAGGATTTTCAGTGAGATTTAAACAGGCAATTTTCATTGAAGAAATCCTAGACACTGAATTTGTACTGCTTCAAAAAAATCTCATGGTCCTCATTGTAGAACCCTTGCCTCAATTGTCTTGACCAGCTTGTTTGAAGCCATTTTACTCGCCCATGGGAGAATGAAAGGAATCACCTCCATGACTAGTTTCTTATCTGTACAGAAACAAGGTTGTCAGATAAACTTTCACAGCCAGAATAGGTATAACCATATTCATAGCAAGATATTATTAAAATTGATGGTGAGAAGACACTATTCTAGATAAGAAAGGTACAAGAAGGACATATATACATAAATATATATATATATTAAAGAATATAATGGACAAACCATCATCTCACAGGTGCTACATTAAGTTAATAAAAAAATTTGACACTACTACAGTTTATGCCATGTGGATAAGTAAAGAAGGCTATCATCTCTAGCTCTGCCAATATGAAACATTTTAAATGCATTTTAATTTTTAACAGGAATAAATTACTGAGAAGTGCCCATATCTGCTCTGAAAGCAGAACATATGCCTGAGGAGGATGAATAAGGTCTGATGAAAACACCAGCCAAAAAGCTGCAGAACTTCAAAGCTTAAAATGGTTTTAGTGAGTTTAATAAAAGAAACAGCTACACGGTGCAGAGAGAAAATAACTTTTGGTTAGCGTAGATAATTTCCTTGGGAGCCAGGATTGGCCTCGGTGCTGTTGTTACATTACACACACAGCATGTATGTATTTTAATTAACTCTGGCTCTGATACATCTAAATGTAGGACAGATCATTTAGTGTATCTGCAGAACATGGTGCCCTGGGAGATACAAGCCTTCAAAAAATTAACCAAATTGTGCCCAACTGTGAGAAAGGTTGGGTCATTTAACCAATAGATCTGTTTCAATCACAAAGTGTACTGTGTCACAAAACTTTGTTTAAATGTCAACCTTCATTGTCAACCAAAGAGAAGCGTGCAGCCAAAGCCCCACTCTCTCTTTGCCTGCCTCAGCACTGCCTTGGATTGCAGGAACACCATTAACTTGTCTGTAGGGAGCAAGTGAATGAAAGCAGGCTACAAACTGCAGCAGGAGCATGCCTCACAAAACAGACTGGAGTGTATAATCAGAGCATGATTTAGAAGGTGTTTCATTGAAATTGTGTTTACCACTAAGGCAATCTCTTCCAATCACTTATTTGCAGATTATAAAGTGATAAAAATTAGCAGGAGAATGCAGAGGTCAAATTTACACTTCTGCAAACCAGTTTCTACAAATTTGTATGCATTTTTGGGCACGGGAATCATGAAGACAGAGAGCAACATGAAACAAGTTAGAAGAAAGAAAGTAGTTAAAAATCAAGATTTAAAAAAATAATCTCCAGACTTTTCAATACCAAAAGCATATTGCAAATGAGGAGGCTCGACATTAGCCAATATTTGTTATATTTTTTGCCAGAAGAACTAGAGAGTCAGCTTTCTGAAATAATCATTCAGGTTTAAAATACTGTTCCACTTTTGAGCCCTAAATCCAAAATGTTTAAAATACATACTGATTCTCTGACTCCAGCACCAGGACAAGCTTAAACAACCACAGTAATCTACTGAAAAGGGTAATGAGAGACTATATATCACAAATTTTATAAACCTTGAAAAATTCTTCATTTGCTCCTAAGTTAGAGGTGAAACACTGAATGTAGTGTTCAGAGGCAAACTTACCTCAGAAATAGGGATTTCTGAGCAAGTTTTGGAAATCACTCCTTTAAATGTCCTGAGAAAGACTCAGAAAACCCCACTATGGAGAAAACCAATATTTTTTGAAAACAGATTTCTATGTACAATGATCCAGTTATTTTTCCTTGCTCAGTAAGATGATTAGGAAAGGGGTGGTAACTCCTATAATACCCTTTGAATACACTCTGCCGTGAACTTCCTGAGTGTCTTTTCCTACAGAATTTAGTCTCACAGCTTGGCAGCTCTGACAAGAACTCAGCTGGTGCTTGCCTGTTGCTGGGCATGCATGGGAGTGTGCTTTCCAACAGCAGAGCAGCTCCCTGCCTGCTGCACTGATTCACTAAAAACCTGAATACTGGTCACAGTCTTTTGCCACTTCCAAACTGATGGCTTTTTCCTTTGCATCCATCGACAGTTCCCCTTATGCAGAAGGTAATGTTTTATTTAAAATAATATCCTTCCTTGTCAAAAAATCACAATAGCCAGTGATTTGAAAAACACAGTAATATTGCCTTATCCCCAGGCATCTGACACTTTTAGCTCTTATTGCTTAGATATTCTTCACATCCTTATTTTCCTGCAAGTGATTAACCTTTCAGAGCTCTAGAGAACAAATTGTTTGCTTCTGTTTAGAAGGAAGGGAATAAATAAAAAATAACCTAAAAAAAGATCATCTATTTCTGATTGCTTTATTCCTTTTTTTCTTGCCTTATTTCTCAAGAGATGAATATTTGCAATATTGTCAGACTTTTAGACTACTTTTCTTTTCAAACTGTTCTGCCATAGCTGCTCAAAATAGCATATTTGTTCACATATCTATGCCCAAATCACATGCTGCAAAGCAATGCTGTTTTAATTGAGGACCAAAATATTTTCTATAGATTGCCCCTTCCCTGCATCACACAATCTTTCTATGGATGCATTCAGCAGTTTTTGATTTGGGGAATGCTAAAACTAATGAAGTTTTAAGTAAGGTACAGCAAATTTAAGCCTATTTTCAAGCAGTTACCTTTCACATTTGTCTTTGAAGAAGCCTGTAGACTGAAAGCTTTTCTCCACATCATATATTTCAGATCAAAAACCACTGGTTTTTTTTTTTTTTTTATTTGTTTGTTTGGTTTTTTTTTTCCCTCCTAAAATTAATTCTTTATGCACTGGCAGGTGGAAAACAGAAAACTTTTATCCTTTTTCCTGAGTTTTTCCATGGTTTAGAAGACTACTAAAGAAGCTGGTAATCAGCACACTCAGTGCTATGCCTTGGTCTTTCAGCTTTGGCTTGTGGACCCTCTGATGTATCACTGAGCAGTAGCTGTCCTCACTTTTGGAACAGCCTTTCTGTAGCTTGTCATTGAATGAAATAACTGGAATGGGATCAGAGCAGCCTTAAGCCAGCCCTCATATCAAAAAAAAAAAAAAAAAGAAAATAAATTTGTAATTTCTCTCCTGTGTGACTCCAACTGGTGGCTATTTATCTACCAAAAATGAAAATCCACTTGCAAAGAATAAAATTATAGTCCCATAAAAACTCCAAACATCATGCTATTTTCTAGATACTGCAACGTTCCCTTTCAAGAGATATGCATTTTACTGTTGTGTTTGCAAAAAATAATTTGTCCTGTGCAGCAAAGCCCTTGAAATCAATACCGTTGCATAATTTTTGTTGATATCCACAAAATTTTCAGAATCAAAGCCTAGCACAGTTTATTTTACATTTCTCATCAGATTAAAAAGCAACCCTTGCAGAAGGATTTCCTGTAATTTTGATGCCTTTTTCTCCTTTACTTATTTAGGCATAGCATGTCCTAGGAATCTCAGTGTAAGACAATCACTGTGTTTTCCTTTCATTAAATGGCACATATCAGAAGTTGTTTAAAGCAGTCTTAGAAAGCATGTTCTGGAAAACTCTGGCCCAACGGGAGCCAAAATTTACTCTCAACCCAAATTTTAGATTTCATGCTATGGGGTGAGCTGGACTAGTCCAGCATTGTTACAAATAATGAAGATACCACAGAATCATAGAATATCCTGAGTTGTGAGGGAACCACAACAAGGATCACTAAGCCCAACTCACGGTCCTGAACAGGACAGCCCCCAAATCCAGACCATGTGCTGAGAGCACTGTCCAAACACATCTGGAATTCTCTCAGGTTTGGTGCTGTGCCCACTTCCCTGGGAGCCTGTTCCAGCACCCAACCACCATTTGTGTGAAGAACCTTTTCCTAATATCCAGCCTAAACCTCCTCTGACACAACTTCAGGCCATTCCCTCAGGTCCTGTCATTGGTCACCACAGAGCGATCAGTGCCTGCTCTTCCTCTCATGGGAGAGTTGCAGACTGCAATGAGATCTCTCAGTCTCCTCAAGGCTGAACAGACCAAGTGCCCTCACCCATTCCTCATATGGCTTCTCCCCAAGGAGCCCTGAGGAACCCCACTGCTGCCCACTCACCAGCCTGATGTTAGCCCTGTTAGCAACCACACAGGATCAGCATTCCCCACTTCTTTAAAACTATGAAAGAGCATCTGGCAAAAAAAGATGTTGCACCACAAGCAGCACAAATGGAAAACATCTTTGATAACTTCTGTTTAATCCATTCTTCTCAAAGACTGTCCTCTTTGCAACAAGGTTTTTTGCAATTATATCTTTCTCAGGATTTAAATCCAGCAGAATCATAAGATTCAAGATTTAGAGCGGCTTTATAATTAATGATTATTAGCTGAATTCTCTTTTACTAAAATATAAGGGGTTTTTTTGTTTGTTTTGTTTCTGTTTTTATGGAAACATTACACCTGTCTAATAGCACTTAATTTCCCATCTAAAGTAGCTTTCATACCAAAAGCATTCTCAGTTTGTACCTTGAAATATCTGATTTTTTTTCTTGAAGGAACAGTAAAGAGCCAATAATGGCATTTAATAACTTTTCTTGTTTATTGTAGGTGCACATCAAACAGTTTTCAAGTTCTTTGCACCATGTATGCAAAATACAAGAGGCTCCTAGCTGAATGTTAGGCATGATGTTACAACTGACATCCCTCAGTCTTCCAACTAAGCAAAAGCAACAGTACACTATAACCCAAATCATCAATATGATACTGTAAATAACACCTACCAATCATCAGATGGCTTGTGAAACCTCCAGGAGCTGAAACTAAACAACCTGTTTGAAGGGGTATTTGTAAAAAACAACCTTCATAAATACAGCATTAATCTACAAAAAAAAATGTCTTGGCAGGACACAGGTGAGGAGGAGAAGCCTAATATCTGTCAGGTGCCCTGTCAGGTGCTATATTTATAGCTAATAGCCTAATTGTCTTTATATGTGGATGAGAATCTAATTAACTGTTTTCCAACTGACAATGGAGACAAAATTTTTCACATATGTTAAAAGAAAAGCTGTGTTGAGAAATAATCAATTTAAATAATCCCATGTCTTCTCAGAATGAACTCATCTCCCACCAACATCATACATTTGTAGTACAATGCCTATTAAAGGAAAACTTGCACACAGAGAAATTTTGCAACTGATAGTTTATATAAAGAAAATATGCTTAGCTATTACTTCACTTTGCTTGTTAGGCTTTTCTTGTTCATAGCATCTTGCGGTGATCGTAATTCAACAGCAATTACATCATAGCATCTTGCTATGGAAAATGTTATGAGGTTATTTCACTAAAATGCAAAGCAGTTGAAAGCCGATTTTTTATAAAGGAGGAGGTCACCAACCTCAAAGTTGAAAATTCCTGTTATGGAGTTAAAAGTGTCAGAGAAAATTGTTACACTGGGAAAAAAAAATCTGGCAAAGGGAAAGAAAGTACTTTGCAACTGACATTTTAAAACAGAGACATGGTATTAACCAAATTCAGGGTTCAGAAATTGCTTCTTTTAAAAATAATTTACTGACAGCATCTCTTTAAAATAGTTGAAAGATCATAAGAAGCAACAAAAGAAAAAGCATTAGTAGAAATGTCCCTGTTTAGAGCAAATGAATTTAGTTAATGGCTCTATTTGTAATGGACATCAAATTGAGTGTACTTTGCTAAAGGGAATTGAATAGGGATATCTAACTTGAAAGTTCACAAAGTTCCTTGAAAAGGTTCCTGTGCAAATTTTCAAAAAAATTCCAAGTTATGAGCTGCGAAAGAGAAAATGTATCCCAGGGAAAGGCAACACACATTATCCTGCCTATGTGTCTTGCTCCTCTGGTATTAGTTTGATTCTTGGCCTGTAGCCCCACTGCCCAGGTTAATTGGGGACTTGTGGCACTTGGTTAATTACTGCACAGGGCATGGTCAGCTGGGTGTGAACTGTAATCAGCAGCTCCGTACAGCTGATGCAGAGCAGCTGTCAATGATAATATTCAGCAACACTGATCTGAAACAAATCCAGTCATTTGGGGGTTCAGCACTGTGCATCCCAAACTGTATCCTTTTAACGTAGTTTTGATTAAAATTCCTACTTCTCAAATGTTAAATGTTGTTCATTTCACCTTTTATTGAAAAGTAATGTCTCATGTACTTAATGCCTGAGCTATGCTGAAATGCATAGGATGTGTGATTAAAATGCATTTGAAGATTAATTAGCTTTCTTTGAGGAATCAAATTGTGATTTAACAGTCTGTAACATTATCTTTAATGCAGTGATAAGACTTTTCAAAGCCAACTTTCTTTCAAAGGACCAAAAAAAAAGAACTCCTTTTTCTTAAGCAGTCCTTATCCTTGTGTTGATAAAATCTCTTTCACAGGCATCTCCTTTAGAGAAACAAATTTGTCTTTAAAAATATAAATATCAACAAGCCCAATGATGATAATGTTGGAAGGGAACTATCACAAATAAAAAAAAATTGTAAGCTGAGCTGGGGATAGCAAATAGGAACAGAAAACATACATGGGGAAACATGACTCCTGCTTAAATTGCTCATGATAGAACATATTGTTCTGTCTACACAGGGGTTTTTAAGGTTGAGAAATAGCATGAATGGGTATTCTTAAATGTTCTCAATTCACTTGTGCTTTACCATGCCAGCATAGTCAGGTATTGAAGAAACAAAACACTCTTGGTATAAATGAGGGTGTATTAAAGAGATCACACTGTACCAATCTGGTAAATGAGTTTTGTGAGCTCTACTGAGAAAAAACGTAGTTTTGCCAGTACAGCTTCTCAATTTTAAGGACTTCTGCTGATGTGATTCAATTGAACAAGCACCACAACATTTTAAACCCCACAGTAGTCTAATGCTGCTGTATTAACTTAGCTGCTAGTAAAAGAGAAGTACTAAACTAATGCAGGTTGCAGAGACTTGGACACCTCTCCCAACATTTGCTTTTTTCCCTCTATTTTGCATTATAAAAACCTGTAACATTATAATTCTGAGTTTTGAATTTCCTTCATATTCTGGAAAAGTAATCCAAAGTTCTTGTTTGATATACATTTTTTTGTTCTTTCTTTCTGTATTCCTTTGCCCAATTAAATTAAAATGTTTATGAAATATTCATTTCTTCAATTTAATTTAAAAAAAAACAAAGGAGAGAGATGACAACACGGAAACGAATACAATGTGAATAATTGGGATGGAGAACAAGTCACTTCTTTCCCTGGTAAACCACAACAAAACAATGATGTCACTGTAGTAACCACAGAGAAACATTGAAACCGACCATCAGGAAACACAGGGCCCACTGAGGCTTGATCCTCTCTCAATGGAATTCTCTGAGAAGTGTTCACAGCTGCCCATTCCAGGCCAGTTTCTCTTTCTGTTCCCATCCATAGAAATAATCTTGTCCTAATTAAATAATGTGAGACCTGCAAAGACAGGCTTCTGATATGTTTCTTTTGTATTTCTCTGCTTTTTAAAAAATTCTCTTGCATAGATTGCTGCAGAGAGTGAACATAAAAGATTTTGGATGCCCCAGATCTCCCAGAGGGGGAATGTCTGGCAGCACTGGGTGGAAGAAGGGCTGGCCAGGGCTTACCTGCATCTTCTGACACTTGCATCCAGAACTCTGCTTATGGTTTCCCATGTACCCTAACTTCTTTCTCTCATTTTGAAAACCTCTAAGATATTTAAACAAATCAACTCTACAAGCAAATTGTGTCAATCAATTACTTCATTTTATCCTTGTCAAACTCTCCTGCACACGTGCACTGTTCTACTGCATTTCGACCAAACATTTTGAGCAAATCCATTCTGCATTCATGACAGCTTCATACCCTCAGTGTCCTGGTGACTGCAGCAGAAAGCTCACTCAGGGGCATTTAGGGTAATCTAGGCTGAATCTAGAGGGTTAAAAATATGTGGTAACACAAGAAAATTGCAAAAGGAATTTAGTTTACGAGAGGAAAGTCAGGAGAATGGTTTGAGAAGAATGTAGGATTTATGACAAGGAAGAAACTAGAAGCAGGATTGGTCAAGTTGCCAAAACATTTTATTTTAATTTGAGAAGAGAAAAAAATCCATGAACATGCAGGCTTTCCTACACCTGGCAAAATGCAGCAGTAACATCAGCAGTCTGCTAATGTTACTAACTTTTCCTGAATTTAATGCTAACATGTTTTTGCTAATTCCCATTTTCAACTGAAGTGATTATCACAAATAAAATAATCTGCTGTTACAAAGATATGTGGTCACACTCCTCCTTCTCTCTGAGAAGGCCTTAGCTTTCAAGATCAATAAACTGATATTTGAAGAATGTTGCAACATAAATTCAAGTTAAATCACCTGTTTGTTTAGGATCTTCTTGTCAGCCCTCTCTTATATTCGGATTTATTCAGCTTGTTTAGGACTTTATGTCCACAGTAAAGGTCTCTGTTCAGTATCTCTAGTTCTGTTCCTCTTCTCCTGCATGGTCCAAGGATGTCTGCTAGACAGAATCATAGTTTCTGGTCCTGTTCTGCTTATTCATAGTGCATTAACTTATAGAAATAAATTAGTAATGAATAAAATTATAATTGACATACAGAATTTATACAAAGTTTTCTCAGAAAAATCTACAATCTCTATCTGTAGACTCAAGCATTATATTTTCACAGAACTGGAGTAAAGTCTTTAATATCTCTTGCAAGTTTACCTTCCCAGTGGGCTACACTTTCTGGAGCAATGATTAAATAATATATTTTTCTGTCTCACAGAGTGAAATGAAATACAGTGTTCTTTAGTCTAGTAAGTTGCACAAACCTTTTATTAAACTGCCAATTCTACCAGCAGCATTTGAAACTAAATCCTACATGCTTCCTAACATCAATGTATTTATAACAATAGTAGAAAAATCTCTTTTTTTTAATGTTTGAAAGGGTAGGATGGGTCTATTTAGTCTCCTGAAAATGCATCATGTGGCTACATAGTGGAAGAAGAGATCCCCAAAGACAGCAATTTAGGAATTACCTCCTATGGCAATTTGAGCTCAATTCCCCATCATTTCAGTATGAGACTCTTGGTGGAAGGATACATCAAAGAGAGTAAAAGAAGAATTATTCTGAGAGGATTCACTATCACTTCTTGCACACAAAATTTGTAGTTATTTAGAGAGAACAACTTTTAATATCTAGAATATTCATCCAGTGAAACGACATTTACAGGCATAGGTTTTATCAGTAGAAATAAGCAAGTCAGTAACATGTTAAAGAAAGAAAGTTCTCCAGAAAGGGTCAAATAAGGTACTGAGAAAGTTTTCTCCATCGCTGGCTCCTGAGAGATGAACCACAGGGTCCCCTTACAAACCCTGCTCCAGAGATGGAAGATTTATAGCCCATCACACTGTGCTTTGTGCATCGTAATGCTGCACCATAAATAACCTTGTCTGCAAATCATTTTGTGTGACACAATATGGAATTTAAACAGGTAGGAATCAGACTTTAAATTTACCATTAAAACCCCAGGCTTGAATTATTTTCTACATCAGTTTTGTAAAGAATTTATTTTCCTTTATTATGGGGGAGTAGCTGCCCTATTTTTTTCATTAGAAATTATTTTAGAGACCTGGAAAAAAATAGAAAGACATTTGTGTAACTTCAGTTTATGAATTTCTTAATATAATTTCATCTTACCATCTAACAGTTTTATCAGAATACCTTTCTGTGGAAGACTAAAATCTAAGAAATTCCATCATTAGAAACAGAGTTTTCTAAAACTCTCAAAACCAATTGGGAAAATTCTACTGTATTTATGACGCAAACATATTAAAAGCAGGATTTTTTTTAAACTGAAATAAAAAAATCTTATCTAGTAATAGTTATATCATCTTCCATTTTAGGAAATATCTCTTTTTTTTTTTTTTTTTTTCAGTTTTCTGGTGATCCAAGGTACATTCAGAACAACATTTGTAAAACAGGTGCAAACATGTTTTGAGACAGACACATATAATGGTCTGGGAGAACAAGATTATTTGTTCATTACTTACCTAGCATAAAAGAGAAAAAATTACTTCCCAGTTACCTTCCTGATGATATTAACCCCCTCCCCCTCTTTTTTTTAAATAAGTTCAATTGGATAAGAATATGAGCATTCCTAATTATTCATGGATTCAAATAAATGCCTCCAAACCTCAGCTCCCTGTGTTTGTACTGAAGTAACCGTAAAGTTTCAAGTTTCAAATTGTAATTATCTCAGCAGTTCTGCTTACTGCAAGGCACGCTTTAACAACATGGAGCCTTGCCAGAAGTAACTGTGATTCGTAGCTTGTAATGGATCACTCTGCAGATCAACAAACAAACATTGTTCAGATGTTAATTAGCCTGAGCACAAGGTGTAACAGAATCCCAGTTTGTGAGCTGAATTCAAACAGCCACAAACAAAAATCCATTGCTGAAATAAAGTGTCTAAATAGCAGTTCAGAGAGTGATGCCTTGTGACAGGTGCTGGGGTAGAATGCTAAAGCTTATGCAGCTGGGAGACCTTAGAGTATATTCAAAGGTCTATGCAGTAATGATGCCTGTGAATTAATTTTTAAATTTGAAGCCAAAGGCAATAATAATATCTAGCTATATAAATAATGGCTTCGGCCATTTAAGCACAGCAATCAAGCATTGTTAAATGTCACATTAGAAAAGAATGTGATGTGCCAGGAATTTTTTCTTTATGTTGGGTATAAGTAATCTTCCCCCCATCATTCCACCTTAATAAATAACCTGTACAAAATATTTTGGAACTATTCAATCCCCCAAGATAAACCCTTTCAAAGTACAAAAATTGCATAAAAGCAGTAAAATACCAGGCTACTTGGCTTTCTGTTTCACTTCTATCTTTCTAGCCCACAGGTAAGGTAGATTTGCATTAATATAAAATATTAAGTTCTATTGGGAATTCTATTTACCTCAGAGGATCTGTAACTTTACTTTAGAGGTGTGGTGGGTGGTAAAATTAAAAAGATTATATTAAATATTGAATAAGACTAAAATGTGCACAAAGAGCATATCTTTATTTTTGTTGTTTTATATTGCAGATGACGTATTACTTTTCGTTGGTAGTTTTAGTGACATCAAAATCACTGAATATTCCTCGGTGTGCCCTTGTTGTCATGATTAGAACATGATGCTCAGCCATCAACAGAGTCCTTCTAAAAGTGTCTTCCCTTTTCTTTTACTTGAAATGTTACCACTTTTACCATTACTTGCTAATACATAGATCCAGGTGTTATACACCTAGAGATAGTTGAATTTTTTAGGTATTTGTTTGGATTCACTGTTTTGATTTTATTAATTAAATGAAAGAGGGACTAGATAAGAAGATTCTTAGATGGACTTGTCCCTGATTTGCAAAAATTCAGAATTTTGAATCTATATTTGCAATTTTATACTTTTTTCCAAGCCTTATAGCATAGCTATTCTATATCACGACCAAAAATTCAAGCATTCCTTTAAAAAGAAATGAGCGAGACACGTAATGTACTTATCTTTGTAATAATTATTAGATAAATTATTCTAAGCAAATAATATTAGGGATATTGATACTCATTCTATTACCATGAAGACACAAGTGTTTGTATATTTTGCAATAAAGGAACTTTTCATGTAAGAAACATCTGAAAAGTATAGAGCAAAAAAAATTTTGAATTTTGAGTGTGTATATAAGAATGTCTTCTATGATAATCTAAAAATGGATCTTCACGTACTGTGTAAATGAGAAAGTGAGGTAGGGCCACAAGTAAAAGAGAAACTGAAGGGAGTGTCATCCAAACAGGATGATTTATTTGAAGTCTTTCAAAGAGGCTATGCCCATTCATTTTATATCCCTTCATTAAATTGATTTAAACCATGAGAGGAGAGGAAAGTCACCTCTTCTCAAAGATTACATCCCAAATTGCCTCGGCCTCTGAGCCTGCAACACTTTAAATTTCCCAAGGAAACATCTCCTTTCTCCTGAATCATGTAAGAAGGCTAATTTCACACATTTTCCTCTTTGTTAAGACTTGCATTATGAGCTTTCATCTTTAAAATGCTGTTTTCCCAACAGATGATTCTGCAATGCTTTCCTACCAAACTACTGATTAGAAGCTCAACAAACTACTGTATTTTAAAAGCACTATTTCTACCTAAATGAAATAAACCCCACACACTTCCCCAGTGCATTTTTTTGTCCCCCTAAACGCCTACATCTTCTTAAATGATCTTAATCCAAACTCCATGCCTAGAAATGAAACCAAGCAAACAAAAAGATTAACTCATGATGTTAAGTGAATTTTGGGTGAAGATGAATGAAGGAGAAAAATCAGAAATATGGCTGTTTAAGGCAGACTCTCGGCACAAATTATGTTGTCGTGATAATTGCTCATGTTCCATTCATGAAAATCTACTGAAGTAAATGTTTTTCACTGTAAGAGCACTTTTAATTTACACGTTTTTAAAATTCATATTTTATTTGGAACTAAACAATTTGAAAGCTAATGAACTGGAAAATCCTGCAGAGAAACACGTCTGGAATCTATGGCTTGAAAAAGTTTAGAAGGAGGAGTCAGCAGCTTAATATATACATTTCTTGAGATGTTTTCTGGGCACAATAGCTCAATAATTAGACATCTTTCTTCTCATAGCATTTTGAGTTTTAGCTCATATTTTACCTGGGAATGCCTTTTCTTTTGCAGGTGCCTCTCTTTTCTAAAGAAAGAATGTGAACAGTGTTCTCTTTCATGTCTTAGCTTTCATTTGTTTCAGTTTCTTAGACGATAGCAGCAATAACAATAATTTTTTCTGTTGGTTTGGAATATGTTCTGTCTGACAAAGTAGGAAGGTGAGTTTTTTTCCTTTTTTTTCCTTTCTTTTTTTTCCCCCTGTGTTTCCTAGAAGGAAAATCAGTCAAAGTCTTAAGATACACTCTCAGTTCTGTCCAGGTATGGATAAACACCTTACCAAGCCAACATTGTGGATCTCCTAGACTCCAAGGCGAATAGCAGTGAACAGTTCTTCAGAGTAACAGGATTTTTTTCCCCCCGACTAAATCTTGTCAAGATTTACCTGAAGTACATCATGGCATATTGCTCAGCTTTCATAATGTCAGACCTATTCCCAGGTCTTGACATTGATCCTTTTGCAGTGCTGTGAACAAGTTTTCCTTCAGGAAAAACATCCAAGAAGCAGAATTACCAGCCACTGCTTGGATTCCTACATAACTGAAATATAAAACACATATTATTTATAAAAATATAATAATATGGAAATATTCTACTCATCTACAGCCTCTGTTATGCTTTGATGTAAGAATAACATTTGAATCTCCTGTGCTACAGTAACATTTTTTCTCCTATCACCATGATACTTTCCTAGCTGCAGCAGTATTGTTCCTTCTGCTTTCCTCAATCATCTCTCTCTAACATTTTCTGTTTTACTATCTTCTGGAGTTTTGCCTTTTGACTTCCCCTTCCTTGTGCTTGTCATCACAATGAACATAAATCATGGTGACAAATTTGGACAGAAGTTGAAGAAAAAATACAATCACCCCTAATCAAAAGTAGTCCCCACCTGTACTAAGAGATCACAGAATTCCATAGAGAAATTGCTGTGCAGTGAGTAGCAGGACAGAAGCCACAGCAGATACAAAGCACTGTAACCTTTCATACACCTGGTACAATCTGAATGATACTCATCTGTCAGAAACAGCCTCTCTTTGGGCAAAGTTCTGTGTTAGAAGGAATATTTCAGAATTTTTACTAATGTTTTGACTTTTAGTTTAATGCTCTTAGTCTAATCTCTTAGATTTTAAATGATAAAGTTTAGGTTCTAGTTTAAGCATTGGATGAAAGTACTACCCACAACATTTGCACTGTTTGGGAATATCCCAATAATGAGAGTTGTTGAAAGATTACACTGAAAAGGTGCTTATGTGCTTAACTGGCCATGGAATTTATATGACCATCTTAATGAAATTAGCATCATATGCTCTCTATACACAATAGAATAGCTGAAAATATCTACAAACATTGGTTTTCAAATGAGTATGTCTGGAACTAAAAAGTTTCTCTCATGAAATAGTTCTTTCAGGAAATCAGGTGGCTTAAAGGCTTGAGCCAGAGGTTCCATTCAGATCAGCGGTAGCGGCTGATAGTCAGAAATGGCCTTATCTTCCACTAATTGCCTCAGAACCCATTTATAATACTAGTAAGTACTAAATCATCTGAGAATGTTTCAAAATACTGATTATGCTTTCTTTGAAAAAGTTACTCTCTTTTATCTTTCCAACTTCATTTCTAATAACCTTATTGTGGGTTCAGTTTTTCTTGCATAACCCAGAGTGACTAATCAATCCCTATTAACATGTTCCTTTGAATTAATGTCTGGACATGTTGTTATCATATTTTGGTTCTATAATTCAGGCTGGGTCTTGCACTACTTAAAGTAGGAATTAGTCTGTAAAAGAGAAGATTCTATTTTTTCTGCATGACTTTAAAATCTATTAAACATGTATTTCAGTGATCAGTGAATTGAAACTATACACTGACACAGTGATATTTCCCCACTTCCTGCTTAATAATTTCAAACATGCCAGCATTTTTCAACCACTGTTAATCACTTAATTGATATTTTCAGGTATCTACATGCAAAAACTCCCAGATCTTTTTGAACTAAAAGGACCTAATTTTGAGTGTATCTCTACATGTCTACACACATATATTGATATTTACACCTTTAGGTATTTACAAATACACATAATTTGGTCACTTGAATCTGTGATATTCCTTGCAATGTTTTGATGGTAGCCATAAAATTTGCTATTCTGACTAATTTTTCATCAGCAAGTTGCCATTAATCTGCAGGCTAACATTTCTAGCAACAGATACATAGACATAACTAATGTCAGACAGACGACAACAGTTTTGCTGAAGTGCTTTATTCTTTTAAATATTCAGAACCAATTTAATGGCATGGCAGCTCTTTGTGCCTTCCATCCACACAGAAATCCATTTGCTGGAGTCTAACCATGCTCCTTTCAATCTTCCTCATGAAAGAAATGCAAGAGATCTCCAAATCCTGGTCACGGCATATTTCATGGAGGCCCAGTAAACAAAATACTTTCTTAAGTTGCAATTATCACAATGAAACTTTATGAAGACTTAAAACTGAAAGAGACTATGAAACTCTACACATCTCATCCTTAAACAGCCCCAGCCATAAACAGCAGACAATATTTAATATGCAATGTGTAAGGCATAGCTGATAAAAAACAAATCATATGCAAAACTGTTTAAAGCAGCCATGATTCTGAATTTCTAGTAAAATCAAGATGTTATCTGTAAAGGCATGGTAATTATACTAAATAGGACAAGCAGCAAATAAATTTGCAAGCCTAGCAGGGCACAGTAAATTTATAGATGTTTGTAAATTGTTTAGCTTCAGGTAAAAAAAAAATTAAGCTAAATCTTCTCACCAAAGTAAAACAAAGAGGAAAAGGTTTTAGGAGAGAGCAGCTCTGTCCCAACAATCAGGTAAAAAGCAGCAGGGAAATGCTCTTAAGATGCTATATTAAAGTGCTATTCCCCACCACCCCCCAGTTTCCTCACGTGACCCCTTCACTGTGAAGAAAGTTAATGTAGCTGATTTTTTGCCTATAAATTCACAACCTCCCTCAGAATCCTATCCATTGGTTTCACTGCAAGGATTCTCTTAGCAGCAAACAGCTGAGTAGTGGCATAACTTAATAAAGGTGACCCACATAATAAGAGCAATGAGTGAAGCCCAGATTCAATAGCAGAAGTTTATTAATTGGATCAGTCTAACTGGATTACCACTATTTCCTGTAAAAAAATGAAATTCCAGGGACGTGACAATTACCAAATAAAAGTATGAAAAGGTGTGATCTGCTGAAGGAATAGCATGGCATGATATCACCAACCTCATGCAGGAATGCATCTACAGACTTCAGCTTATCCTCCTTTTTGTGAAATTCTCTATTGCTGTATTGAATTGACTGTTGCCCTTAAGTTAAGAAAAAGAATCTATCTGGTTCTAAACTACAATCAGTGTAATCAACCAAGAAGAAAAGAAGAGAAGCATTTTACTTCAATGTCTGCAAAGTTAGAAGACTACAAGCAGAAACTTTGTGGTGACTAGCCTCCTGAAAGCCAAGAAAACACAACGTATGTTGCAAGTCACAAGCTGCAAGTATTTAATCTATTCGTAATAAATATCTCATTGTTCACATTACCAATATCACATAATGCATTATGCTGCCAACTTCTAGAAACATCCAAACAAGGCCATTTTTTAATCATATAAAGCTTTAGTTAGATAGAAATGCTAGGTTTTGGATTTACGGAATAAATTTCAACTGCTTCACTCCAGCAAGACACAAACATCTGAAGCAGAAATTGATGATGAGGTCATGCATGCTCACTGCGAGTACATCTGGAAGCAAGACAAGCCAACAGTCTAAACCATTTCCTTTGAACTTGACAAGAACAGTATGCTGCAAGGAACACAAGCCACTATATGGTTTTATACAAGTTCCAACCCTTCAATTGCGCACAAAATCAGCTGCAGAGTCAGAGCATCACCTGATGTAAAATATTGCTATCCAGTTAAGGACTAGATCTGCCCTTCTCCTAGGATGGATCTGCAAAGAGCCCATGGCCTTTGCATTCCCAGGGCTCTTCCTTGGCTGGGATCAAAGGTCAGGTATACAAATACAGGTGGGGAGCAGTTACCATTCTGCTACTGCTGAACAACTGCTCCTCTCCCCAGCCTCTATCCACAAACAGCAGCATTTTTATTCCTGATTCCTGAATGGTGTCAATGAACAATGCCCTTTGAGGTTTGCCTACAGGCTCAGTGAGACTAGCTCAGAGTGCTGTGACAGTTCCCCCCACTGCAGCAGACCAAGGGGCACAGAAAAATTGCTGCCACCAGTTCTCTCATTTTATTAAGTAGTGAGGTGAAAAACCTCTCCCTCCTCACCTCTTCCCTGCTTTGGCCCTGGAAGATGTGTGGTTTGTTTCCCAGTTCTGCAGGAGATGTTCTGAGAAGATCTGCACTATGAAAAATGCTAAGATGTGGGAAATAACATATCTCTAGGTATGGTTTACGCCAGTACCAGGGAATTGGTTCCAATATGAATACTAAAACCAGAGGTCTTGCCAAGTTACTTGCACAAGGGCTGCCTGAATCACTGATAGCAGCAGGACTAATGCAGGTCCTGTTTTCTTTATTTCCTCTCTCAGGTTAGACTTTCAAACAGGCCATCCGGAGCAGTAAGAGACACAAAAACTGTTTGGTATTTACATTGAAAAATAAATATATTTTAGATTTTAAAAAATGTTTTATGATAAGCATGAAGAGTGTAAGAATCGCCACTTCAGCAATTAAAATAAAGTGCTCTATAGTCAGTCACTATCTATCAGCATTACATATAGCTAAAGGAAAGTGGAATCCATTAGTCATTCAGTAATTATGGAATAAGGCATTAAACATCAATTTTCAATTTAAAAACAAGGTCAAAAAAAATAGACACTAATTGTTATTGTGCACCATCTTAATTTACATTTTATTTTCAGGCCACATGCAAGAAAGCTCAACAATCAGGTCAGATAGTTGAAATAGTATTTAATCTACCCTGAATATCAGTTGAAAAAGAAAATTATAATATAAATAAAATATAAAACTTATATAGGAATAAAAAATACTTTTCACTGTTTACATTTGAAGACAGCAACAATTGTATTTAAATTATTTTTCAAGGTACGATAATTTTTATTAAGAATAAGAAGGAATAAAACTCTGGAAGGGCAGTGAGCCTCAAAATACCCATTGATAATAAACACAGGGAAAGAAATAAACAGGTAAGAGAAATCTAAAAAAAGATCACACCGAGTTCCCTGGTTCACAAGACTGCACAAAAATCTTACGGAACTCCCAGTTTACCGATATTTTAAAGGCTACTTTGCCTCTAACTATTACAAAAAAGAATTCTTTAAGCAAACTCAAATATATTCTTAAAGGTTGTTAAAACAGGCATAAATAAATATTTGAAAGTTTCATTTTCTCCAAGAAATGTGATTCTTCCATTTATACAAAAACATGTTGATATAAACAGAACCATGATAATTTACATTAGCTGTAGAATTTTCTCTTACTAAACTCAGTTACTGCCAGAGTGTTTTGTACAAACAGCTCTATAAACATGCTGTTAATCCAGCATCCTCACATGAAAGAAGTAACAGTGTTATTTCTAACTGGAAAAGTCAAGACCAAGAAAATCTCAGAAATGAGTGGAATATTTATACAACATATTCCAAGTGAACATCACAAAAACTGTTCGGGAAAACCACATGGGATTTTTCACAGGAAAGTGCTGGAAAAGGTGGGATTTTTTTCTTGCAGTCAGCAAGTCAAATCCAATAGGAAAGCTTCTAAAAAACATTTTAATAAAGGTCATACTTGAGCTGTCACAAGCAAGAATTTTAATTAACATTCTAGCAGTCAGCAATCAAGTCTGCGCATCTGATAACTTTACAACATAGGCTGGAGAACTGCATCAGACTACAAACATTTATTTACATGGCAACTGCCATGGACAGGAGCTCAGGGGTTTTTTTGTTTGTTTTTGGTGTTTTTTTCAGAAAGCCAGTGATCTTGTACAAAAACTAGGAAGTGCAAAGGTGCTCCTGCCCTGGAAGATTTAACTGCTTCCTGTAATCATATGCAGCAGATGGATGTTGTGCTGTATTAGAAGTTAATAACATCCCTCAAGAGAGGCAGCAGAGGCTGTAATATCATCTATCCCAGGGAATGTACAGAGGATGGGGGAAAGGGAAAGCAGAAAGGATGGAAGTACTGTAGCTCTGCCTCTCGTGAACATGGAAATAACGGCAGCCACAGGACCACGTACCTTCTCCATAGCTGAGCTGGGTCCATGTCTATTTGTGAAGAAGAAAACCCCATTGGTCACTGGTTTGGATGAGATTTTTTCATGTAGTAAACCTAATATCCTGAGCCTTTAAAATCATGGCCATTATAGAGATGATGAACAGAATCTAAGGTTTATAACATCTCCCATATGCTAGTTCAGCATAGAATATTGCATCCAAGTTTCTTTTCTTTACCTAAAAGAGACATTTCTTTACCTAAAGTGATCATAATTCTAGACACCATGAAGCCCTTGAGTTTCAAAGCTTTGACAGCACGCCTGTACCCATGTTGCTCCTGAAGGGGACCAGGCACAGGCAAGCGTGGTTGGAAAAGCAGCCCCCTCCAGCCATCCTCCATGCAGGGACACGGGGACAACCTGCGCAGGGCCTGGAGCATCTGCCTGAAGCAGGAGGGACATTTCTTGCAGAGCTCACTGCTCACTGACAGTGCGGCTTCCCCTGGCCAGGAGAGGAGCTGGGGAGGCAACAGGGGCAGTGCAGGGCAGGGCCCTGCCCCTCCTGCTGTCACCTTGTCCTGCTGCTGCCTTTGCACCTCCTAGGGAGCAGGACTGAGGCATTAATTTACTATACATAAACTAGTGAAGAGTATGTACTTCACCGCCACATTCAAGCATATCCGTAAATCTGAGGAGCCTGAGGATATTGTATTTTGGTTTTGCCAATTCTTTGTCTATCAGCAAGTTTCTGGCACGGACTATATTCCTGGAATATTTAGGAAGGGAATCCTTAAGACCGTGACCTTTAAGAAATAAAACAGAACCAAGGAAATTAATATGTGTCCCATTTAATTCAAGTTATTTCAAGAACACAGTGAATATATTACTTTTCCTTGTCTGAATCAACAGAATAATGGCTAGGTAAGTAACAGTCAAGGGTCTGTCAAAGAGAAATTGTGGCTGACCTGGGTACTGGACAGAAAACAATACCAGTTTTTAGTTCAGTGTCAGGTATTAGGGTAGAACACATCATGTACCTTGACTTGAACAGTTCTATCAGATGTTATATAAAAGCTCCAAGAATGCAGTCTAAGCAAAAGCACTGCAAGACACAGAAAAATTGTACTCAAAGGTTAATCAATTGTTCCCTGAGAAGTAAAAAGAAATACTAGATAACAAAATGTAAGTAAAGGCCAGTATCATGCAGCGTTTTCATTAATTATTTATAGCAATTAGAGAGTACATTTATTAAATTTGCGGATGACATCTGGCTGAAAAATGCTGCCACCTTGCTGGAGGACAAGGTTAACACAGAGACCAAAATCAGAGAAATGCCTTAGAGGGAAAAAAAAACCTGTCAGACACCAAGTTCTGACACCTAGGTAGGAATAAACAACACAAGATGGGAAAAAGCAGCTTCAGTAGGAGCTTAAAGATCAAATCTGTTGCAGAGCAGACAAAGAAAGGTGGAAGGGAGAATGGAGAAATTATACTGCAATGTAAACATGTTCACAGTATCAAGCCATGATGGCAAAAAGCTGTGATGTGTAACTATGAAGAGCTTGCAAATTACCTGTAGAAAAACACCCATAATCTTATGGCATCTCTTCTTGGTTTTTGAAAGACTGTAGCCTGACTGCCATGTTTTGGTGTTCTACACAGACCTCGGCCAGTCACTGAGAGATCAGCATGGAGAAGGCTTCAACAAAACCCCACTGCAGCCTTCCAGAAGCTTAAGGTGGTCTATAAAAAGGAGGGAGAGAAACTTTTCATACAGGCAGACAGTCACAGGGCAAATGGCAATGGTTTTACACCAAAAGAGGTTGGGTTTATATTAGATGTTAACATGAAATTTTTTACTCTGGTGGTGGTGAAAGACTGGAATAGGCTGTCCAGAGAAGCTGCTGCTGCCTCATTTCTGGAAGTGTTCATGGCCTGGATGGACAGGGCCCTCTGCAACCTGGTCTAGAGAATTGCATCCCTGTCCTTGGCAGAAGGATTGGACCTAGATGATCTTTAAGGTCCCTTCCAGCCAAGTCATTCTATTACCAGGAAATACAAAGAGAAATTACAGGCAAAGTTACAAGCAAAGGAAGACTGCAGGAGCTGAGGTTGTCTAATGCACTGAAGAAAAGACTAAGGGAAGATTCAGACAACATGCTCTGCATATATTAGCAGCCACAAGTAAGAAAATAAACAGTCCCTGTTAGTGGTGGTTATGGAAAATGTTGTGAAACAGCAGTAACTTATTTTCCAGCATCCTTTTTACTCTATTTCCTTCACAAGTCTGAAGTGACTGGAAGATAACATTTTTATGTAAACTAATGATTTTTAAGAATAATGCTTCTATATAAAAGCTTTGTTATCTTCATGCATATCAGTTTCATAAGGAATATTTCAAGGCATATTTTATATTTAAGTTGGTAAGAAAATGTTTTAATAAACAAATCAGCTTGCAAACATATTATAGACTGAAATTAAAATCACTATCCACCATCACAACAATAAACTGCAATTTATGACGACATAAAGTTTAGCACCTGAATGAAAAAAACTAATAATTAGTAACAATAAAATCATTTAGCTTTGATTAATAAAGTCCTTTGATTTTCTTACTGTTCCAAGAAAAACAGAAACAAATATTTCCAGATTTTCTTTCATGCCAAATGTTTTCATTTCCCACTTGGCTGAAGCAAGTTAGGGTATATGTTGGACAAACATTTTGAAAATTATTATGCATTGCGATCTACCAACACTGTGTACTTGTGTTAAACGCTAGCACCATCTACTGGTCCAGAAGGTCCTTTCAAACTTTAGAAAAAGCTGTGGAAAGTGATCCAGCCAAAATGATGCAAAACGATACCGACAGCAACATGTAGTTTTTCAGTCCCTGTACAGGCAAAAGAAGAGAAAAAGGAAAATATAATCTTTTCATTATTGATACCACTTGAAAAAAAAGTAGAAAAAAGTAGTAAGTTTCATTTAGGCAGACATTATATGAAAAGAATTAAAGACTTAGAGAGTTACAAAGATTTGGATAATGAACATTATTATCTTCTACTGTGGTGCAACACTAACTTGCAGTAGGAGACACAGAACTTCTAGTTCTAGATCCAATGATGCCTGATTAACAGTCACCAAAAGTATTGGGAAAGATCATCTCCAATAGCAAGTTAGATACCTATGGATCCTGGACAGATTGGCAAAATGAACCTGTATTACACTGCTAGCATTCAGTGCTTTGAATTCCACTTTAGAAAACTAAGTTCTGCCTGTATGTTAAAATCCAGTAAATTAACTTGTTGTAGACAATCACTGCTATATCAATTTAGGATCTTTACATTACACTGTAATTACAAAGGTCAATTAACCTGTTGCATTTTTACATCCCTTGTTGAACATAATCCTAAAAATGTAATCTACTTGCTGATGTGTTATTGGGACAACTGCTCACTCCCCCACCCCACTGAAAGAACTGGCTCAAATGAAAATTGTCTTCAGGCAGTGCCTGGCATCCTGCCTCCTGGCTGTGCTACAGTCTTCATTTACATCCACTGCTCCTCATACAGCTAAGGAACTAAAATCTTCATTCCTGTAAAAACTGTTGACAGTTCTTCAAGTTTCTTGGAAAACTTAATATCGCATGGTATCACTTTCAGTTTCATAATCCAATATTTGAAAGGAGGAGAAATCTGAGATACAGCTGTATATCAAGTCATACACTAGAGCTAGAGGCAAGCAAGAGATATTAGGTAAGAGACCTAATCACATTACCTTGATTTCCTTAAATACAAGGACTCCCCACATTGCAGCAACAAGGCCAGGACCCTAAAGAATAAGATTAATTTGTACATTACAGCATTTCATTAAAATGTACTCCTTCTCATTACTGCTCTCAGGGTGGCTGAATTTTGTCTGGATAACACATTTAGGTCTTTCAATTTTGTATAAATAAAGCACTCATGAAAAAAGCATAAACATCACTGAAATAACTAAGTAAGATACAATAAAATCTTCAGGAAGGGCTAAAGACAGAGTCAAGAAATTGCTTTTTTTTTGCAGTAGGCAAAACTTCTTTCTAAGAGAGCCTGCTCCAGCTGTTATATGTTCTTTCAGTAGACTCCAAATAAAACACCACACTTTAGTTCAAATTAAGAGTCCACAATGTTTCCTAGCATTTCCTTTATAAGCATGGCTATCTATGGGGCAAAGTTTGATTTTATTGCTCAGTATGATATCAATAGACTGAAACATAGATGTATTTCCTGTATAGCCGGCATCTGGACAAAGCACAAAGCCAGCCGGGGAGACAGGTCAGGGAAACTCCTGATTTTCCGTGGTGTTGTTGTAGAGGTTCCTGGCTAACAGCAGTGATACACAACAGCAACTTCCATGCACTCTTGGTAATACAGTTTTGCCCCTGAGAGAGCAATGATCTGAATTTTCATCTCTGATGGGAAAATATCTGAATATGAAGCAAAAACTGGCTCTGTTAATGCTTCCCATTAGAGCTGTTCTGAGAAACACTTGACAGATGTTTGGCCAGTGACCTTCCTCTCTTCAACCTCAATGCAGCTATAGATATACAGATAGAGACAGCAAACAGTGTCTCATGCTGAATATATGTGTGGGTGGTGTTTCCTAATGACACTGTCAACTATTATTTGAGGGGTTATTTCACTTTCTAGATAATGTCCACTGGGAGAGGAATGCACTTTAAAAAATGGGACAAAGTGTTAAAGGGATGTGATGAATACCGCTCTAAAAATTTTCACCAGGCTGAAATAAAGCAGCAGTTCTGAACCTGTAGTCCAGACAGGCAGCATCTCATCAGTGCTGTCCTTATATTTTTCATTCTGTGATTTTACATTCCTGCCCTTTAGGCATACTGATAACTAAATTACTAAAGCTGCTTTCCATTAATCCTTCAATTTCTAACCAGAATAATCCCAAGACTTTTTTCTTTTTTTTCATTGCACACTGCAGAGTATATTTTGACTTACTACATCTTGAGGCAAAGCTTAATCCCTATTAAAGTTGTTTCATTAGTTTGCTTCCAAGATACAGCTGTTAAGCAAAATTTTGGTCTTAATATTTATTAACTGTCACTTGCCACCCTTGTGTCACCAACTAGTGCAGTGTCAAGATGCAAATGCAAAGTTTACTTTTACCTAGTAATTGGAATTTATGCTTTAAAGATACATCATAAACAGGAATAAAACAGAGACAGAACAGGCTAACCTATTTCCACACATTTGCATAAAAACATTTTCAGTAGTACATAATCTGTTCTGTTTGTTCAAGAACTGTAAAAAGAAAAAATGCCTGACTTAATCAAGCAACATGACTACTAGGAGATAAAAGTCACAGATTCAAAAACATCCAGACAAAAATGTACTTCCTGGGACAAAAGCATAAAATAATTCTTCTTTTAATCATTTCAATTAAATAGTTAACAATGATGAAATTCTGTTTACAAAGCTTTGGCTTTTACATAACCTAAAGATTCACACTCTCAATTCTTCTGATTTTCCTTATGCTTGACATTGACCAAGATGCTGCTTGTCACAGTCATTCAGGTTCCTAAAAATTCAAAGACTAGTGCAGACAAGCAGAGGAGGCACTGTATACTTTTGACTAAAAATGCTCTAGACCCATCGTAATTTCAACTCAATTCCAAAAAAAGAAGGGTAAAAAACCTATTCACTTTTAATTCTAGTTAGAGATTTTATTTTTTATATACTTACTGCAGTAATTATTGGAAAGCTGACGACAGCAGTGAGATAGTGATTGGCCAGGAACCAGCAGCAATTGGCTATTGCCCAAAGCACACCAGAAACAAACCCTAGAAAAATAAATCCTAATCAAAAACATGCATAGCAAGGTACAGGCAGCAGTTTGTGGAAGTTTTATATTTACAGCATAATACAGCAATTGTATATATGCGTTTTAGTACGTTAACTACTTTAACAAGCTGGCTCCGGCAAACCAAACCAAAGTTCAGAGGATAAAAATCAGCTACTCCAACTGAAGTAGCAAATTAATTAAAGTTCATTGTTTTCTGGGCAATGTGCTCTCCACTCTGGCAAATCAGTTATTGAAAATCTGCAATGTCACTTTGTTCTAGTTTCAGATTAGAACAAAAGTTATCACTGTCTCCTAACCTTAATTAATTAACCTAATAGAAGTGCTCTTTCAAAAGAGACAAGAAGTCAAATGAAGATACTTGAGAGGTGAACCACAATTCCAACATACAACTTGAACTAATCACTGCAAAATGGTCCAAAGATGTAGCTGAAATGAATTGCTAATTTAAAATACAGTCGTACCTGGCAATATGGCTTGGGGATAAACGTAAGGTTTATTTTTCCTGACTGCACAGTAGATCAAAAAGTAGATGGTACTTGTAAGAAATATTCCACTGAAGTGTGCAAACACATAATCTAAATCTGAAAGAGAAATTAGTAAAAACATCAGATATTAATTTTAACAAAATTATTTTCACCGATAACATTCTTACAGACAAAAACACATAAAGGTGCTACTCCTAAAAATTCAAATTCAAATCTCATTGTGCTGAATGCAGCTGCCAGCCTGACTGTGGATGCATACAATCAATGACATCTATTAAACATGAACCAAATGCTGTTGACTTATTACAGGCTTCTAAGCATTTCTCTGCTATTATTTTCAGATCTCTATTACATATTCCTGAATTAATTTAATAATTAAATTAATTAATTTTAATTTTACATATTCCTTTAATTAATTTTGAGAAAATCCTCAGGTGAGGCTACAAAACTGGGGTGGGGATTTTACATAATTGTAGATGGTCAAGAGAGGTTGTAATTACATTCCTGTATTCCTTTATCCTTGTTTTGTCCTGTACATTTAAGGGCAACAAAACTGCACAGACTACATAAGATAAATATAGCTCACTTTTGTCCTTTTTTTTAATCTTGAATCACAATTTTGATCACTATAATTATGAACAATAACAAATCCTTTATGGATTTTGTATGTGCTAAGAGATTATTTCCAACATGGTAAAGCAGAAGCATGTAGGTGATCCTTGTCTCCTTAGAGTTGTAAATTTTTAAGAGGAAAGGCAGCTATGGTAATGACAACATCTGTTTTGCCTGGCTGGGGAATATATACATTGCAATATTCAAGAGAAATTGTATATGACAATGGCAACATTATGGGTTCTCAGCAGCACTTTGCTCTCAACGTGCTGCATGCATTACCTGAGAGAGTATAACCTGAATCTTAAGAAACAAGTTTCTGGTGGAATGTTGTTTGAAAATGGCAATTAGGCTTATGTTAAATGATTTAAAATTAAAAAGCAACATGGTTTTAATTACTTATGTTGTTACATATCTGCTCTCCTCATCAGTTATGATCAATGTTCTCTTCCTTTATTGTTGTTGGCAATTGGCAAGCTCATGCCCTTTTTAAAGTCATTCTCCACTCATACAAACTCTGTATTTTGAGAATGATAGTATTTAATGCTTTCAGAAACATACCTGTGAGTTAAGTACGATAGTCTTTGGGCTGTTTCTCAGTGTTTTTTATGGTGTAATTCACCTCTGAGAAAAAGGGAGTGCTAGGGCTATGATTATGGCAACATGTAAAGTACTGATGAACAGAATAGTCATGGTATAGTTTCAGGCATATCAAGAATGTCACCCTATGCCTTCAAAAAAGCAGGAGAATACAATGATGAAATGTAACAGAAATGATCTATTAGCCTTTACCAAACTGACTTGCTCCTGTGTATACAGTTCCATTCCTTCTTCCATGGTCCTTGATATAAAGCACCGGTACAAAACTGGAACCGTAGAGTATTCCAGCTACTACAGCCAGGCTACAGCCTCTTTCAAAAGAACAAAAATTGGAGAAAATAGCCTTGCATGAGTTAAGGAAGTAGACAACACATGTAAGCCCAGCACTGCAGGTAAAAACTGCATCATATAAAAATTGCTAGCTATAAAAATAATGTATTTTAGCACATTTTTATTTTCTAGTAAAGAAATAGTTCACGTAGTTTCCTTCTACTTTGTAGCCAAGCAGCACAGACAACTCCTGCTGCAAAAGCCAGCAATCTAGATTAATGACATGGGAAATTAACAAACTAGGCTTTTGCAAAAGCAGAGCTAGGGGACAACAAACAAATTTCAATTTAAAATGCTTCCACTCTCACCTTCGTTGTTGCAACCTATATATTCTTTGTAACTTCCCAGGTTCATTGCCTCTTCAGTCCCCTTCTCCACAGATTGCTGTGCTCTTAGCAGTCTCGACTCCCCACACTGCTTCTTGTTAGCTTGTTTCTGCTTAGGAGCACTTTTACTGCCTCTTTATCATACTGCCACGCCTTCTCCAGCTGTATTCCCTTGGAAACCACACCTGGAAGCACGTCATTAGCACAGGCTTCTTCTATGCTGTAGTGCTAATCAACCAGGTGCTAAAACCCAGCTCTGTAATTACTGAGTTGATATTGTTATTTACTTTGCCAAATGGTGTTTTTCACGGTAGTACCTAATACTTAATTGGTAAGGTTAGACACACTCAACAGCGCCAATCGAATAATCTAAATAGCTGTGCAACTATTCATATATAGATTTGCACATTACACTAGTATGTAAAAACCTGTTCTCTATTAGTGTGTGACTTTGCTAGGAAACCACAGGACACAAATTATGCTCTTACACTGTGTTTAGCTACTTTCTCTGGCTACTTTCTATGCACCAGCAAAATAACTGTTAGCAACTTACATGAGTCTCCTTTTTGCTGGAGAAAGTTTGTTCACCCATGAGTCTTCAATGGTATCTTCAGAAACATTAATAGACTGCAAAAAACCATGAGTTTTCATACAAATTTAGTTTAGTTTGACTTCTTAAAATGTGCAATTTCTTAAAGCATCTTCTGTGGTTTAGGCTGGTAGACTGGGACCTCTAGGGAGCCTTCAGCACAGCTAGAAAACTCTCAGGGCTCTCTGTTCAGGTGGCCACTGAGCACTGATCTCTAACATTAAGGTACAATGGTAGCAGGAGCCTGTGCTTCTCCAGCTCTCTTGCATACTTTGGGCTCCCTAAGGAGTGACAGCCAATCTGGCACTCCTCACTGGCCTCCAGCCCTTGCCACAGCTGATGATGACAATCAGCAACTCTTGACAGTCTCCTGGCTCTGCAATGCGGCAAAAACCTGGCCTTCCACCTAAGCACCCTCACACCTTTACAGTTAATGTTTGAGATTACTTCCTCTTCTCATATAAGAAAGTAATACACTTTAAATAACCTCCATCATAATGAAGAAGGACTTTCTAAGCCATATCAAGCTGACAAACAAGAAAGAACACTTGGGAATGCCTCTTCTGTTGCTAATATTCAAAATTATTTCAAAGATCCACAGATTAAAATACAACCAGTACACATTTATGTTGTTTTATGTAGTCCACCATAAATCCTAGCACACCTGTAAACAAACACATTCTTCGGTTTAAAACGGATACGTATTTTCACTGCTGTAAAACAACTGTAGAGTACTTACACTTTCTCTCAGTAAAGGTGTGCTTTCTAATGAAGGTGAAGAACTCTGGACTTCAGTTTTTATAAAAAGAAATATGACAGCACTCAGAAGAGAAAAATACACCAATAAATACCATGTCAGTTCATAAGGACATAACATTCAGTGTCCAGAGACAAAAATTTCATTTGGAGGCATATTCCTTTTTTTTCATTATTATCCTAGAGTCACTGCAGTGTGACTTGACATTTAAAAATGCAATTGCTTTAAAGTAATTACTTACTATGATTATATATATAAAAGATATAAATGTAACAATTTGATGTTATTAATTTAACTTAGCTAACAGACAACCTAAGTGTAAGTAAATAAATCAGTTATTATATCACTTTATAGATCTTTCTTCTAATGAAATGTGATGGAAACATCTTCTTTTAACAGCGTGTAGTTACAATCACATTAACAACAGATGCTTTAGCTAACAGTGCCCTCTTATACCAAACCAAACATAAATGGAACACATGCTTCAAAATTCTATATGGAACAGCTTAAACCTGCATAGAATTGCCTCTACATGCATGGAAAAATGTTAATATTTAGTCCTGCATCATATGTGAGAGATGGAATACTGCTGCTAGAGGGCCTTGTGAGCATGCAGAAGGAAAAGGGAAATTGCTCAGTGCTGCTCAGTGCATTAAGTGAATAAAATGGAGAAGAAAGGATAATATTACTACTCCTAACCTCGCTTCCAGGAGATCAGGTAAATCCATGCAATCAGAACTGGAAAGACCTGCCTCTTACTTTTCTTTACTGCTTTTTACTTTTATGGAAAACATTTTAATGATCTAGGAATTTCTTCTCCTAGCTGTAAACGTAACTTTTCTGTTTGAAGAAGGATTCATCTCTTACTGATGGAGTAAACATAGGTATAAAAGGATGTCAGTTTCCTCCAGAGGAAGCATACAGATTCCACACAGGAGGCTAAAATGAAAAGCCTGCTTCTGAGCTCCACAGAGCAACACATATAGGCTTTGTGCAGTTTGCGAGAAAAACATGTTTGCTCACTGTTGCTCTCCCTGTTGGTCACTCCTCCATGATATCTCAGACACAGGAAGCAGGTGGTGGGTGAGCTGCATGAATTAATCAGGCAGGAATAGCAGTAGTGCTACAATTTTCTCAGTACCTCCCAAAATTATGTGCCACATGTAACAGGAATGGATACAAAGCTGCAGACTCTTAGAAAATAAGGAAAGTGGAAGCAAAAATCATGAATCTAGGGCAGAATCTGTCTCCTACCAATCAGAAATGGCTTATCTCCAAGTTCTTAATACACTCCTTTTCTGAAAGGCATTATATTCCTGTTCTGTCAGCATGCTTACAGTAAGCCCTTAGGATTTAGGGCCGTCTTCCCAGCCAGTTGGAAAGCAAGAACACCGCTACATAATAACGATGCTCTTTCCTCTGTTTGAACCAAAATGTATGCACTCATACAAAGAGCAAACATGCAAAAAGAATAAAGCCCTTCCGAAGATCCTGAAAGAAGATGCTGCGTGGGACTTGGAAGTGTGCCTTAAGACTTACATGACACAGAGTAATTACAGCCAGGAAAACACACAAAGCCTCTGGCCTTTCATGGACCTCAAAGTACTATGGAAGGGGTTCTGAGGCATATTCTGTTGTTATGAGATTAAGATTTGTACCCTGATTGAGTGAAGTGAGATGACAAATCTGAGGTTTTCTCAAAAAGATTCTTCTAGTCAGTCTGTCCTCTGACAGGATTTGAGAACAGAGGACCATTAGAATAACCTAGCTATGGAGGCAATATGAGCATCTCTGCTTTTCCTTGAACATGCCTACCAGCAAAAAAAAAAAAAAAAGTTTATGGATAACATTTCACTCCTGTACTGGTTAACATGTCTGCATCTACACGAACACTGACCAGCTAGGTATGGATAGCTCATGAACTTGGTAGTAAACTGATTTGCCAAAAGACCTTCAATATATTCATTCTCTTGCTAAATCATCCTGGTGGTTGGTTATTAAATATATATTTTACATAACAGAAATTCATGACAAGTATCAATTTTTACCTTATAAGTGAAAGTCCAGCTCCAATATAATTTAAGATTGGTCTTGATACCTCTTCTGGGTCAATTCCAAACCAACCAAACCTGGAACATTCAACCAGTTTCACTTAGAGGCACTGACTTTATACAAATAGTTAAATTACAATCTAGCCTTTGAAGTCTTGACTCATGTAAATAACTCTGCTTAAGTATACATTTTCAGTATTAGATCAGTCCTTCACTTAGCTTGCAAAAAGCTACATCTACTTTACAAAAACAACTTTTGGGGGTTTTTTTAAGACGTGTATTTAAAAACTGAAGTTAAATTATTTTATCAGATCAGATTGCAGAAGAAAATGATACTAATATGTATCAACTCAATAACTTCACTGGGCATTCTTCTTTCTATTAAAACAGAGGAAATAAAAAAGCTAAAATAGTTAACTTGAGTACCTTCCAGTGAGAAGGAAAAGGTTTTAATACATAGGATAAATCCTCTTTAGTGGTAGACTTGGCAGTGTTATGCTAATGGCTGGAGTTGATGATCTTAAAGGTCTTTTCCAACATGAATGATTCTGATTCTACAAGTGAGTTTTCACTGCAGTTATTAATGAAGACTTGGCAACATTAATTATGTTATTAATTAATTAATGACTTAAGATTTAAAACATACTTACCTTGAACTTGCCCAACCAGTCAGCAAATTGAAAGAAGCCCATATCAAAAGACCAAGAGCTAAGCCAATAGTTTTAACAATAGGGACAACTGTAACATTGCCTGAAATACAGAAACCAAAACTGAAATCAGTTAAAAAATAGAACATGACCTTGCATATGTTTGCTTCAGGTTCTGTGCCTGGTTGGAAGGCAAAGAAATTTAGGAAGCTACAAGGTAGTAAGAAACAATGTTTTTAAAAAATAAACACATTGAACACAGACTTTTCCTCCATATAGTTTTAAACATTACTTTTGGTGTGAATTTGCCTCTTATAAGCATAATAAAACACTATTTACTGTAAGGGTACAGTTCCATTAACACTAAGACTTCAAAGAACTGAATAACTACTAAATAACTACTATCTTACACATGGAAAAGTTTAAAGAATTGGAATCTCTTTATCCTCACCTGTAGCCCACACGAAACCTCCAACCATAGCCAAAGGCCAAAACCGGGGGCAATTCTGGATCAAATTGACCACCAAAGAAACTATCCATATGGAAGCACAGAGGATCCACTGGAAGAACATGCCTGTGGAAAAATTAAATGCACACAATAGGGAATTTGTAGAGTAGTGCATGTGTGAATCTCTTAACAGAACATGTTTATTTTTGATATAGTAGAGCAAAAAATCAAAAAGGTGGCCACTGCCTTTGTGAATGTCAGCAAACCTTGTTAGAATTTATTCAAGGGATGTATTTTTAGGGTGAGTTATAATTTGGTTAATCTTTTCCTTATCATGCATTCTTCCTAGAGAGCTGCAAAAGACACTGTGCTGGCCAAAGTTTACACAAGCCCTGATTCTTAAACACGTGAAAATTTTGATGGACTTCTGACAAAGATGATATTCAGTTGCTGCAAACTTCTCCCACCACCCCAGTAGCTGCTAACACAGATATGACTGCAACAGGATGAAACTTTTTCATAGGTCAAGATTTTCCAGTAATCCCGGACACTGAGGATGGTCACTGACAGATCTATTCTACCTCTGTAAATTCTTGAAGGATCAATTAGGCAGACCAGTTAACTTTATGCCAGCTGTGCTAAGACTTTCCATTGAAAGCCTAAGCCTGTCTTGTTAGAGTCATACTTGGCACAAAGAGCAGAGGCTATATCCAGCCTGTAAGGCAGGTACTATATTTCAATAATATAATGGCAGATTTATTCATCTAGGAATCTTGTAATTGGTTATGTTTCATATAAACACTGAAATTTAACTTAAACCTAGTAAAGTGATAATATTCCAAGTAGGAAATTGCTTCCTCTTACCAACCAAATAAAATTATTAAAATTTCAGGTTTTGTTTTTATGTTAGGTCCACAATGCAAAGGCAATGCTCCAAAGTCAAACACTTTTTTCCTTATTTTAAAATAATACTGTATACATCCGAGAATCCTCATAAAGGTAGAACAAAGGACATTTTACTTTCCATTATGAAATTCTCATGCAATGTACATTGTCACTGTCAAAGTGCAAAACTTATAAAAAGGCTCTTCTAAAGATATGCTACATCCGGAAGCAGTGTTATTGCTTCATACCCTAACAACAGGAGACAAAATTAAACATAGTCTCCGGATTAAGGCTGCGATGATTTTTTTTTTTACAACTAACACTGCAACTCTAGTATTTGCTGGCAAAATATTATCCCTATTAGCAAAAACAGCAAACCAAACAAAAGAATGTAATCAAGTTTACCATCACCAGTATCAAATTTCTTGACAGGCACAAAGTTTGTCCCAAACAGAAGGACAGCTACTGTGGAAGAAGCAAAGCCAATAGCTAGATCTGTTCCATTGCTGCTGTTAACAGCACTGTAAGCTTTCCCAATATTCATCTTTGTTCTGAAGGTGCTTCTTTTTGTGTTGTTTTGCTGCAGGTGCTGACAGAATCTGAAATCAAAGAGTGGAATTAAGTATGTGGACTATTAAAAAATACCAACATAGTCCAGAAATCTAAACCTAAAGAACCCAATTTATTAACCTCTTAAAAGCTGAAATGATTACAAAGTGTACTGTAGAACCCATGAAAATCTGCCATAAAACAAGAATGAAGTTTTATGACTTAGAACAGATGCACAACAACTCCCAATATTGTATGTTTTGTCTGAAGACACAAAAAGTAAATATAGAGGTGCACTCTAAGGATGTGAACCTGGGAGGGCTACAAGAAGCACTGATGCTTTAGTGAGAGGCTCAATTAGAATATTCCTTATTGCTGTAGCCAAAGAGGAGGAGTCACACTGGGGTGTGTAAAAAAATGTGGTTAGACAAAACCTTTATCAGCAGAAGCAGTTACAACAGACCCATTGTCAAGAACAGGTGCAGAAATTCCACAGATGTCACAGTGGGATCAATATGGAATCATAAGGTAACCACAGGGATTGCTCTAGCTGATACTAAATACGAATAAAAGTTCATTTTTCTGTGGGGAGCAAAGGGAAAAGCTGCCTCAAAAATTTCTTTGGTCATTCCACATATGTATAATAAGAAAGGCAAAGATAGTTTTAATCCCAGAATACCTCTGACTTTTTTTAAAGTGGGAAAGTCATCTTGAGGTGCCACTCAACAGAGGTGCCACACATATACTTTTGAGATGGAGTATAACTTGGACAGAAAAGGTGTCTCTGAGGACAACCATAACAATGTGAACTTTGTGTACATAATCTTAATACAACACTTAAAATACTACATATAAGGAAAGCATTTGGAAATTTAACTTCAAATGGCAACAGGATATTTAATATGCTGTTATAGCAATACACAGGAAATCCTCCGGTCAAAGTAATTACCCTGAATCAAAAACCATCCCAGTGCAGTTTGCCTTTCTCCATTGTAAGCGGACTAGCCACTGCCTGGAGAAAAAAGGTTGAAATAGGATGGTGGAAATTTGCCCAGTCTTGTAAAAGGTGTTGTGACTGCACTCTGTGCACAAGAACTGAGCTGCTGAACATTCTTTCATCTTATTTTACCTAGTTTTACCTTCTCCATACTCCTTAGGACACCGAAAACTGTATCTGCTGAAGTTATGCTTTTATCCACAGCTTCAGCAGGGCCATCAGTGACTGATGAAATTATTTACGTTAGCAGATGAGAAGTTCAATTGCACAACTAATACAGCAATTTAACCTCTAGAATTCTTCCCCTTGAAAGATGTCAATATATTTTTAACTTGAGTACTTAAGAGAAACAGTGATGACATTTAAAAGACACATCATTACAATGGCACAGCAGTTTCCATTAATATTATCTTTTTCTCCCTCACTCTTCATCTTTCTTTCCTACTTAAAGAATAAGCTTCTCCAATAACTTTTCACTGTATTTAAGACTCTACTACAAAGTGTGTCTTACCCAGGACCTGTAGACACTGAGCAGTGCAAATAATGCTACAATTTCTTCAAAGACTTGACTTTGCAGGATACACTGTGACACGCTGTGAACAGATTAATAAACATAAAGGCTGACATCAGCTTTCTTTCCATTAAACTTGACTCACTGAGTGAATACATTTAACTCATCTAGTGGACATGTAAGGCACAAGAGTTAGGTTTTTCCAGAAGACCTTTGTCTGTTAAGGATGTAGAAATAAAGCTGATTATACTGCAGCTCTGTGAATGCAGGAATCACTACTTTTGCCTTAAAATTTTAAAGGTTGTTGGTATCTTACCTGCATAATGACTTATTTATTTAAAGTGGTTTATCAGTCTTTTTAGTTTTGCACAGAGAAATGTTACTTTAAAAATATTTCAGTTTTGTATCTACTAAGAGAACTGCGCTGCAGGGCAATATATTTTTCTGCTTGTTTCCTACCTTCCAAAAATCTCTATATTGTGCACAGTGAAGACTTCTGCACAATTGGAGAACCAGAATCATCATCTCCACCACAAACATGGAGAGGAAACACAGCTTCCACTTAACTAAGAGTATGTTTCATTCACCCTGCTTAAGACTCTCTAACTTTCTAAAGAAACTTGGGACACTTTGTGCTAAATTTGGCTAAATTTCACATCCATCTTTCAACTCCATTTCAAATCCTTTGAGAGAAAGCTTAATCAGATAAGGTCCGAAGCAACTTGCTTTAACTTTGATGACAGCACTGCTTTAAGCAGGGAGTTGAGCCAATGACCTCCAGAGGTCCCTTTCAAGCTTAAGTAATTCTACTATTGTATGATCAAATGTCAAGAGCAAATAATATATTGTCACACAGCCTTAACTTGACTATATTTTTTCTACATCGTTTCCACATCAGAGAGATTCTGAGAATTCAATAAAAGCCTCTTCTCTTCAATCCTATGTTATTGCCAGATGGACTTACATATGTGCCTCCAAAGACTTAAGAGGCAACAAATGTCAAACCAGAACATTTGTCGTTCTTAGAGCATAGTGGTTGTATCTGAAACTCAAGCAGATGCAACTGCAACTGATACTGTTATTGAAGGCTTTTTTCCCACTAAGTTGCCCTTGTTGAAGGGCACTTCAGGATTCCCAAGCACCAGAAAAAAATACAATTTTGTTGTTTGATGTTGGAATTTTGTTGGCACCCATTGCTCTTTTCCTACTAAGTTCACTGGTTCACCCCACTGGAGTGTTGTGGTCTGCATTTCCACACTTGCCTCAGAAATATGACACTCACAACAGATCACGATGCTCACTTACTGCATGCAACAGCAGCACATCGCTGCAATCTCTGCAGACAGGGACAAAATCAAGAGGCCCTGTCTTTGAGGACTTTCACCTCAATGGTGATCCAAATTGTTGCTAAGGTTCCAAAGAACCTCTTTGCTAATTGAGCGGGTATTTTTAAATGTTGCATGTCGTATTGACTGTTTATTCGCACGTTTCTCCTATTACGCATTTAGCATTAAGGGTGGATAGTTTCACCCTTAGGACACTCCTATGAGTTCCGAGGTGGCTCCGATCAACGTGCCCAAGTGACACCATAACCATTGCTCTAGAAATAGATCTTCGCTCCCCTGAGGTGAACTCTTTTAAAAGACGTTCTTCGGGCACTGTTTTCACTAAGTGCTATCGCGGAACCCGGAAAACGCTGAGGGCTCCACCCGTGCCGCTGTGGCTTCACTGACGCCACCGCGCCGGGGCTGCGGCGGGGCAGGCCCGGGCTGCGGGCGGGACACGGCCCAGCCCTCGGCCCCGGCCGCCGCGGCAGGGCAGCCCGGCTGCTCGGCACCGCGCTCCGAGGGGATACCAAGACTCCACTCCAGCCGGACACCTTCCTTCCCCCAGTGCCCCGTGCCCGGCTCAGCGCCGTGGCGAGTTTTAGGGCGCTGCGCTCCGGGGCGGAAGGCGGCCGGGCTGAGCCCGTCCCGACAGATCCCCCGTCCCGACAGATCCCCCGTCCCGTCCCTCCGTGCGGCCACAGCCCCACCGCCCCCGCCCCTCCGCGCCCGCTCCCGCCGGGCCCGCGCACAGCCCCCGCCGCCGCTCACCGCGGCCTCCGGCCCGCGCCTGCGCCGCCCCGCGCCTCGGCCCGCCTCCATCCGCCTGCTTCCATCCGCTTCTTCCCGCTGCCTTCTTCTTCCCCGTCCGGGAGCGAGGCGAGGCGAGCGGAGGTCGGTTTTCGACTGCCTTTGTCTCGCCGCCGTGGCGGAGAGGATGTCCCGGGGCGCCGGCTTCCCGTATGGCGGGGAAGAATCATTAAGAGAAAACTTAGATTAATGCGCTCAGGTCGTGATAAAAACACCTTTGGTCCTCCCGACCGTAAGGGCGCGGATGAGACCGTTCCCTCCGTAGTGGAAGTGCGGCTCTAGATTCAACAGGCCGGTGCTGTGACCATAACAGAAAAATCAGGGAATCAATTAGGTTGGAAGAGATCTCTGGAGATCATCGAGTCCAACCTGTGACCCAGAACCACCATGTCAGATAGACCATAGGGTGCACCAAGTGCCGCATCCTGTCTTAAGCACCTCCAGGGGCAGTGGCTCCACCATGTCCTGGACAGTCCATTCCAGTGTTTAATTACCTGCTCTGTGTCACGTCCAGTCTCCAATACCTCCAGGGACGGTGACTCCATCACCTCCCTAGGCAGTATACTGCAATGTTTTCTGGGAAGAAATTCTTCATAATGTACAACCTAAACCTCCCCAAGCTGAGCTTGAGGCTATGGCCACTCATCCAGTTGCTGGTTGCTTGGGAGAAGAGGCCAACCCCCACCTGGCTACAACATCTCTTCAGGTGGTTGTAGAGAGAAGTAAGATCTCCCCTGAGCCTCCTCCAGGTTAAACACCCCCAGCTCCCTCAGCTTCTCCTCACAGGACTTGTGCTCCAGAAAAGGCACCCAAGTTTTGGCAGCCCTTGCCCAGGAACACAGACATGGTTCCAAGATGGGGCTGCTCTCAGAGGGGACAGCTGGCCTCCTTGCAGCTCCTCTCGCTCCTGAGGTCCCCAGGCTCTGCTGGAGGCTGTCACAGGGCTGGGGGCTGCAGACACCTGCAGAGGGGAGCAGGCATCTCCAGGAAGGCAGGGACATTTTGAGGCCATGTAACAGCTGCTGGCCCTGCGGTGTGCACTAAGGCAAGGAACCCACCGACCCTGGTCAGGGCATCCAGGGTTTTATTTTTATTAAGCACAAAGAATACCACCTGTTGGTTTGGAAGCCCCTGTGTTGCTTAACAACCAAAATCAAGTAGGAAAAAAATCTTTTACATGATGTCAAGAGCAGATCTTTGCAGATTTCCCTGTAAGGATCTGATCCGGACCAGTTAAAGCACAGACTATTAGTCAGCATGTTTAGTCACGAAGCAAACATTTTCCTCTGTACTCTTGGAGTACAATTTCCAGATGGCAGCCCAAATTGATCTCCTTACAAACACAGCACAAGCCTTCTAAAGTAATGCTTCATATTTTGCAAATCACATCTACATTATTCATAATAAGGGCTTACTTTGTTTCTCTGGAGAATAAGTTGTCAGTTGTATGGATTCAGTAAAGCTAGGAATGCACCATTTATCAAGCATTTTAACATAAATGTCTGTCCCTGTGTCATTTAGAGATGAATAGCAGAATGTCTCTATGGAAACAGTAGGGCTATAATGCATCCAAGAGAAATAATGTTCCATATAATAATCACAAAGGTAGCCCACAGAAAAAAAGAATTCTAAAGGCAGTGCAAGTATATGTGTTACATTATTTTATTAAGAAAAAGAGTGGTAGGAAGAGTGTTAACGTTTTAATATTGAAGTGCCTGCACATAGAAAGCAAGAGCACACACATTAGGGAGCCTAGTCTGTCACCACATTTTTTTCAGGAGCCCAGGGATAAAGAGAAGTCAAGATGCAGGAATGGTGGGCATTGGCACACTCCACCTGTCTCTGCAAATTGGCCAGAGACCTCCTGCTAGGAGCAGTGCAGGCCACCAGCTGCTTCAGATTCTGCAGCTTGTCTAGCACCAGCAGAAAACCTCTTCAAATGCAGGTGTAGGTGGAGGTGAATTTCAAAGTTAAACAAAACCAAAACAAAGAAAAGAAAATAATTGCAAATAGTAATCCAGCCATTCATTCACATTTAGAAACTATACCTAGATCTGTGAAGGACTATAGAATACTTCTTTATTTCCCCTCTTCCATTCATTGCTATTTTCATGTATTAGTTTTTATATTCTTATGTTCCTAACCTTAGGAAGGTACAACACTGACCATGATGTATGGGTATATGAGGAAATGACACAAAAAGCTGAATTTAATGGATGCAGATGGCAATATCACAGTTACAGTTTAGAGGAAGGAACAAATAAAAAATCTGACAGACATTAGAGGCTAGCTGTAGGTGGGAAAGTGAAATAATGTAGGCCAAAATTTGGTCAGAGAACAGCTACTGTTCTGAAAGTTTGTCCTAAATATTTTATGACCACAGAGGAAGTACTGTTTCAGGTTAGTAGTGCCCTTTAGTGCTTTGCTGAAGCTTTGGGTTAAAATGATTCCAGAAAGATGAATAGTACTCACCTGAACAAAACCCATTTTCTTTTTTTCTTGTGAAACACAGTGAAATTTTTTTTTTCCCAGACAGCTCCATAGTCATTTAGACCTTCTTTATTTTTATGGTATCTGCTAGGGCACTGGAGCTGTACACCACAAGGGCTGAAATTAAAAAGAAGTCACTTGATATTTTGCCTTTTAAAACTCCAAAATTAGAGGCAAACATCTGTTAAACTAACAAGATATTGAATTCCATTTGCTTGATTTTCTACCACCATCCCTTCCAAAGAACATACCACTGCCTGAGTTCTCTCTTCTAACCTGAAAAATAAAGGAAATACCATTGCTTTTATCACATTTAGAAAGCCTGGAAAGACCCCAGCAGTCAACGCTGTACCTGTGTGTATGCCACATTGCGATTTTAAGGCTACAAATGAAATGAGAAGTGAAGAACGACTCTCCATATCCTTTTATAATTTCCTCCAGATCGTCTTTAAAGAGTAGCAGTAGAAAGATTACATAGATTACAGAGAATTTCAGAGACTTGTTGTAACAGAGAAGAGCTGTTAGTTACTGGAATATACAGTGCTTTGGTGCTGCTTGGTTGTAATAGACAGGTGCTATGTACCTGCAGGAGCTGGGTATTTGAAAACAACTGTTGCAGTGTGATTTATTTCCAATTCAAGCAAATTGTCTGGAGCTTTTAGAATAAATTCTCTTTGTTTGGGGTATGTCCCATCAGTCAAATTTGAACTAAAAAAAGACAGAGAGAACAACTGAAGTGGATGACAACATTTCTTACAATCCCAATTCCTCCAAAGACTCAGATTTGGGAAAAACAGGTGACAGGAGGGCTCTTTTACTGGAAATGGGCATGGATACTGAAATTTTAACTTGAAAGTATATATTTTTACAAAAAGTAAGGATAAGTGATGGTTTGTGGAAAAAAACACACTTGCAAAGTTTTATAAATTCGTATTGGACCAATATGAAACATAAACTAACTTCCTAACTGTATACTCTCCATTAGTATTAGCTATGGAGAAGAGAATATCTCCATTCTTTGCATTATAGTGAACATATACATTTTATTATTTTATACTTAGACTAGAAAAGGAGTCAAATGTCAGAGGTGTGCCCTTAACTTCTGTCTGCCCCAACTTTTCCAGCTGTACAGAGACTATGCTATGCCTCGCTCCAGAAAGCACAAATAGGAAACATTCCTGAGCTGTTTAGTAGCAGATTAATAGCATTTAAAAAGTGGCCATGTGTTTTTTCACTTCTCATCACAACAATATGATTCCCAAAAGTTCTAAAATCCAGGGAGTGGGCAGTGTTTCAAACTGCAAAAAAACCCTAAAAACTAAATGCAGGAAAAGGAATTTCTTCAGTACATTTGGATGCAGTGCACTAGAGGGCCCTCAGGAGTTAGAAATAGATGGAATGTACTTTTGAAAGGCGCATACCTCACAGGACTTTTCATTACAGAATTTAAAATAGAAGTTGCTGTGGTTTTCTGTGTGGGGTTTGTTTGGTTTGGGTTTTTTTATAACGTGAGGTTCATGCAAGTTTATAGCAGTTCATATGCAAGCACCTCTCAGTAAAGTTAGCTTCTCAACAGTCCTTAGCTTGCAATGAAATACCTAAATATGAACCATACTTAAAAGTGAAATATGTTCTAGATGCCAGCTTTTAGTCAGTTACTTTTATTAATCTAAGGAGTTTACCAGAACAAAGGATGTGTCAAGCTGAATAGGTAAGAAATTTTATTTTTATAGCAATATATATACAATGTGTACTTATTCTTTGTTTCTTGGATAGGATATATAAGCCACTGTCATTTTATTTTAAAAACTATAGCTAGGTTCTTTCTATGGCTTCACAAGAGTGAAGAGGATTAACCATCTTTTATTTCAATTTTAATGTGTATTTATGAATTATGGGAACTATATTTATACTCAGCTAGGGAAATTTGGCACTGCTAATATATTTTTATATTAGTGAATATGTGCATATTTAATTACTAGTCACTGATTCATATTTGGATCATTTACAGCACTTCCATAACATGAAGTGTAGTGGAGACTTTTTCTCTTAAGAAAAAGATAATGATCTGGATTTGACAAGCATTTCTTCTAGAGCTGGAATACATCCAGCTGAGATTGAAAACTGAGCTTGTATTTAATGGTTTTGGTGTTTGATTTATACTGTAATGAGAAAGTAAAAGATTTGTCCTGACAAATTCTTACATGCATACTGTCTCATCTAGAACTTCTCTTCTCTGAAAAATATAGAGCCACAGATGCTATGTGTGAGTAATGAAAGGAAATGCTGCTATTTTCTTTTTGCAGTTTGCAAAGAAGATACATAGATCTTTTAGACTACAAGTCAGTAAACTTTGCTTACGCAGCTGGCTCCATTCATTCTCTGAAGCCAATCGCTTCCCCTGTGGTGGCTGATAAGAATTTAACAGTTTGAGAAGGTGGAGTGTCAGCATCCTTAGTGCTGACCCCTTTCCCAGGCATATCAGTAGCCTCTGTACATCACCCATGCTGGAAGCTACTTGGAAAAGAAGAAACAGAAATTGGGGAAGGGAAATCATGCATCATCATCCTGGCTGGAATGTACAGAAGACTTTATGCTGTTTTCATCATGTGGATTCACTAGAGAAATGACCCCTTTTGATCAGCCAAGTAAAATCAAAAACTTGTTTATTTGCTGCCTGTGGCCCTCACGGGTGCTGAGGCTCTGGACTTGCAGGCGCCCGAGGACAAGGAGGAATCTGCTAGTGGGCACTGCCTGTGTGATCTACCTAGGATTCCTTGTCAGCCAAGTGGGTCATGTTTTACCTCAGCTCAAAGGAGGACATCAAAAGATCAGTTCCAGGAGTCTCCAAGATGCAGCTCAAACTCCTTTTCTGGGCATCCCACTGGATGGCACCCTGTCTCCACCCAATTTCCAGGAACCTCAGCTTGGTAGCAGTGGGACCTTGCTGCCACCCAATGTTGTTTATATCACCCTGCGGTCCAAGCGCAGCAAGCCTGCCAACATCAGAGGCACAGTGAAGCCAAAGCGCAGGAAGAAAACTGCAACCCCTTTGTCCTATGAGCAGCACTTTCCAAAAGCCACTTTTATGGGCTGGAGAGAGGCCTTTGCCCAACAGCCAGGGAGGGCCAGACATGCTGCAAGCACAATGAGAGCAGCGATTGCTCCGGAGGCAAGAAAGTACCAACTGGATGAACACAGGCATAAAGGAATGGCTGTCAGGGAGAGAGGTCCCCAGAGACCTGAGAGGATTTCTGGAGTTGTAAAGGCACAACTCCAGCCTGAGGAAAGCAATATCAGGATTTACAGTGAGAGCCCACCCTCATGGATGAGCAAAGATGACATCCTAAACATGCGCATGCTGGCAGATTCTCCCATAGAGAGCATTCAAGAAGTACCTTCGCACAAAGCAGTCCTGGTAGTATTTGCAAGAGATCCCAGCACTAAGGGAGCTGCTTGTAACCAAGGACACTGTGGAATTGTCAAAAGACCTCTCGACATGAGTGAGGTGTTTGCCTTTCATTTGGACAGGATCTTGGGGCTAAACAGGAGCTTACCTTCTGTAAGCAGGAGATCAGAGTTCTTCCAAGGTAACACATTTGTGTGGTTTTCAGCTTGCAGGTGGGGTGCAGATGTTTCCTTCCCGCTCCACGTTAGCCATGGGGCAGCAGCAGCCACCCTCTTTAACTCCTGCGAGCCCGAGGACTAACCCCATTGTTAGTCAGGGAAATAAAGCCAGTGTCTGTGTGAAACTTCTGCAGTGCAGTTATCCTATCCAAAGGATGAATACCCCAAAGTTTGCAGCAAATATAGGGTTGCTGAGGGCAAGTAACAGTTGAGGGCAGTAACAGTTTCTTCACACGAGTCTGGAACAAGAAAAAAGAGAAAGAGCCATTTGTAGATTGCATGGCATTGTACAGACTGCCTGCGGTGAAACTGGTGAACTGGTGAAAGAGATTCCAGAATCTCTGATTCAATAGGTATTTCTGATTTTTTAAAATAAACTTAATATCTTTTAGAATCGGCTTTAATAAAATACTGTTGAGCTTATCATAGAAATTCATCTCTCAGGTGGTGGGAATGAGGTCAGATAATCTACTTGGAGAGGTAGGGAACCTGCCTGCAGAAGCTTGAATCTTCTTTCATGGCACTAATCCCCTTGGGAACTGAAAATTTTTTAAAAAGTCCTTCCCTTTCCTCTGGTAGTTAAAACCCAAATAAACTACATTTCAGTGAATTCTGCTGTACATTTTGAAGTTCACTACACACATCCAAATATTATTCAAAGAAACACACATAGTAAATATCTCAATATGCCTGTTACATGGTTAGTATAGAGTTCCCACTTAAAATTTTGATTATTAACGTTTAGTGAAATTAAAGATAGAATTCAGACATGTAATATAAGTTAGAAGTCTACTTTAAAATTGCTACCTTCTTAAATATGTCTTCAGCATAAGTCCTATTTTTGTACAGTCAGAAATCCGAAAGGACTATGTTGCATTTTAGTGAATCATTGTGAAAGCATCTAGCTGTGTTTTTGCTGTTCATTTCTTTCTTTGAAATCAGCTTACACCAAATATTTTTATATCAGTCTGCATTTCTTAAAATGAAAAGTAATGCTAGAATGGTTTTCTAAAGTCTGATGGCAGGAAGACAACCTCGTGGTCTCCAGTGTCTTCCTGCTTTGTAAACCTTCCCTTTGGCAGCCTGTACAACAATGGGAATGAATCTCTAGGAACAACAGTTTGGAGGCTTCTGAATATTATTCATACTTCCAGAGCATGGAAGATACATTATGCCTATTTTATTTTTAGGAGCAAGATCTATTACTGCAGAGCTGTCATAAGGCATTGAGGTAGCTCTGTTGGGGGAACTCTGCACAGTGTGGCTGCAGAGATGACAGACTGCAAACCTCGGAAAACTGCTATTAGGCTAATTGTGCATTGTGTTGCTCAGTGTCTGTCACCTTACAGTATGTTTTGGACTGTCTGGGACAGAGTGTGTCATTCTGCCCTCTAATTTTCTTTTCCTCATAACTGGCTAAGTTCCTATTGCAAGAGGAGTGTTGCTAGGTGATGGGAAGAAATAACACTATTTTGGTCTCACTTCATTTTTTCCAGCTAAAGGCTGAGCAGAGCACTTGGAACAGTGACTGCACCTTGTCTCTCATGATTTCTTTAGCCTGGAAATATGCTGGAACTCAGATGCCTAATAACTACTTGAGCTCTTTGCTATTTATGTGCTTGTGTCTGGCATAATGTGCAAATATCTGTGTTAGAAAAATGAGCAAAAATATAACTCTTAAAAATAATATGAGCAATTAGTCATTTAAACAAGCTATATCTGTTTAAGTTAAGATAGGTGGGCTCTGTAAAAAGTTTTTTTTTCAGAGTGGCTTGTGTGAATCAGTTATTCACATGGGAAAGCAACCAATGCAGGATTAGAGACTTTGCATGTGTGTATGAATGTACACTATTTCTGGGCTGACATCTCTCTCTCCCCGACACATCCCTTTAGCTTGCCTCAGTTGTGATGTGATTCAACAAGACATGTTTGATGTAGCATTAAAATCTTAAAAAATGGGCTTTTCAAAACTGTCATTCATTTTGTCAAAAGCAGGTTCAAAGAACTGCTTAGTAAATCCCTGCACAGGTTTTATTTCCCTTATTCCCACAGATCTGACACTGACTTTTTTTAAAGTCTAGCAAAATGCTGTATTCAAGTTCCCTGTCTGCTGCCCTCACCTTCCCTAGTTAATTGTAAATCCGTTTAAGTGTTAGCTGAATTTTTTTTTTTGTGGCTTGTCTAATTTTTCCATCATCCATCCTGGATGGAAAAATCAGGTATGGAAACTCTTTCTCTCATACTTTTACAATAAATTGACTGAATGTAAAAAGCCTGAATTGTATAGGTAGGAAAAGCCCTTTAGAGCTGGGCATAACTGTCTAAAAAAGCATGATTTTGTGCATACACAAGCAGTCATTCATTACTTCCGTTGCTACCTATGAGATGTGAAAAATGGTGAGTTTGAGAAAGGGCTTTAGCTACCTCATGAAAGATTTTCTGGTTTTAGTGTTGATCTTCTGGGCATGTTTGAAAATATTTTCTTTCGAGGAAGTTAGAAAAAGTGCTGTAGCTATAAGTCAGAGAACTTGATGAGAGTAACATTTGCAAGAGCAAAATGTGGTTCCCGACTACATGAAGTTCAGAAGCATGCAGTTTATTTTCAAAATTATGTAGGGTGTGGAAATCTAAGACGATGCCTCTGTTGAAGAAGCCATGCAGTGATACATCACCAAGCAGCACATGGAGCAGTTTGAGTACCTTGAGGTGGTCTAATCTCAGCAGCCTGAGGTTTCATCTGTGTTAGCCTATTTAACTTAGCTAAGACATTTTTAGAAATGTTTTGATGGTCAAAAATGTGTATGAATTACTGGGAAGATGGTTTCAGCATGAGTTTTGAAAAATCTTTCCCATACAATTTTGAAGATTGCCTTTGGATAGTTAAGCAGATATATAGATCTAAAATGGCAGATAAAAATAAAATGAAGCCAATCAGCTCTGGGTGAGATTCAGTGCAGTGCAGCTGCACCAACAGAACAGCAGTAACCCTCTGTCTTAATATGTAAAGCTGACTAGGAAAGAAACATATACAAAACACACTGGACTTTTTCTGAAATGTACTCAGCCTTCCCAGTTGTGGTTGTAGGTCTCTTCACTGTTCAGGTAACTTCAGCCCCATCCTCATGAGGCTCGAATCAGAAAAGCTCCACTGATTTCGTTGGGGTCATGCCAATTTGTGCAGCTATGAATCAGAACCCTTTATCTTCTTTAATTCAGCCTCTTCATGTTTTTCCTGCAAGTGTCAAAAATTTGAGTCACAGCTCTTTACTGAAGCTGCTGTTTCATATTCCTGTAATCCAATTTATATTACAGAGTTGAAATATTTTTTTAGATCATCTTTTCTGCTGCCATTTCCTTTGAAATGCAAACATTTCCTGTCTTTAACCTTAGTTTTTTAAAAATGTTTTTGTATCTTAATGGAAACTGGCATGATATTATTCATAGTTTTTAAGTATTTATATTACTATTGTTTATCATGTCCTTTTTGGGTAAGACAGGAGATGTTTGTTTTCTTAGAAAACTGTTGATGTATCTGATTTGTGGAAAATTCATGAATAGTTGCATAAGTTGTTACTGGAGATATAAAAATAAGGGATCAGATTTGGTCCTGAGGAAAGCTGTCCTTTTTGTGTGTGTGAGAATTTCCAATGCTTAGATGGACTTTCTCCAACTTTCTTGGAAAACAAGTCTAGCCCATAGCTGACCTAACTTGGGTAAAGTCATCTACAATGTAGAGGATAGAGCCAGAGTGAGAGAGATGGAGAAATGGGTGGGATTTCCCAGATAAGCTTCCTAAATACTTATTCAGGCACCTCAGTAGAGGAGAAGTCTGATTTTCAGGAGTGCTCAGCTCATTTTTTCAGTGGAGGAGACTGTGGAGTGTGCCGATAAAGGTAATACTGATCATAAAGAAAGAGCAATTGATGTTCCTAATGGAAAGACACATTCTGTGTTTCTAAGGAAATACTGGGCAGCTGGGAGGGAAGCTAAAGAGGTGGCAGGTTGTTGGATTGGCTTCACTTTGGAAGGACTACCTTGTATGTGCAAGCCATGACAGAGAGAAGATCAGGATTCTGGTTTGGAAAGGAGTTGGTTTTTCTCTTGGGCTGAATGCATGCAGGGCTGGTCTGTTGTGCTTGTTTGGTGAATGGGAGATGGAACTTTCCACATGTTTCAGTGCTAGGTACAGGCAAAGATAACTTCTTACCTGTTGTTTTACAACAGTCAGCATCCTTTGAACAAGTTGATTTTTGACTCAGCTATGTGGAGATTGTTTTTCACAGTCGTGGCTGCTTACAAATGGAGCATTGACATTGGCAGCTTTTACCTCGCTGTTGGCACTGATACCTGTTTTCCATGGGCTGTATTCTGTCTGGTTTGCTTCTGAAGAAGGTGGCCTGGACCTCTTGCCTTCATGTGTTTCTAAAAGCTTTTTTGCAGATCTGTCTCTGTCACCATGGGCACATGGAAGACAAAGAGACAAATTTAGGCTGCACTTAACTATGCAATAAATTGTGCAATAGTGTAGACTAAGTTCAATGAACTTCAAGATAAATATGAATAATTTTAAAACTTTATATGTGTTCTGACACTTTTTAGTAAACAGCAGCTAAGCTTTGTAGTTAAATGGTTCTTCCTCTCTGTACTAAGACATATTTTGATCTTCTGTCTACACACCCTAAAATATAAAGGATTTCTTTGTTTTAATGTGTGCAAGCCATGGTCGGTCATGGGTCCTTAGCAGTTTAAGCAGCAGTAGCAATGCATCAGGAATAAAAGGAGAGTTTCCTAATTAGAAGATATGTCTCTTCCTTGATGTTGTGTGAAATATATTTATCAGTTCTTATACCGGAAAAGCTCATTTTAAGTTCTTTGACGAGGTTTGTTCTCATGGTGAAGCTGAACACTAGAATTTGCCAAAGAAAAGTCCTCTGTCTTAGTTTCAGGGAAGAGAAGAATATTCTTTACACAGAAGAACTAAAGAATTTGGCTAAAATATCTGCTCTATTAAACAGATCTCATACCCAGGTAAAAACACCCAAATTTTTCAAGTTTTTTGTTCATGCTAAGCTCACAGTTTCTAGTATCCTCATATATCCTTTCAGAGCTGTGGAGTCACATATTTTAGGTTTCAAATACTAAAAATAACAAAATAAATGCACCTTGAATATAGGATTTGTGGTATCTCTATGTCTATTATGCAAAGAAAACCCGTTTGACATAAGTTTCTAGCTTTAGAAAATCACCAGTTCACTGGAATCAGAGGGAAATCACATTGTTGATTCAAAGTGGCATTGTAGACTTTTAGCCTACCTAGAAACTTTTTAATGGTTTGGTTTAGTAAATGATTTTTACATTAATCTTTTGCTTCAAACAAATAAGGTCTTTCACATATTGAAGGCATTTTTGCCTATGCTTCCATTCTGTGGTGGCTGGTTATGGATGTAGGATAAGAGCACATTAACCAAAGAATGTCAAGATACTAGTCCCTGGCTGGTTATCATGCCAGATCTGTAAAATGGTATAATTACTAATGCTTTGGCAATGTCTAAAGAACAATCAAATAAAACTGACAGTATTGCGCTATAATAATGGTTATATTTTGTTTTTTCAGGTGGTCAAGCCTGTCCTGTTATTCTCTGGGATTCCTCACTGAGTCCAACAGATAATAGTACCCATTCTTCAGTGAGGTTAACGTGGGGGCAGTATCAGCAGCTATTGAAGAAGAAATGCTGGCAGAATGGTAAAGTTCCCAAAGCTGAGTGGGGCTGTACTGAAATTCATCATCATGAATGGTCCAAGATGGCACTCTTTGATTTTCTGTTGCAGGTAAAATGTTTACTGAACACAACTATTTGCCTCATAAGTCATATGAGGAAACACAGGATTTTTAGAAAAAGTAATTTTAGTGTATTTTTTTTTTACAGGGAAGAAAGGTATTTACATAGTTTGAAATTATTTCTGGTTATTTCTTATGATTAAAATATCCAAAATGCAGCTTATAATTGGGCAGGAAACCTAATGGACTCATTTCTTTTTAAAGAGGAAGCAAAGGCTTTTGCCTTGATTTATCTCACCTTGAGGAAGGTGTACTGTTTCTCCTTCACTCCTTGTTTCTCCAAACAGAGATCTTGACTGTGTTCACAACTGTAAATCTCTGTTTACTCTGTGGTACTTCCTGCACCTCCCCAGCCCCAAGAGGTGACTGAAGTGGTTTTGGTGAGCTGCAGTCTGGATCAAGGTAACAGTTGTAGTGGATAATTTTTTCTTTTAAACAAAGAAAAAAACCCTAGACAGTGACTTAGTAAAGAAGGAGTAGAGCAGCAGCTGATGAATGATAAATCTGCTGTTCTATTATTCAGAAGGAGTGGTTGGTTAAAATATGATACAACAGAATTGAACTTCACATGACAGGAGACAAATTACTCTTGTACTAATAGCTGGTATCAGAGTGATTTATACCTCCAGTTGCCTACCAGACAAGAATATGCATCCCAAAAAGTGAGTGAAAGTGACTCTAATAGTTCTTAAAGACTACAATTTTATCTGTGTGCTCTCAAAATTCATCAACAGCAGAATATGAAAACTTGAAAACAAAAAAAAAAATGTCAGGAGAGGGTTCTGTATTAAAAAAAATAAAATCTGTGCTTCATGAGTCATTCAGAAATAAAGAATAATGTGAAAAGTATTCTCTATTAAACATAATTCCATCAGAAGAATAGGTTCAGCACCTCTAATAGATCTTCCTAATCTCTGGTTTCAAATGTTGTAAAACACAGGAACAGAGTATAAAATGCTTGTAGTTGACCTCTGCTTGCCTCCTACAAGAACTTGAACAAAGTGGATTCTTTAATTTTGGGGGTTTGAATCTCCTATGTACATAAGTGTATGACAGAAAATTCTGCTAAACTATATGCATCAATTCCAGAGTGTTTCATCATTATATCTTAGCACTGAAATGATGCAAAATATTATGAAGAGGTTGTCTGTAAGAACAAGATCTCCTTGTCTATTTAATGTGTGTAGAGGAGTGCAAAGGAATGGGGTCCTTACACCAAAGGAGTCTTTCTAGAAGGACTCTGCTTTACTTTTTTTACCTTTGGGTGGATTGAATAAGAGATTCTAGGAGACAGAACACTGGAAGATAGAGGGGCTCTACAGCCTTCAGATAGTGAATGCTGCTCATGAAAGGAGAAATAGGAAGAGAAGTCTGTTCCTTTCCTCAGGATTTTGATATTTGGAAACAAACACTGCCATAAATACAACTAGAAATAGAACTATGTATAAAAGCCTCCAAAGAAAACCAAAGCAACCTCAGTTCTCAGATTTTCATCTGATTAAAGAGATGACCTTTCTATTTCAACATGCAACAAAGTTCTGCATCAGGTGGGATCCTAATGGTTCATTTTGCTGGGATGTTACAAAAAGAAAATTGTAATTTTAGAAGGCTTATGTGAACAGTAATGCCTTTGTGCTTAGAACAGTTTGAAGAGTTAAGAGTAAACAACAAAGGACAGAAAAAATTATTGACCTTTGATAAGCTACTCATTAAGTCTTATATGCACCAGACCAGACTTCCACTCTCTAAACAGCTGTTAGCAGGAGCAGGTCTGCTCTCTGGGAAGATGAGCTGGAGCCAAAGGCAGTGCTAGGACAGGCAGGGCCAGCAGAAGGAGAGGCAGGCCAGCAGGAAGGATGGTGAAAGCCACAGGCCCCATTTCTTAGCCCAGTGAGCATCAGACATAGACAAGGCAGTTCCAAGACTGACAGGCAGGAACCTCAACCAACAACCCAGGAACAACCAGAACAAAACACACCCCCCACAGATACCCCCTCCTCTGAAGGACTCAGAGGATGGCTGAGCTGCCTGGGCTTAAAGGGGGCTCCTGTGCCCAGGGGCAAAGGAAGGGTATGTGGAAGTCCAGGGTGAGACTTCTAAGGGCAATCCAGGCCTGTTTGTGTTCTCAGAGCTGTAGCAATGTTGAATATTTATTCTCATCTACTCTCAAGGGGTAGAAGCACTTTCGAGGAGTGATTTATCTTTCCTGTATTAGATGATTGTCCTAAAATGGCATCCATTGCTTTGGATGTGCCTTGTTCTTGTCATTGTTTATGACAGGGAACAGAAACGACAAAGTCAAAGAAGATGCCTAATATTTACACCAGCAAAGTTTGGTCAGATTTATGTATTCTTTCCAGCTAAGTGTTGAGTGATGAATAATCGAGGTTTTGCATGGGAAAAAGTAGTCTAGACCATCATGTCATAAAAGTATATACCACAGGGAGGTTGTTCAGTGATTATAAATGCACTGTTCTTACATTTTATAGCTTTTGATGGTTTTGTTGTGCCCCTCACTGGTATTTTCAGTTATTTTGCATACTGTTAGCCTAATAGATTCCACAAAATGAAGATCCTCTGTGTATGTCAGACATTGCTATTTCTATTGTTCTCCGGCAGAGAAAATGTAAAAAAATGAAGACAGCAAACAACTTCTGACAAAGAAAATAGAATTGTATTCACCATCCTGTTATTCCAGTTACACAGTAGTATTGTTCCGTTATAGTCAAAGAATTTCTACTGACATAACAGATCATGGCTATAAAATGGATAAAATACACAGTCTGAGAAATTGCTTTTAGCAGTACCTGAGGTATGAGGACCAGATCTTCAATGCTGTTTCACTGTCTTTAATTACACTTGTCCTGAGCTTGCTTTCCTGTCTGCTGGGTTAGAGAGCAATGTCTTACAGTGACACTTTGCCCCAAGAACTTTGGTATTGTTTTCACTTGGCACTCTGCTGTACTTTGTTTTAGATCTATAATCGACTGGACAGAAATTGTTGTGGATTCAAACCTCTCAAGGAGGATTCCTGCATGCAGCAAGGACTGAAGCTGAAATGCAATGATCAGGATGCCGTTAACCTGACACACATCATTCAGAGAAGGCATGACCAAAGGCACTTGGCCTTTATAGACAATAAGGGTTTCTTTGACAGAAATGAGGACAATCTTGACTTCAAAATACTACAAGGAATCAATGAGTAAGTTTTAAATTATTGATTTTGCAAAAGGATTGATAATTTCTTCCCAGTTTGAGTATGAGACACTAAGCTACTGGAACATACATCATTGGCCCAAGACATTGACAGGATGTATCTAAAAATGTATGAGTAATCCCACAGCTGTAAAAGGTACAGTTAACATACGTATGATTGGACATGCATGGATTTCCTTTGCTGTGTTGCAGCCTATATTTGTAAAATTGATTGCTAAACCACAACATAAATAGTGTTCAGAGTAATGGCAAAAACTGATGAATTTCTTTGTGCTTTTCCAGATTCCCTGCATCTGCAATTTCAGTTCTGAGGAGCCAGCATTTACGTGAGAAATTGCTCCAGTCTTTGTTCCTTGACAAAGTATACTGGGAGAGCCAAGGAGGCAGAAAAGGCATTGAAAAGCTTATTGATGTAATAGAAAGGAGGTCCGAAATTCTTCTTACTTATATAAATGCACATGGAGCCAAAGTATTGCCCATGAATGAATGAAACAGTCTTGTTTCCATCTGAAAGAAAGTCTTTAAAAATGTTTTATGGGGCAGAAACTGACAGTAAAATTGACTTAATTTATAGCATTATTTTTTTCCCAAACTTTCAGGTTTACTTTTAAATAAGAAATCTTACATGGTTTAAAAGCAACATTTAAATGTCAGCTGCAGCTCAACAGTGTAAACTCTTCTATGTCAGCAGTGAAATGAAAAATAACCAAATGATAATATGCGGTAATATGTAGGTACCATGAACACTCTCTCTGTTAAACTGTTTGGAAATTAGCAACAGGATTTTCAGTACATTAGGTTGGATTGCTCTTACTTCCCTCATGGAAGTCAGTAGGAGATTTTATTGCAAGTTTAAATGGGAAAAGAGATGTGTAAGCACTGGATACATTGATGACACTTGCTAAAACATATCTGGTACAGGAATTTGTTCCTTTATTAGGTATAATAAAATGCCAGCATTTCCAAAGGCTTCTTTTATTTTATTTTGATCTTTTGAAATCTGAGAACTAAATTCAGCTCTTTTAAATGCAGGAGTATTTGCACTGGACATGAGGGAATCTTAAACACAGAGTGAGGAGAACATGGCTTTAACAATAATAATTACTTTGACAAATACAGTTTTTACTTGTCCAGTATGGAGTACAATTCATCATGAGTCACTCATTGCAGTGTATTTTTTTCAATGCAAGTTGTTCTGATGTGTGGGTGGATGATCTGATATTTTCTGTCTATTGATTAACTAGGTATTTTTTTTTAATAGCTTTAGGTTTGTGTGAATAGTGAATATGCTGCTAAATAAGTACGTTTTGTTTTGCAAAATTCTTGACCGTAATTTTTGAGAACATTATCAAAAAGCAGACCTCCTAACAAGAATGTTGTTAAATGCAGCAGAGGAAAGGTTTACTCTGTGTGCTCAGCTTCAACTAGCAATTCAAGCCTGGGTTTCCATTAAGATTGACCACTGTGGGGTGATGATTGTAACTGAGAACTTGCCCCAAGTGTTCCCACCAGTATGGATGTTACAGAAGGTTGGATAAGCACTTCAGATTTTTACCCTTGAAATGCTCCAGAAAGAAAATATGAATTGACACAGCCTATCATCACATACATGTTCTACCTGTCTGTTTAGAAAAACTCTTACCATCTTTCTAGAGAAATAGCATCTTTTTGCCCTGAGTTAATAGCAGAAGTTGGATACTTTCACAGCTACTCTTGTTTTTATGTATCATAAAAATATATAGGGTGTGAAAGAATTTTGAAAGTGCTTGTGTAATGTTATTAATGAGAAACTAAAATGTCTCATGTCACTGTTAATGTGGATGGGTGAATTTAATGTTTTCAATAACTGCAATTGCATTGCAGCTAAAATCAGGGTTTTTTTCTTAATATCAAAAAACCCATTAACAATAATTGCATTACTAGAAGAAATAGATCTCATTATAGGCAGAGTTAAAAAGACTTAGTAAAATTTTTAGACCTTAGCCAACTAAATAATCTTTTAGTTTATTTTGTCAGCAAAGGACAGATCAAGTTGTTAAAACTTCCTGGAATTTAACTATTGCCTTGAGAGGATGTGTTTTAGAGTGCCTTGGACTTTTTAACACCAAGGTAGAATATTACAGAATTTTTGATTTATCCCTTTCTTGAAAGTGTTGTAATATATGAGCCAGATAATTTTCATCACAGAAACAAAAATATTACTTTGGCTTGCACTGTGAACAGAGTGTAGAGAAAGAAATAATCATCAGGATGCATTTCACATGGAATTTCCATTGCAGTGAGTTTCAGTCTGTGATGGCCATCACAATCAGTTTGTCTCATTTTCTAGCCTATCCCTCAGGTTTCTTCCTTCTACCTGTTCAAATGGATTATCCCTCACTGATGGGAGTGAGAGAAAGGCACAACTCTCAGCTGCACTGAACTTAGGAGAGGGCCCAGCAGAGTTGTGAATGTAGCTGATTATGACAAGGTCCCATGAGAACTCTGTCTTCTATCTTTAGATTCCACATCCTGATGCTGAGTCACTGCCTCACTTTGCCCAGTTGTATTTTTTTTTTCCAGAATTGGCTCATTACCAAAGAAGACAAGGAAATCTGTTATCTTTCCAAGCTGGATCATTTATTTTTTATGGTGATAGCTTGATGCATTCTTCTCAATTTCTTCTGGACATGGACTAGTGTTTCCTTGAGCACGATACATGATTTTTATTTGCCTGACAGTTCAGTACCAGCTCTTAAAGCAGCAATGTAATTGTCTATGAAATTGCCCTGAAGCTGACCTGAACCAATGCCTCTCAGCATTCCTGGATTCAAGAGACCTAAGTAGCCACAATGCTTGCAGTACTTAAAAATCTGACCAAGCATGAAAAGCATAACTGTAAGAGGCAAAACTTCTGGAGACTTTCAAAGGGCAAAGAAATACTCCCTATGCTGTGCTAGCATACCATATTTCATGTATGAACACTCTCATAGCCTTCAGGTAATCCAGGAGACTCTTTGTGAGATTGGGCAGTGAGACAGGATTGCAGATTGCTTCTAGTTCTCTCATGTTGATAACAAACTCCAGAAAGTGCTTTTTCCCTATGATATTTATCCTGCTGCTGTGGAGCTTGGTACGTAATCCAGAATTGTTAATAATGCAAAATATGATTGCAATAGCTCTTATGAATGCATACTAGCCAAGTTCTAGCATTTTTTTAAAATGAAAAATTATTTTTTGAGTGCAGTTGCATAAATGCTATAGTAAAATACAAAAGGACCACTTTAAATTTGTTTATTCTCTGCTACTACATTTAAGATAGCTGCTTCAGTAAGAGGGGTAAAGTTTATTGGGAAATTGCTTCACATCCTTAGGAAGAAGCATGACTTTGGACTGACAGGAACTGCACTGTAGCTAAAGTAATATTAACTGAGAGGAAAAATCCTGAGGAAGCCTCATTCATTCTATGGTATTTGATAGAAAGCCAGGAAACTGTGCCTTAGTCCTCTTTGCTGGGCTGTCTTCCATTTCTGGGCATATGGAATCAGACAAAGATTCATGTTGCACATTACGTGGAAGGATGTAACCAACAGCAGCAGGGCAAAACCTGTGGGTGGGAAAAGGCAATGATGTCATTCTTGAGTCTGCCTGGAAGCCAGAACCACATGAAATGGACTTACTAAGAAAGTCAAAAGAGTTCGCTCTCAAATGAGTTTGAGATTTCGTAACACTGGAAGACAGAGCTTAAAATAAGTAGCACAGGCACAGATGCCTTAAAATTCCTTGGGAGCCCGCCAGCAAGTTAATAGTCTCAAATGTTTCAGAAGCTGAGGACATGAAAACTGTGGAGCACTGTGAGAGCAGTTTCCTTTTCTTGTGCGGGTATTCTATAATAGACTGTATTAAAATAAATAAATAAAACCCAGATTAATTCCATGGTTTCAAACTTACAAATGCAGATTCAGGGGACATTAAGGGACAAGATTCCTGCAGAAAACCTGGGAACGCTTTCATGCATGTGTGTATGCAGACATGAAAATACATGCATATGTATTTATACTTTGGGTTGTTTCTAAAAAATGGTCAATTTGGCTAATAAAGAGTGAGCTGTTTATATAATTGACTGTTTACATGTAGAATTGTATTTGTGAGCCTAAGTCCAATTTTGGATATATACAAATTGAAGTTTAAATAAAACATTATACTAGATGGAACTTTTGTTCTCAAAGGATTAACTCTTTTTTTTTGCTAACACATTTATATAATTTTAAAAGCTTTTTACTGACAATTGTAGAGAAAAACAGCAATATGTTTATATCTGTGCTAAACTTCCAGAGTGATATCAACTCCGATGTTTTTAAAAGTTTTATACTATATATTGAATTTCCATTTTATTTTGGAATTTGTGAATTTTAGAAGTCAAATTGTCCTTTAATTGGTAACAGTAACAGTGTTTTCATGAGTAATGACTCATTTGAATCTCTGCTGCTATTGTCATGTAATATGTAGGAATATGCAAAATGAAATATCTTTATCAGATTTTCAGTTCAGATCTCTAAGTTGCAATAAAAAAAACCCTAATACATATTGTTGTAATATGTGGATCATTATTTACTGTTTAGGAAGAACTATGGCCTTGAAACTGCTTCTTCATAGAAACAATCCAAAACAGATCATAGGAATCTTTCTGTAGAAATATTTACTAGCAAATTACTCATGAGACTTGCAACTCTTTCTTACTAAGCTGATTCATTGTAGCTGTGAATCTTCTGGTTACTGCAGCATTGGCATTTAATGCCTTCTTTAGCCATTCTGACAATACCTTCTTACACAAACATTGAGCAGAAAAGGCCATGCCCATTTATAATGCCAGAACAGAAGTATTGGTCAATGACTCGTAAACATTCTAACATGCCATGAGCAAACACAGAAATTGCAGAGAGACACTGGACTTCATTTGGAATAGAGACTCACACAGAGTTAAAGTAGCCTCAAAACTTTTGAGCTCTGAAGTTTATGATTTTGGCCATGATCTAAGAGAGACGAACAATAAACACAAAGATACTGAAACATTTTTAAACATTCTCTTCCCCACACAAAGTAGTTTGTTTTGTTTTATTAAAATATTACTTATTTTTGCACATTACTCCATGCTTCAGGCTAAATTCTGTCGGATACATTTGTGTGAATCAATTCCAATTTCACTGAATTATCCCATTTCCAGATAAAATCATTTAAGTCAACTAGGTTAATCTGTGTTCTCAGAGGCTGTAGGTCTGAGCCTTCAGGTCAAAGGGAGACCTTAAAAGAGTGACATATTAATAATGAGAGTTTTCTGAAATTTAGCATGAATACAGAACGTAGAATGTAAATTCTCTAAACAATATCCATGGGATCCAAGAAGGATCTACAAGTGTTCTTTGAAGACTTTCAGCCTTTTCCACCTGTATTTCTGTGTGTCAGGACATTCAAGGAGGATTAGACAAATTCAGGGACAGCAAGTTTATATATGAACTGTGTAAGAATTAGGTAAACTTTTATTCTCTAACATTCATAGCACAACTATTCTGGGTGCTGGAGAATATGAGGGAAAGGGGCCACAGATTATGCCCCAAACTAATGTGCTCAGCTCACAGTCTTAGATGTACTGTTGAGCTGGGTGACAGCCAGCAAGGAATTCCACATATTTTTCTTTTTGAAGGCTATTCGGCCAGATGCAATGTTGTAAGCTCTTCAGGATTCCCCTTATTTATAAGAATATATAGAATTATCTTTATCTGCAAGTATGGGGGTGTTTGGGGTGTTGTGAGTCTGCTTTTTCCATGATGAAAGAAGAGAAGGAAAACAGATGGCAATCTTCTATTGCCTAAGGATAGTTTTCCAAAAGCAGTTCCATGAATTTTGTTCTTTTGGGAAAAACAAAAAGAAATAAAATGCAGAAACATTTTTTTTCCTTACTGTGAGGCATTGTCCTTTCTATATTTGGCACTGGATATACCAGTACCATTATGTGACTGAAATAACTTTTTCTAAAATATTGTTCAGTTTAAGTAGTTATTTTATTTTTAGTCTTCTGCAGTACATTTACTTCTTATTCAATCATTTAGTTTCAGCATTCACTGTTCAGGAACATTATCTCTATTTCCTTCCATGGAAAAGCTGGCATGGCATTTCATGGAGGTCTGTAAAGCTGTACAAGCACGCCTTATCAGAGGTATTCTTCAGCTGACTGTGTGAAACACTTTGAGATTTGGATGGAATTTATTAACTGTGTGAAATCAAGCCTTCTGAAGTGTGAGGATTATGCCTGACAGATGGTACAGGCTGGCAGTCCAACGTGCTCCTATGCTCTGGGAATTCTGAAAAAACTGCAGGTCACACAACTTAATTTTCAGATATAAATGGATGTATCCCATACTTAAGACAGGATCTTTCTGGTCACCTGGCATTTTTTTCCCTACCTCAGATCTCCTGAAATAGAAATATGCAGGCAGAAAGCAAAAGTGAGAATTGGCTGAAGCATACTCTGAATACAGCTGTTGCATAGTTGTAGTAAAGAGGTGATACCCAAAAAAAAGCTAGACCTGGCTTATAAAAACATCATCCTGGAAGAAGATGAAAGGATTCCTCCTGTTATATGTGACAAGCCTTAACTTTAAAAACCCTTATTATGTGAGGAAAATATCTGAGGCTTTTAATCTGAGATATGATCAGGCCCAAATGGCAATAGCAGCTCTGTTCCCAAACCCCCATTTATTCATTCTACTATTTCTTTTCATGATCACGTGGACAATTCTTCCATCACAACTCACTGGCCACCACTCAAAAACATGAAGGCTTTTGAACCTGAACAGATCTATATGCTTGAATACCCAGTATACTCCTAAATTTTGCTTACTCTTTCATTGTAATAGGATTAACTTTTTCTCCCTCAGAGGCTTAATCACTTACATGACAAACTCTGAACACAACACCTGCAGTATTTATGTTGCATTTTATCCCTACAAAATGCAAATCTCTTTTGCAGCTGATCAATAACCAGGGATTTTTCTCTTGGTGATCTCTAACAATGTTAAGCATCAGTACCAGTAATTTCTCAGATTTCAACTACAAATGTTACATCCCTTTCCCTTACCAGATCTTTTTCTTCCATATAAGGTCCTTATAATGTCCTGTTATACCAGATATCACTGCTACTCTCTAGAATTTCAGTTGCAGCTTCTATGGAAAAATGCTTGGAAAGAATCTCCCAATTTATTTCTTTTGTATCACTATTAGAGTGTACCCAGCTGAATTTTTTAAAAGAGGGCTCAGGTGAGAGATAGATTGTTATGAGAAATGTCAGAAGTCTAGTCATTGGGTTTTTTTATTTTCTTTAATAGTTTGGTGAAGTAATGTTAGACCTGTTATAACACAGGTAATCCACAAAATATTGCTGGGTCCATCTTGACTGATCACTGTTGTGGCTTTCCTTTCCCCTGCTGTGGGTTCTTTTACTCCTGTGGGTTCCTTTTGTAGTTATTCAGTTCCTGCTGCAGTTTTGACTGGGAGACTTCCCTTACAGGGTTTTTAGATGAGAAGGCTTTGTGTCTTAAAAGGGAAGGGGGAATAAACCTCTCCTATTAGATACATCAAAATGCAGTATTCTGTTTTCTTAATAATCAGACTTGATAGAATTGTGTTATACTCCTTTTTCAGTGCTGTTCTGCCTTTCCCTGACCTTCTGCAGGACAGATACTCAGCTGGCTTGGTGGTTCCCCAGACTCAGTGCACTGCCAGCTGCCTGAGCCATTCCTTCTAAAGTCACTTGCTGCCTGAGCTCTGAGGCTCTTTCTGTCCAGCTGCAGGAGCCACTGCACTTGGGATTGCAGCTGGGCCTCCTGGGCTGATTCATGGGATTTGTAACCCATTGGGTAGTGCTGATAAGACTCTTGTACTTGCTGTTAGAAAGAGTGCAATGCAGCATCAAACCCTGCACTGCAGTCACACTTGAATGCTTGCTTGGCTGTATCAGCACCAACTAAGCCAATAAGGCAACTCATGCGACAGAAGCGTTGATGTATTCTGAGAGCCGCAAAAGGTCAAAGAACAAAAGAGATTAAATCCCCATTAAAATCACAGCTTTCCACTTCATTTTGCTTTGTGTGCTTCTATGTCCAAACTTGAACTTGAAATGCTATTTTGCAAGTAGCTCTAATGTGCAAACACAGCTTTTGTCAATTTGTTAGTGTTTGTGTTGCGAAGCAAGAGATCCGAAAGCCAAAGAACAACAGATTAAAGTTTATGCAGTGTCAACACCACACTGGGAAAGAATTCTTACCCTCTATCACAGTCTTATCAGAGTGATAATCTGCATGGCCATGAAGAGCTGACTCCTATTTTTTGTTACACTGTTGGCTTAATGCTAAGATTTCTTTGATTTTCGGCTGTTAGCTTTACCACCCAGTGTAGATATCCCCAGGCTTTCACAATTGCTCTCTTTCCTGCTAAGAAAACAAAACTTACATGTGTTTCAGTACTTCTTGGCAGCCTGCCTCCCACATATAGTTCAGGGTCAAATTTTCAACCTATTTGCTTTCCCTGATTTTAAGCATAGGTAATGGTATAATTAGCAAACAAAAATAAGTAGTTTTTTCTCTTGGTTTAGGGATAAATCCTGCCAAAAACTGTGTAAATACGCTTTGTAAGAAGGGACTGCAGATCATCAGAGAAAAGCATATTTCAAAAGTATAGATCTAAAAATGTGGTTTGATACTCATTCAGTTTTGCATTGTGTAACTCAATATTGTGAATTATCTCAATTTTAAGAACTGGATGAATGTTTAAGAAAATTAAGAGAATCTCCTTGACCAAATTTTTTTATAAACTGCCACCCTGTCACTATATGTTGACTAAAGCCTGGAAAATTCCTGCACTTTGGATGACTTTTGCTGTGGGAGCCAGATAAAGGGAGGCCATAATTTCTCACGTAGCTGTATGTAATCTGCTTTCCTCCAGCCCCCATCCCTGGGGGCCACTCTTAAAACCTCTTGGAGCCACAATAGGCTTGTGTTACAACACAGTGTATGGTCAGCTTTGCTAGATTCCTTCCTTCTCATGCATATGTTTCAAGTCCATAATTAAGTCCTTACTTGCATTAGTGAAAGCAAAGGCTGCATTCTTTAAGGCTCAAATCTGAACCTCCAGTTCTAGGGAAACTTAGGCAATTGTTTCCTGTTTCTTGCTTGGCAAACAGATGTCACCAAAATCCTTTCAAGCATTCTGGAGTGAAAATGGATTATGCAATTTTCATATTTTTTCAGTGGAAAAAAACCACTAGGATCCTCCAGAAAATGACTCTTCTGGCCAAGTTTGCAGCTGTTAATTCCCAATGAAAATAGGCAATTTCCTCCAGACTACATGTAGACATTTAGCTTTTACATATTCTTCTGGCTAAATTAGGAGATTGCCCAGTCAGAGTTCTGTGTTTTGTAGTATGTCTCTCACATCATGAGTCATGGGCAATACAGGGGCTAGCAAGATAATTTGGAAGGAAGATAGCTAATGGAACATTAGGTAATGGTGGGTTGTATCTAGGTTCTCTCTCATTTACCCAGCTCCTCCCTAAACATTAGAAATGTTTAAATACACTCCTGGGCATGATTTCACAAAAATGGAAACTTCAAATTATCCACATTAGTTCATTATGTGTTCCTAATGCGTTTCTGATTCTCATTTATGTTGGCAGTTATTTAATAGAGAATTCTTTACTGTAACTTTAGTGTAAGGTGCTTCAGCATGTTAAATAATCCCCAAATATATTCTATACTTGCTAAAATAAGCATCAACTTTTCAGAAGCACAGTAGATAACATTGAATTGCTAGATTAGGCGTGGTGTGACGCATCTTTCCATTAACTCCAGATACAAAATCTCGTATCTGGAGTTAATGGAAAGATGTGTCACAGAGATACCCTGTGAGTGCTCTCCAAGGGTCTCACAAGAACACATGAAAAATTAATATATTTTTATCTACACATGAAGTTTTCACCTGTGAGGGATTTCTTACAAAAAACGTGCAGTGATAAAACAATGGGAAATGGCTTCAAACTGAAAAAGAATAGATTTTGATTAGATACTAGGAAGAAATTCTTCACAGTGAAGAATTTCTTCCTACATTCTAATCTAAATCTGGAACAGGTTGCCCAGAGGAACTGTGGATGCCCCACCCATGGAAGCATTCAAGTCCTGCTTGGACTGGGCTTTGATCAACTTGGTCTGGAGCAAAGTGTCCCTGCCAATGGCAGGAGGGCTGGAACTAGATGATCTTTAAGGTCCTTTCCAGCCCAAGCCGTTCTGTGGGGCTGTGAATCCAAATGTTATTCTACACATTTTGCAAATAAAGCTCAGAGTGGTTTTTCATTTAAACCAATTTAAGACACAGTGATGTAGAAGGATATGATAAATTAGAAATTGCTAATGTGGTTCACGAGGAAAGACATTGCTGCTTTCTGAAATACCTTTCACCTTTGAATTAATGCAAATATAATATGTGGTAGCTTAAATTTTTGTCCATTTAAAGCTCTTTTTCAGGTTTCATGATCAGTTCAAAAGCTGCTAACCTGTGTGCTACATTTTACATAATGCTGCAGTTTCAAATTACAAAGTAATCTGGATCAAGTATAGCAGAATATTTACATCAGAAAAGAAATCTTAAATTAATTTCAGATCAACATACATTTCCAGCTAAAACAGGATGTCTAAACCATTCGGATGCAGCCATTTTATCTGGAGGTCATTCCTTATTTAAAATCTGATGGAACATTCACTGAAGACCTAGTGGCAGCAGTCCCAGGGAATATGATAACCACTGGCTCAGGCTTCTGATAATGATAGTACACAGTCAGTTGAGAGTCAGGCTAATCTGTTCTTCCCAGCATGGTGGGGTAGATCTGTGATTCACAAAATAGATCATCAAACACTTTGCTCCAAGGAGACAATCAAAATCAAAATTCGAAGAAGTAAAATAAAGCCACAAACTAAGTCTAAATATAATGGAAAAGATGAATAAACAAAACAGGCTTAAAACCAAGGAATTTTTCTTGGAGAAAGCTCAGTTTTGTGTGGGTGAATTTTCTTACAATACACAAATGCTGGAAAACTTTGAACATTTGACATTTTTCAGCATAGCCATCTGAAAAACTGTCCTGTTTTTTACAAAATCTCTGGTGACAAAGTGTGAGGGCATCACAATGAATTCTGAGAGAACTTCTTTTAATCACTAAGTGGAAGTAATTTCTGCCTGACACCACAGAGGAAAAACTATCAAAGGATAGAACTGTGCATTGATTCTGATAATGGCTGCTCATAATAACTTTTTCTGGGCTCATTCATATAATTTGTTTGATTGCTATTTCATTAAAAATGTAGTCTTAGATGCCACATCAAATTAATTAGTTAGTTACAAAATTATGCAATCAAACAGTTCTTAAAATGGACATTCATTACTTACTGTTTTAGATATACTCTGGTAACAGTATGGCACACTGAAACAGTTGGTTTCCCTTTCAATTCTCACTTTGATGATGTGATGGGAGATTTTAAACTCTAATTAGAAAAAATTTCATGAACCTGATGTTACTATTGAAAAATATTTCCTAAGGTGCTCTGAGTTACAGCTGACTTAGGATCTGATGGGAGCTTTGGAAGCCAGTCATGTGAGTGATTGACAATGCATGACAGCACAGCTTCAAATCAGCTTTGAAACTATCACAAGATTATGCCCAGGTGAATACCTGCAGTTACTGAACCTGTAATCCAATTAGACAGTTTTAATTTTCTTGAAAATGTATGAAAATATTTTTATGAATTCTCTGAAGCATGGGAAGGAGTTACTAACTTTTGTCAGAGAGCATTAATCTTTAATTAGGCCATTCTGATTTGGAGCCAGGTCCTGGAAGAGGTGACACTTGCCAGCTGGTTGGCTCAGACAAGGGATGTTGGGTTGTGAAGCAAAGCCCCCAAAGGACCAGAAGCTTTTAATAAAGCCCTGTGTGCTTCCACTGGCTCTTGTTAACACATACTTCTTTTTCATCTCCTATTTTCTGTGGGTTTTTTCTGTATCTCTACAGGCAGCTGCTTTCTTGTAGTGATAATTTTTTTGTTGTAGCTCTGAAAGCAGACAAAAGTGTATTTCAGTAGTTAGCAATATCAGTGTTAGAGCCTAGCATGAGAGCTGTAGGCATTTTGTCTGTCAAGTAGTTTATCTACACCTACACAGGTCTACCTCTTAAATGTTAAATGTGCCTGTTTCCTAGAGCTTGGATATAGTCCAGAACTTCAAATGTATGAAACTTTTCACACATCCAAGACATTTCAGTTACATATAAAAGAGCATTTAGGAAATATGATGGATTGAAATAAGCAGAGCACTCTAAAAATTACAGGCATTCAGACGGTTTTTATTCTTGGAAGCACTTGTTAACTTGGAAGGATTCAAATTCAGATTCAGTTTGCATGCAGAGTTTGTCTGAGATCTAGCTTCAGCTTTTACTCAGTTATTGTTCTGTGACATTTTCTTTCTGCCTGAAAGTAGGATGCAAGTAGTTTAAAAACTAATTGCATATAAAAAGCATTGGCAGAAAGACATAATTATCTTGTGTGGGAATGGGTGTCCAGTTCAGATACAAGTTGTCAAGTCTCTTGCACTTCAGGTGCCCTGCACGTCTCTCTGCAAACAGCTAGAGCACAGGTTTGTAAGTATACTTAAGTCTCTAATTGAATATAATTTGGATAGCATTTTGATTCTCCTGGGAAAATGGTGACTCTTGCCTGGTGTACTGACCTGTGATAGTAACTACATTAGAAATTGAAACAGAGATGTCATTGAATTACAATTGATTAGGGTTCTGTGCCTGAAAATTTGCCTATTTTTTCCAAGTGTATCAAATAATGCTTTAAAAACTGTCACCTATTTCTTTAAATTGCTTTGCTCAAAAATGAAGATGCCTAGTACAATAGAGGGAGGCATACATTGGATACAGACTTCTTTCTACATTCTGGTTAAGTGTTTCCTTAGCCTCAATTCCTTTATCTAGGCTTGATCACACTTTCAAAAAATAAAGAGATCTGGTAGGAGGTTGAAATACATGTAATTTTGAGAATAAAATTAGTGATACTCTTAAAAATCATGTTTTATAGGCATATTTGAAATTAAGTTGTTGAAAAGCAAGAGTAAGATCCAAAATAGTGCAATACTTTGAAGACAAGACTTTAAAAAATGAAAAAAGAATCCCAGACAAAAAAAACCATAAAAAAAGAAAAATCCAAAACGACATCTAGATAATTATGGTACTAGAATTATAGTGTTGTTTATTTTTGCATAATTCAGTCAAGCAGAATTCACTGGTTGAACTTTCCAATCTCACTTTGTAAACATTTTAAAGCTGACCTGACTGAAAACAAAACGCAGGATGAAAGCATTAATTAAAAATTGAATAAATCCTTAAATGTCTTTTGACTACTCAACACATTGTGATTCTTTGAAAGACATTCTCTGTTGTAGAATAAAACCTTGATGCAAGATGAGGATCTCTGTTTAGGGCACAGCTTTGCCTGTGTTCTAGCATTTGGAAAAGCAATGTGATGATGCTGGGAACCTGACCTTGCATCCCAGAAAACCATAGAAATAGATGTTTTTAGTAGTTCTCCAGCATGAAACTGGAGTATATTAGGAACTCTTGTGTCTGGTTTGGATGCTGCTGTGCAATTGTTGCACGCAGAAAGCTTCCAGAGCACTCCTCAGGAACTGGAATGGGTGACAGCCACAAAATGGATGGTAATTAACAGCATGTTTGAGGCAGTTTTTGCTTTCCCAAATAATTTTCAACAAAGTTTTTGTGATGAACTTTGAGAGCATAAATTAAATAGGTTTTATAACTAAATGAACTTTTTTATGTTTCCTCCAGATCGGGTCAAGGAAAGCTCAACTGCTTCTATTTTCAGGATAATACAGCCAATTTTTACAGTCAGGGACAAGACTTCACCAAAATCTATTAAAGAAAAAAAGGCTGCTTTGTGCAAACCCAGCTGCTTGGAACTGTGCCAGCACATATCCTATAAGAATTAATCTTGGTTTTTGGGGGGCATGGGGTCTAATTTACCGTAAGACACAATTTTCCATTTCTGAGGCGCACTTAGGACACAAGGCTGTCTTAATGGAGCATGGCAAGTCAAGTCAGCCACTGGAAAATGAATACCATAAAGCATCTCCTTGAAAACTTTTGCTCACTTTGGAAGAAGTGACCAGAGAAGTTTATCCTGAGCCTCTTGCTCTTCTGGGAAGTGAATGCAAGGCTTGGTAAATCCTCTGAACAACTCAGTGTTAATGAAGGAGACATTGTGAGGCAAGGGAGTATTCAGTTGTGAAACAGACAAGGCCAGAGCCAAAATCTTCATGCAGAAGGATGTTGACACTTTTCAGCCATATAGGAACTGGGAAAGAATTGTATTCTCTAGGTTGAGGTATGGGATTGTTTATCTAGGCTGGGCTGCTTGTCAAATAGTTAGCTTGAAAATGGAACCAAGCAGAGAAGACAAGAGCAAGAGTAAGTGTATCTCAGCACAATTCAGCTGAAAGCCTTGCATTGAAAGACAGGTTTCCAGCACTAGCCACAGAGAAAGAATTGCATTTCTGGGAGTGGGGAGGGCAAGGAGAACACTGGCAGATGAGCTTGTCCCCATGCATTTATCTCAGGAAACTACAGGAGTTGAGGCAGGCTGGCAGCTGAGGCTGGCAGGGACAAGTGCTGCCACCCCTCCCTAGCTGGAGGGGACAGCGTGGGTGCAGTGAAACCAAGCCAACAATGTGGTGACCACAGGCAGGTCCATGTAGTCACCAGCAGGTGCAAGGTCAGGGACAGCATGTATGCAATAGGGCATATGAGCATCTACAGCTCAGACAAGGACAGGTTTTCTCCAGTGGAAGGGAGAATATGAATGTATGAGTTTCTGTTGGGAGATGACAGTGAAATGGACAACTGTTAAGGATCACTTAGGAGGAGAGGAGGGGAGTTTGCATCAAATACATATTAATTCTGTATCCTCTGCTGTTCATTGAAAATGCAGAAACTGAGGAATTTTTTCCCTCTTGCGTGCCATTTTTCACGCCAATATAGCGTTCTTTTGGGAAAAATTCAAGACAAACTATAAAAGGAACTTGAAAGTTCACCATTGTTTCAAACAGTTCCTCATTGTCTGTATTTTTAAAACTGGCTTGAAATGTCAATCCTCCAGTTTGTTTTGACTGGCCTCTGCCTGATATCATCTTATGGGATTTTTGCCAAATTCAAAAGTCTAATGAAAATATGAATCTTTTTCCTCAAATCCTTGCAGCCATGTCCCCTGTCACTGGGGACAAAACCAGCAGCCAGCTTATCACTCAGACCTGCAACTTCACTGCCAGATTCAGCTTTGAAGTTCTGTGCAGTTTCTACAGGACACAACCATCTCTCTTCCACCCACAGCTGGCAGTTTCATACAAGATCTCATGTCATGCCTGGAGTCGTGCCTTGAATCCAGGCTGTGCAGCCATTCCTATTATCACTGTGGGGATGGGGCAACCCTGGGTGTAGGGACAAACTAGGGGACAAGGGGATGGACAACTGTGCCGAGGAAAGAGGCCAGGGAGTCCTGGTCAATGGCAAGTCAAGTGCGAGTCATTGTGCCCTGGCAGCCAGGAGGGCAGGATGTGTGCTGGGGGCATCAGGGACAGCATCACCAGCTGGGCAAGGCAAGGGATTATCCCCTTTGCTCTGCACTGGGGCAGCCTCACCTCGAGTGCTGAGGGCAGTTTTGGGCACCACAATAGAAAAAAGATATAAAGCTATTAGAGAATGTCCAAAATAGAGGTGTGAACATAGGGGAAGAGGGGAAGCCTTACGAAGAGTGGCTGAGCTCACTTGGTCTGCAGGAGATTGTGAGGAGGCCTCACTGCACCCTACAGCTTCCTCATGAGCAGGCACTGATCTCTTCTCTGTCATGACCAACCATGGGACCTGAGGGAACAGCAAAAAGCTGTGTCAGGAGGGGTCTAGCTTAGATGCTACAACAAGGTTCCTCACCCTGAGAGTGGCTGGTCACTGGAATAGACTCCTCAGGAAAGTGGTCACAGCTCCAAGCCTGACAGAGTTCAAGAAGCATTTAGACAATGCTCTCAGGCATCACATCCCAGTGTGATTCTTGGGACTGTCCTGTGCAGGGCCAGGAGCTGGACCCGACCATCCCTTCCAACACATCATATCCTATGATTCTATGAAACTAGCAAAGTTTGTCACCACAGCATCTCTCTTTCTGGTAGCTTTCAATTCCCAATCACACCAACTGCCAATATTGTCTTTCCTTTCAAGAACTTTATGGCAGGTCTCTATGGAAAATCCTTCATTTATAGGTGCCAAAACCAACAAGCTCTGAACTGTGCATTGCCAGAGTAGAAATGGTGTCACTACCACTGTGCTATTGTATTCCCAGAGGATCACCTCTTATACAGGTCTATAGATAGCCCTGATTTTGTATTGTTCAAAAATAAAAATGGAAAGTAAACTTTTTGAATAACATGTGATTTCTTTAGTATGAATAAAAAGATATTGAAGGTGTGTACAACTGCCAACTTTTGGTTTGGTTTCTTTTTTAACTCTAACTCTACAAGTGAGGTATCAAGCAGAGGCCAGTCAAAGCAAACAAGCCAGTTAAAAAACTGGGTTAAAATAGAAAATACCCACAAGGTAGATGGAATCCAGTCCATAATATGCATTAAAACCTGCATGGAAAGCCAAAATTTATATTAATCAATTTTTGTGATTAATATATGCAAGTATAATTTGCTAGAATATTCCCACCTTTTGTGATAAATGTTCAGCTAAATCTCTAAGATATGGTTATGATCTTTTGCTCTGTACTCAGTGTTGAGACAACTACTGGCAGATTTGCTCCTTATATTTTTAAAGTAGCCTCCAGACATGAGATTTCTTAGACAAATAGAAAAAATGTTTTGAATTTGCAAGATTAATTTCTTAAGTTAAAGTTAATATGTGGCAGTGCAGTGGTGTGTTGGAACTAAAGATCATTATATTCCAGTTGGAATTTTACAAATAATCAAATAGCAGCATTGTTTCGAGCAAAGGGAAAAGGTGACTGAGATTTATAAAGTTAGCTTGTTCTTGTGATGCCTTGGTATTTTGCTGCGTGTGTAGGAGGATTTGAAAATTCAGTCAACAACAGCCCATATGGCAGAGCCTTGCCCAGAGCTGAATGAACCATTGAGAACATTCCTTTGAATAATAGCTTTTTAATACAATGTGAAATTCAGTAAACATATTATTTGCTGAGTGCATTTAACAGACTGTCTGGTTCTAGAGGGAGGAAAATCTGAAAGGCAGCTACAGTGCAACCAGTAATTTTAGAGAAATGTGCCAGAAAGGTTATCCCACACATATTAATCAACAAGCTCTCAGTCTGATGTCAGATGGAGGCTGAGTGCTTTGGCAATCACCAATGGAGTATTATTTTCTGGGATAAAACCCCCATAATCTTTACATGCTGCAGGTACTGCATCATACATTTCCTGCTCACTAGCTCAAACTGTCTGCAGCATTTTCATGTCGTTGTGCATGTCATTGTTTGAATTTTCCCATATGCATCAATCTTCTTGAGGTTTTTAAGCTCTGTAGCATAATGGCAATGAGTTTCCGAGTTACGGTTCACGGCAATTTTTAAATGTGAAGCCTTTTAAAGAACAATGTTTCATGTGTCCTGTGAGCTCCAAGTAGGAATTTGTACCTGATAGGCATCACTCATTGTATTTTCCTTTGCAAAATGTTTTTCTCCTTTTTGAATAAACAGATCTTCCTGCTGCCCTTTCTTGTCATCTTGGTTTTGGTCAAGGTAAGATCAGAGCAGCTACACTGTTCCTGTCAAGCAACTGTGAAGGCTGGGAGCTCAAAGATGAAAATGTGACAACTTTAAGCATGCAGAGGGACTGCAGGCACCCTTTACAGCTTCCACAGCTCTGAACTCCAGGATTTTGTCTGTAAAAATGAGTTCACAGGTAAAATAATGAATTAAAAAATATGAAAATTAACTGTTAGCTTCCTTGCTGTGGCCCCCTGCCTTATGTGCCCCAACAATTGTGTATGTTTCATTTTTTTCCAAAACTTTTCTTTCCCCCTAACCAAAAGATCTGGAAATATACTTAAAAAAGAAGAAAAAAGGTGTCTCCCTTCCCCGAGATTCTGGTGCAAGCTGGGAGATACCGCCCAAAAGGGCAAAACTAACACTAAAACTGTCAGCTTTGGCAATATCATTGCTGTGTACCACTGGCAAATTTGCTTTTTCTTCTGAAATGCAGTGTACTGAGATGGCAGCATTCTCATGGCACTTGTTGTGTGGCCAGAGAGGGAGCTCTGGTCTGGGGATTTTAATGGCGATATTGCGACAGCCAGTGCAGCTGTTGGACTGCACGGCAAGGAGGAAAATTTCCATCGAATTTCTGCTGTGTGGGGTGCGAGGAGTGGGAACATTTAAACCTCGTGTTCAGCTCCCAGATGCACAAACCACATGTCTGAGCTGACACACAGGGAAGCATTGTTCATCAGTTAAAAATTGGCATCTGTTACTTCCTCCCTTTGGGCCAGACTGGGGACCATATTGTGACTCCTTAGGTGCTCTGGCAACAAAATTACATATTGCCCCACACTGAAGAATTCGTTATTAGTACAAAGGGAAGCACTGTGCAATACAACAGAAATGTGGACTACCAAATGCAATGGGATGAGATAAGTGACAGCAGACACACAGGAGATGGCTTTGAACTGGGTCTGATTAAGTAATGGATGTACCACTGCACATAGCGCTGTCAGACTCATTTGTGTCCTTTTACTTTTGTTGTGTTTTGTTTTATTTTCCCTGATATTTAATAAATATTGGAAAAAGTGCAGAATGAAATGAAAACCACAGAGATCTGTTGATGTTTACAAGACCTCAGCTGGACTGTGGTCAGAGCAGTTGCTTTGCTTTTGCTAGTATTATTTCCCAGGCTGACTTCCCCATGTAAACCACAGCTGTGAGCAGGTGGCAGTGCATGTTCATGTGTGCTTCATGTAGGGGAATGGCCTCTCTTTGAATCCTGTGCATTTTTTTTCATGTTCAGCTGAAAACGTAATTTACAATGGCAGCCAGATATAAACAAGAATTTCACAAGATGAAAGCAAAATACATTGTCCAAAACTCCTAGTGTTTTGGTTTCTTTTCCTAGTTATTCTTGATATTTAAGTGTACTTTACAATGAAATACATGTTTAGAAAAGAGGTCAGTCTGGGTGAATACATAAGCTAATTTCTTTTTCTTCAGATGAAAGTGGATTTCTTTTTTTTTTTAATTTGGAAAAAGGTCAAGCCTCTCTCCCCCATTGCTACATTTTTTTCCCATGGAGAATAGACTTGATTGTTCTCCAAACATTGTTTCCTGTTCTTCACAGAGGGGAAATGTTTATTCCTTGTTTCTAATAATCAGACATACTGTAATGACTTGCTCACAGGGAAGAAAAAATTACAGGAAAGTTAGGACTGATGATTAATGTTTTCTTTATGCTGAAATTTTAAAAGCAGTAGAGCAGTGGCTGCTATAGTGAAATATGTGTGATACATTGGAAAGCCTGGATAAGCTGAAGGATGTATATCACATGCAAAAGCAGAGTACACAGAAGCATTTTTTTGCCAGAGAAAATGGAGAGAAGCATTTTCTCTGTCACTGCTCTTCCAAGCAGGCACAGTCCTTTTGGTGCCTGTAAGAAGGGTATGAATGCAAAATTGAAGGGCCATCAGATCAATGCCATTCACTTAATTGCTTTAGTTGGGTTTGATTGAGATGATCACAGTGCTTCATATGGTGGTTTAATATGCCCCAGCAGATGTTTTAAACTGCTGTTTAGGCAAGATCTATTGGGGTGAATGTTTCAGGCTGTTCCCGAAGCCATAGCTACTCCCCATGCGTTAGACCTCGGAAAACCCGGGGTTTGCCTGCAGGAGAGACTGTGTCAGTTATCCCAGCATAATTACCCCTGGAGCCAAGGTGCACAGCTGTGCATGCTAAAACTCCTCTTGGAGTGACATAGGGTAAGCCAAAGCAAAATACAGCGGTTAATGCCACAAGCCACATGGTTTTCCTGCCTTAATTTTTTGACATAAAGTCATGTACTGAAAAGACTTTCCCACACAGTCAAGACTAAATCTGTTATTGTAAGTTTTCCAGATCTATAGATCTTGCTTGAATACATGACCTATTAGTTGTTTTCTAAATAAAATAAAAGTATTAGCATTTATAAATCCCTTCAGTGACGTACAGTAATTCACAATATGTTTGCTTCAAGAGAATTTAATTTTTCTCGTGCAAATGGCGGGGTGCTCATATCCCAGAACCAGTTCCCAGTCGCTGAATGTCCTTTTGAGTCAGGGAAACAAACTGTCTATCTATCTATCTATCTATCTATCTATCTATCTATCTATCTATCTCTAATATATATACATACATGCATGAATCTCCACTATTTTTATTCTACTCAACTCCTTATTTCCTACTGCCCATACTTATATGGAGCAGTGCTTCTCCCAAGAACAAAAAAAAGGTTTTTTTTCTGAATTTCATTCTCCTTCAGGCTGCTCATCTGAAACATTCACTTCCCTTTTCTGCAATGTGTTTAGTGTAGGTGTTGTTACTATCCTAAAATACAGCTCAATCATTTGCTACTGATGGTGTAGGAAAAGAATGGCAAGTCTGTTGTTTAAACTTTAGGATTTTTTTTTCACAGATCCTAAATATCTCAAGAACAAATTCAGAGATAATACATTTAGAGTGAAGTGTAATCCTGTCCTTCAAAGTCCTTGTTCTGAGAATTTCTCCATTGATTTTTCCCTTTTAAAAACTGTCAGGCAAATTAGGAGATAATTTATATGTGCTCTATATTCTTCCCAGATGTTTCTATTCTATTAATTTAATTTAATGTTAATTCTAAAATGTAATGGATTTTTAATGAGAGATCTAAATTAAGATATAAAGTAAAACTAATTAATTAAAATGTAAACGAGTATTGGAAGCAATGAAAACAGCAATGAAGATGCACAGAGAATCTAAGACTAAAAAGTGTAAACAGAAAACAGTGACACTGGTGGCAAAGAATTAGGCTGATATATTTCTAAAAGTTACGAATTTTTAAAATCAAATCTCTGGAGGAAAAGGGAGTTCTGTGAGGATTTTGTCTGTACAAATAGAAAGAAAATAATTATGTTAATGACAAGTGGAGGAAAGAGACCTAAATCTGAGGGAGAACACCAAAGCTGAACTGAGTTTGAAGAACACTGTGGCTTGCAAATGGTGCTTATATCAGAATTCCAACTGGTAAAACAAGATGGGGCCTGTGTTTTTTTCATATTGATTTAATTCCATCTAACTTAAAGAATCACACTGAGTTCAGTGCACTATGTTATAGGGAAGGCATTGATAAGCTGGAAAGACTTCAGAAAAGCAGCAAAACTGAGTGGAGAGCTAGGGTGTGGAGTAAGAGAAAGAAAAGATATATAAAACAAGCCCAGAGCAGCATTCCTTAGACATAATGAAAACAAAAGTGGTCTCAGCCTGTTATATCTGGGAGACAGTGACTCCATATGGACCTAAGAATGTAACTGGAAAGAACAGGATGGTTCTAATGGTGGCTGTGGAGCAAGCAATAAAAACAGCCCCTGACACTGAAAGCCAGGGCTCCTTGAGTCATGGCACACCTACCACATTAGCTTGGTATGTGACAGAAACCAGCCCTTGCTCCCAGTTTCTGCCACCACCTAACCCAAGCTATGGCAGGAGCCAGCACTGGCCTCTTCCAAGTACCAAAGCTACAGCTGGCAGTTAAGTCACAAAATTTCCAGGCTCCACCAGGCCTGGCTTTTGTGTACCATGAGTGCATGTCCAGGTGGAGGCAGGCAGCTCCCCTGTGGCACACAACCCCCTGCCTTCTTCCAGCACAGAGTCCTTGGGCAGGGAGTTTGTGTTCAGAGCAAGAACTGCAGTAGAGAAGGACGTGGAGCTGTGACTCTGATCAGTGAATATTTATTACAAAATTCAGTATTGGATCCTATCTCTAGATTGTACAGCAGGGGAGGGAAAAATAGACACCACTTTCTTTCCTGCATGATGGCATGGTTAGGTACAGACTCAGAATGGGCTTAGATGCTCCTGCAGCTGTGGACACCATTTCTGGCTACAGCTGTAGATCATGTGAGCAAAAGGTAACCCCTAAGTTTTCATAAAACAGAGCTAAATCTGTTACAGAGATGATAGATGAACTATGTATATATTTAATCTCTAACTGCTGTGATTGTATAACATCAACATTCAGGATTTTACACATCAATATTTGCTCTTATTTAATGTTTTGGGATTACCTCAAGTTTGGTAGTAAAAGAAAAGCTGGTTGCAATCAGAGACATCCAGGAGATATACTGTGCATGGAGTTGGATGTGTTTTGAGCCTTAGGGAGGACACCAACATAAATTATAAAAACAGTGGTTAGGATGAGGAGGACGGGAACACAGGAGTTAAGTGAATTGCAAATATGTGACCAATCTTAAAGCAGCATCTTTAAGCAGCCTGAGCTGAAATAATCATGTGAAATTTTAGTACCATGTTTTCTCATACTAAAAAGGTGATGCTTTTTGTAAGCAGCTGTGAATGTCTGAAATCCCTTCTAAGCCATGAGAAATAATTGGATCAGTTGACTCAGATACAACAGTGCTATTATTCACTGACTGGACTGATTTGTGACATTGGAAAGGTCTGAATTTTTTATAGGTTTATGAGACTGAAAATGAGACTGCCTTAGAAGATGCCACAACCCTGAAAATTACAAGGGTCAGAATCTGGCGATAAAATGTAATGTGAGGATTTGATGATCAACAAGCACCCGCATCCTATCCCTGTAGGATTTTGCTTCCTGTATGCTTCCATCTGGCCTGAATGCAGCCCAGCAGAGAGCCCTTAATCCTGCTGGTTTTGTGTTTATAGCAGTATAACCCTTGATTCAGAGCCTTTGATAGCTCCCCTCTGGCTGCCACACACCACACATGTGCAGGAGATACACACCAGCTGTGAAGTCAAGCTGGCAGGGACTAAAGGCTAATCAGACTCTGTGTAGCTCCCAATTCTCACATCAGTGAAGTGTTCCAGCAGTTCCTGCCAGGTTCAGCTGTGTCTTCCTGTGAAACAGTCCTGTAGTGCACTCCTCTTCCAGCACCCTCTCCCTCCTTTTCTATGCCCAGAAAGAACTTTTTTCTGTCCCCAGCTAGTCCAGATGAGTGGCTGAAGGGTTTGGTGCACTTGTATGGGGTGGGCTCTTTGGGAAACTGTGGTGTGGATGTGGCCTCTGATTCAAGAAGCCTGTAAATCACTGGTGTTTAGAAAACAGGAGGGTGTACAAGATTGTTTTAGATACAACTCTTTTCTATCTTTTCCCCTAAGTATCAAGTACAGGTGAGTGAACTTACAGGATTGTATTAAGTGGATATATTTTAAGGCAGTTTTAAAGGGAACATATTTTAAATGTGATATATAGCATTGTAGCAACTTCTCATTTATCTAATGAAAGAATTTTTTTTTTTGTGATTCATTGCAAGGTGCTCTGAGAAGTTGGAATAAAAACCTTTTCTTGTCAGTAAGGACAATTTTATAATTCATGTAGATGTATTAATTTCAATCCATAGATGTAGGTGGTTGCTGGTGATACCTGCCTGTCTGCTCATGTGTTTTGTACCCATGCAATGCAAATGAGAGCTTTTCTCAGAACCTGCTGGGGACTAAAGAACAGAAAGTAATGAAATGTTGGTTGTGTATGCCAAAGAAAACTACAGGAATTCTAGTAGCTGCAGGAAGAGGTGAAAGAGGCAGAAGTGACACACAAGAGCCAAGTGTTGTCCCTGTTATCGTTTGCTTCTGATTAAACACCTATTTGCCATGAGCAATCATTTACTAGATGTTCAAAGGAGTGGCTGTCAGAGAATGCTTCACGAGAACAGCAGCAATGACATTTTGAAGATAAATGTATATTTTACCTATCCTTCCACAGCTGCTGGAAAATTAATGTCAGTGCTAATGAAGAAAATGTTTCTTGGGATAGTAGGAAGCTGCAGAGTTAGAAATGTGAGGGTTGTTTACTCTCTGTAAAGAAAAGATCTTTCAGTGCTTTTTCTGTCACTGCAGTTTTAAAGATATTTGGATTTATAAGTCCCTAAGCTCTTAATACCACATAGCAAAAATAACTTCCAATCATTAGGAGAAAAATTGTCACATAAAAAAGACCTGGAATCTATTTGCTCATGATTTATTTTACTACATACACAAGTTCTCAGTCTAGTTCAGTTTTCTTACTAGGTAGGTTTTCATAACCTCCTGTAATGGTTCTTTATGTAGTTTAGTCCATGTCTTAGAAGTGAAATGACAGATGGAAATGTATCATAAAAAAGTCACTTAAAGCAACAATGACAAGGTCAAAAAAGCAGTAATTATTACTTATCAACATTGAATGAAGATTAAAAAGATAATTTCAAATTACTTAATGAATTATATTCTTGGTGTAAGACTGGATGTTTGGGAAATACTTTGTGTGATTTGGATTTTTTTCATAGTTGTAGATACAACCTTTTTTTAAAAAAGGAGGAGTATAAAACAAACTTCAATAAATAGAGGGGCCTAAATTAACATCCCAATTGTTTTCAGACACCTAGCTCCATGGCTTCTGTCTCCTTTTATCAAAGCACTCTACAGCTCCCACTGACCCTCTTTTATTTGTTCCCTGAAATGTAAAAGTTTCTATATCTTTCAATGTTTCAAAAATATTACTTCTTAAATTAGAATACTAAATATAGAGTTATGAGTTCAGTCATAATTGGGCATTAAATACAAACTAAAGAGGAAAGCTGGCTCAGCTTCATATCCACACCCAGAAAAAAACATTATATACTAATTATTACAGAGAAGCATTTGAAACTATATTGAGAGGAATTTATAATTTTTTGATGGCATGTGTTCAATACTCTTAACTGTTTGCAACTGTGAAGGCACAGGATTTTCTCATAAATGTTGGAAATGTGCAGAAGTCATAAGGACTCTTCATAACTTAAGAACTTTTTCAAAAGTCATGGTATCAAGTGAACTTTTCACAACTGAAATGTCTTCTGTTCAAACTATGAACTGGGTGGCTGCACGGAAAACACGAAACCTCTTAGTTGCTGTAATTAAAATAGCTGGAGTATTACAATAGAAGCATTTGTAGTTAGCAGTGGTTTTCAAAGCTCTTAACTAAAAGCTTGCTGCAGTCTTCTGGCATACACAGAAATGAGACTATGATGTCAGTATGTCAACTTCCCTTGCAATTCTAGATCCTTTCATGGAAAATGCTAGTACTTGCTGAATTCCTCAGCTAACTGCAAAGAAGAATTCCAGTTTCTAAATGCTTATTTTTGATTTTACTGCTGTAAACAAAGGTATTCTTGTCAAGTGAACCAAGTATTATCGTGCTCTAGAAAAGACATTTTGAAATTTAACTGCATTGAACTGTATGGAAATCTTGTATTTGATTAAGAAAAATTATAAAGTGAGATAAATTGAAGGATCTGCTGTGGGGCTGGGTGGTAGATGCTGGAGGTGGGGTTCTGCCTGCCAGTCAGCTCTGGGTACAGTGGAAACAGCTCCAGGCAGAGAAGTCCTAGGACAAAATGAGAAGAACCACCTGTAACCTTGAAATCTATAACCTATAATCTATAACCTGTGGAGAAAGCTCTGTTTTCCCCCAATTTCTTCACTTTAACAGGGCTTTCCAAAACATGAGGGTATTTAGTACCCCTTGCCATTTTTATGAGATGACATTTCTCCCCCATCCAGTTCTTCATACAACTGAACAAAGTGGCTACTTCCCCTGCTCTGCTCCTATGAATAGCAAGTTATTTTTGTTAGCCTGAGTTAACAAAAGTGGAAATAGCATTTAATTTTAGCAAATAGTTTTAGAGCAGGTCAAGTGAGGATCCAGTCATTTTATAAACATTTATTAGTGGTTTCTTATCTAGATCCTTGCAGTATGCTTCCTATTTTTCTTACTTGCTTTCTAAAAGGCACTTAGAATTTCTGTTATCATTCTGATGTAACATCCAGGTAATCTGCAGGAGGAACAGCAAAATAATGCTATTTTTGAGGAATGACTTAAGAGTACCAATTTCAAGTCGAAAAAAATCTTTTTTTGTTTTCTAGGTTTTCACCATAACAAATAATTCAGTGTATGAGATAAAAAATGTTTAATGCTCTCAGAGGGCAACTGAATGTCACTTTTCATTGGCGTTTGTCAGGCTATGTAAGCATTGCAGTGGTTGCAGCATGTGAAAAGAATGATCAGTGCACAAAGCACACTTTATCAATTATATCTATGAGAAAATGAAGATGGAGGGAGGAGTAGGAATTTGCCTAGTAACTAAAATCCATATTGAATTCAGAAAGGCAGTTTTAGAGTTACATCTCTTCAAGTGAGCCTGGAAGTGAACAAACTGGCCATTTCTCATCCTTCTCTCTCTTCATCTTGCAAAGTACAGTACCCAGCTGCAGATAACTGCCTAAATAAAGCACTTTTTTGGTTTTATTCCCTTGTTTGTGCATTTCATTTGCTACATGTGCTGCATTGCTTAATTTACCATAATGATTTTGAAGATCACTTCCACCTAAACAAGGAGTATCTAGACTTCCCTGACAATCAGAACACATACTAAGGTAAGATTACTTTCATTTTGCTTAAATTTACATAATTAAAGATAGACCAAGTCAGGAAAAAAACGGAACATTCAAGGCATTGAATGATTATCTCTGACATATAAATTAGAAATAACTTTGTTGAATTTGTTGTAGTTATGTCATTTTCATAATATCTCAGGTTCTGTAGGAGTGGAAAATTTGGAATAGAATTTTGTCAGCAGAGATGTCCCCTCATGAAGTTTTAAAACTCCTCTCTTTGATAGGGTGAAGTTAAGGATTGGGCCCTTTTCCCTGATAGTCACATAAAAATTTGCCAAAATAGATGGATAGAACAGAAAACTCCAACGTAGAAAAAAATTAAACACCTGAAATAAGCTGTGCAATTTACTAGTAATGTCATTTTCAGACCTGTGTTGCATGAAAATTAATTTTTTCAAACATCTACCAAAGGTTCACCTTGAAAATACAGATCAGAGACAAATACTATTAGTCAACTCTGTTCTCATTTCATTGTCATTTTTCTTGTAAATGAGCCCATCAGATTGTCTCCTTTGTTTTGATTTTTTATTATTTTAATATTTGTCTGAGTAGGTGATAAATTCTCTGATCTATTTTTATTGGACTCCAAAGAAAGCTTCAGAACTCTTGTCAAGAGAAGATGAAAACATGGAGAGATGGAAACACGTGTTTCTGCTTTATTTGTGTTCCCTCCATTTGATTATCTGGGACCCTGTGTCTAAAGAATAAGTGGTATAGTGCAGTATAATGCCACGTAAAATAAAAAATGGTGGCCAGTATTCATCTTAACTATTGGAAGTATGAAATTATTTAATTGTGGGCTGAAAAAAAATCCCTTCTCTATTACCTTAATTGCCCCATTATGGTCCACAGCACATCTTGCTATTAAAACTGTCTAGTTCAGTCACAGCCATGACAAGTTTTGGGTACTCTTGTACCTTTTACTCTTGTACGTCCTCCTTGTTGCTTCTGTCATTTCTTAGGTATTCACCTTCCACACCAGTGACTTGTCCCTGCTCCATAATGCTCCTGTTCTTCTCATCCAATAAATCTGCTGAGCAGGGGAGATTCTTTTCTAATAGTCTCTGGATCCATGTACAAGAGGCCCTACGAGAGCTGCAAGGATTTCTCCCTGTATTAAATGCTCTGGGTTTCAGGTCTCCTGCAGCCTAGGGCTCTGCTCTGGTCACTGCTGTGTGTCACCATCCTCACCACAAGATTGAGGCTTTTGTGACTTCAACTTCGAGCTTTACTTGTTTTTCAACGTTTGTTAAAATCTGGTATCCATTTTTTGCCGTCTATATTTCTACCTTCAAATAGGTGATTTAAGGAAAAACATAGAAATCTACAGCATTGGAAAATAACGGCTGTGTGTGCTGCTAATCATGCCAGGATCAGATTGGGGTAAGTACTCAGTATATTGAATAATTCTGAAAAGGTGAGATTATATAAAATATCTGCACTTCTCTGACCTTGACACTGTTATTGCAGATAAAAGGTTTTGGACTGAAAATTCATTACAGTCATGCTGAATAATCTTGCTAGAGGGCTGCCTTAGGCCAGTCCCATCTTGATCTTTTCTGATGTGTATATTAAGAGAACTTTCTATTTTCTACAGTGTCGTGGATTATTGGTGAAACTTCTGCAGTTACAAACTTAATTCTTTCATTCAGGGCTGAATTAAGCATACAAATGCAAGGCTCTTCATCAGAGCAAACATAACACAGAAAAGTTTTATTTGTTTCCTGATCTGCCATATTTAAGTTCCAGCTGGTGAGTAATTTCAGCTTTGAGTGAAATTCCCCAATTATATCTCTGTCATTTATATGAGTGAAGATCTTACGAAGATGCCCAATTGGAAGCCTCTTAGATATTTAGCTAGTTTAGCAACCATTTGATAAATGTCAAAGAGTGAAGGCAGCAACCCAGTCAGCAGGGCAGAGAGCCAACAGGGCAGAACAGAAAACAAAGCAAAACTCGTAACCCCTGAGTACCCTCTCCAGATAGATATTTTTCCCTTTCAAATGTCTGCATCAAATCCAGGAATTCCTTTGGTGTTTTGTGCTTTACCGAAATGTATGATGGCTTGTGGTGTTGACATCTCCAGTCAAAGCTGCATTTAAAGAAAAATATGAACAGCTCTTCATGCACAGGTCACACTCTGTGTGTAAAAGTATGGACCATTAAGCAAAGTTCAAAATATGAATGTGCTTCACAAGTCAAACTTCTCCTCTGTGTGGCTGGACACATCTGTTATGAATAAGAAGTTTCATAAATCACTGAAGATGGGAAAAAAACCCCCAAGCATTCTCAGTTCTCTCGGAAAATGCACTTAGTCTCTTTGCATTGTTGATGATGTAAATTTTCAAAATTCCGTGTTTGTTGCTGCATTGATACATAGAAACATGCACAGTGGTGCCTGGTGTTTGTGACTCTCAAATCTGTTTAATTCCTGACATTTGAATTTGCTAGAAAAATTTGAACAAGAGGGAGGGATAATTATGAGACAAAACACTACGGAATTGACACAGAGGAGTGTTTCTGGCTGTAATTTTCTTACACATTTTATTTTTAAGAAGTGGAAAACAAATTTGCCAACAAAAAGCCTGTCAACAGAAAGAGCTGGGCATTTGACAAGTTCTGGTAAGGGCCACAGAGGGTACACAAAATTTCTTCTTGCTTTTGCTTTGAGCAATTCTGCAGAATATGGTCTGGCCTGTGAGAAGATCTGGCCTTTCTGCAAGGCATCAGGCAGCACATGCATTCAGGCTGCTGACAGCACTACTGGGGCTTCACAAGTCCTGTGTCCATTTTGTGAAAAATCTAAAAATGGGAATTTCCTCTTACTGCTTTTTAATTAGTTCTTTCAATGAGTGTTAGAGAAATCATCCATCTCTTTCTAAAAGAACTGCATTTCATTCACTCATCCCATAACTGGGCAGAAAAATAAAGCCATGACATTTTTGGTTAAATTATGACATGCTGCAGGATTCAAAAATAATAACTCTACCTTGTAACAATCTGTTTTTCCTGAGATATTATGGACTTACTAAGACAATATTGAAATAAAAATCCTCGATGGGATTTTTTGCTTGAAACTGCCTTCTAAAAATTGATTGATCTTTTTGTATGTAGCGCTGTTAAAGGAACAACAGACAAAGATGGAAACATTTGGAAAAGTTCATTATTACAAATACTGGCATAAGAGATATTGATATGTTGTATCAAAACAATTCTGTGCATGCAGCCCACAGATTAGGCTTCAGAAGTTGCCAGCAATCACACTTTTTTCAGACATTGAAACATCAGTGTAGAGGTATTACCACCTGGATGCATTTACCCAGGCTCAGCTGTTCATACGCTGTGCAGGACCCCAGTCCCATAAGATCTAAAGTAACATACACTTGGTGCAATCTGTGCTGTCAAGAGATTTGTAAGAAGAAAGTCTCAGAGCCTGGTGACAGTGGAAGTTCTCTAGTTGCTGACAGTGAAGTGTCAACACTGAACACCATTTGAAAGATGCAAGCATTGGAAAATCTTTTACAGCTGCTTCAAAATAAAACTTTTTTGATGCACTCTCTTTAGAGAAATGCGAAAATACATTGAAAGGTGGCTTCTAAAGAAGTAATCAAAGCATACCGGTGTTGTCTACAGGTAATTTAAAGGTAAAGTACATGCTTTTATTTCCCAAAATTCCTTAAATGACTTGATATGTCTTCTTTGAGACTGAGATTTAGGTAATGCCAGTAATGTGCTAGTTCATCTCAGCTGAAGAAACAAAAATTGGCAGCTAAAGGTGTTTTGCTGTGTAGCCATGGGCACCTCTAATCAAAGATGTATCAAAATGTGTTTCAGCTTCCTGAGTGCACAAGAGAGAATGGAAACATCTATTATTCTGAAAACAGCAGTGAAGGCACAGTAGCAGAATATGACAAATTTAAGAAGACAACTATGCCACATTGTTTGAATTTTCAAGTGAGAGCTCTTGGACACCAATTACTTTACAAATGAATGGAAAATTAAAATTACTACCTGCCCCTACTAATAATAAGGTACATTTTGAATTTCCCATGTTGAGTAATACAACAATAAGATATTATGGATTATGAAATAAATTTTTCCACCTCAAAGAGATGCAGAATGTTGGCACTGTGATTATATTAAATTTTAACTCAGATACTGAGAGTTTGTAGATTTATTCCCATTACAGATTTTTACACCAAGAATTGTTCCTGTGAAAACTGTACTTAGAAAGAACCAACTGATTTTTAGCATTTTGATAATGATAGAAAAAAGTGTTTCTATATCTTGAACATAAGAATACAGAGATGACTATTAACTTTAATAAAAGACAAATCATGTGGTTTCCATTACTAGAGCGAAGGAGCCATTAATCTTACATTTATGTTCTGCAGTGTTTGCAAAATAGATAAGAAGAGAGATTTATCATATCTCTTCACAGGAATTTGGTGAGGTTAAATTCCTCAGCAATGTCTGGGAACTGGCAGAAATCAGGCACGTGGTCAATGTCAGGTCTGTGTTAAATCAGGACTTTGATCAAAGTGCTGTTGCTGCAGAACAGAACTCTGTCAGTTCTAGACCTGTAGATCTGCTTGGAAGTGAGCAGGAAGCTAATGTTACAAAACCAATAATTAATTACAACTTGCAAGGAATTTTTTTTTTTTTTGAGGCATATCCAATCAGTTGATAAATTAATTTGGCCCACTTATGGTTGCTAAATACTGCCCTAATTATGAGCACCACTGTAGCATTTACTAGTTTTATGTGGCTGGCAAGATGAGGAAAAGGAGGCCCAGTACTACATCCATTAAAAAACCAGAGCCACATGTGCACACATACTATGATTTTCCTATTTCATTACTGCTTTTCCATGATCACTGTTCATTTAAGAGACACTTAGAAAACCCTATGAAAGCAGTTCAGACCATAGAAATAGACACCTGTGAAAGACAATATAGAAATATAATATGAAATTCAGCTAGTTTCATTCACCTCTCTGTCCCCTTCACTGCCACCCCCATAACAGAACTGCTTAAGATTATACCTGGTTTGGGAAGAAAATAAATTTAAAAAGTGTGGTTTGTTTAGGAAAAAAACACATAAACAAACAAAAGATGTATTTTTGTCTCATTGTTATTTATAGCCACTCAGGAGTATTTAAAATAATATAAATTTTCTTTTCCCTTCAGCTAGCACATAAGAGCTTCAAGAAATTTCCTCCATTTACCATTGTCAGGCTCAGTGAGAGTCTGAGTTGCTGAGCAACCATTTTTCTTGTTTGATATAATTTATCTTTTTGACTAATAGAAAACACTACTGATGGATTGACCAGAGAAGAAAAAGCAAAAGAACAGAAACCACTAGATACTTAATTGAGCATCTATAACATGAACCAATTTTGACATATAAGTAACAAAAAATCATAAGTAAAAATAACCTCTCCTTATGATTTTTTATTAAAAGCTTACTTGCCTTTGAAAACAGTGTATTTTTTCATCAGTGTGCTCATGAGGATTTCATAATAGTGCCTTGTCAGGTCAGAACACTGCCTGACAAATAAATGATAATTGAGAAAAACATGTAGGCATTTACATGTGTTGGGCTTGCATACATGTTGTTAGTAAATGTGGAACATTATTGATATTTACTATTATATTGCAAATGCCTTTAGAGGCCTCCTCAAAGCCTTTTAAGGCACCCTTGAGGAGAGGAATGGGGAAACTGTGATGCTGTGTGATCACTGCTATGGATTAATTCCAGGTATTTGCAGGGCCAAACTGAGCATTTGCCCAGAGAAATTAGCTGTTGTAGTCCTCCTGACTACATGCTTTCTTGAAGCTATGGGAAATCATGAGGCTGGAGGATCCTGGATTTTACAGTGTTTGCATTTTGATGGATAATCTTCTCATCCAAGGAATTCACAAAGGCCATGACTTCGCAAAAAGGGAAAATCTGTTTTGATAGCGTCCTGCTCTGGGAGAAACTATACCAACAATGATATGCTAAAAATGAACAGATCAGGAAAGTTTTATTTTAAATTCAGCATATGTGCCCTGTTGAGCTGAATACATGACCCTGCATCCCAGAGACACATAAATTTATACAGCTGCCAACAGTTTGCTCTGTTTCTGTCAGCCAGTTCCCAGGGTGTGGCACAGCCTTAATACAGAGCACAGATTTCAGGTCTCAGCTCTGTGGGCTGATGTAACCCCTTTGAGCATGCATAAGGAAAGGAAGATTTAGTTTTGCAAGGTCTCAAGACCATCCATGTTTAGCTGCTGATTCCTGGCTGTGGTCACACAGCTTAATCATTGACTGCGAGGACAAATTCCCGTTGACTGGGAAGACAAATTTAAAAATAAAATATTTACTTGTGGAAACACAGAGTCAGCTTCCAAAGAAGGTATTCTGATGTGGTGGTGACAATTTAAGCTTTCATTGTACCCAGTGGTGGCCGGAATGACAAGACAGAAATTGTCACATATGGAAGGCAATTTGCAAACTAACTGTGGTAATTCTTTGATTGGTGTATGCTTGATAAATGCTTCTGTCCTTTACTGTTCACAAGTGTGTGTGTATGTACAGAAATTGTGAATAGTCACTGGTCAGCCATCTGAAGAGATGTTCTGTATTTGTAATAGGGTTCTTGTTCAATTCAAATTAGTTTAATTTGTATTTCTGGTGGCAATCCATCAATTTGCATTAATTTCATGTGAGGAAAAGGGAATTTTCAATCAGTTTCACTTTCTTTTTCTATTTTCTTCTTGCTAGTACATAAAATAACTTCAAGTGGTTTGGTTTGGTTTGTGTTTTAAACTAAACACAAGTAATTTTGGATAAAAATTTTGCATCTAGAAAATTTTGGTTTCTGGTGAGTGTAAATTACCAGAGTAAGAGACCTATCTCTTAGTAAGCAGGACTCTTCCATGAGCTCTTTTACCTAGAATTTTTTACTGTGAACAGAAGCTGAGACTAGGAAATTATGGGGTTTTTTTTTTGAAAAAGGGATTAAGATATTTCATAATTTTGTTATCCATATTTATCAGATGAATTTGGGTACTTAGCAGCCAGGCTTCAGGACAGACATGAATATTGCTGAAAAGGATGTGTGTGTTTCAGGATATCTTTAGTAGTTTTCACATGGATAACTTGTGCTAGGTCATAACTGCTTTATTTATTATCACTGAGGGTTTAATCTTAAAACTGTTGTATAGAATTATAGCAGCATAAAATAAATTTTAATTTTTAGTTGCCAAAGTAGTAAGCAGGAATAGAAATCAGCTTGTCATATAAAACCAGAAATCATGGGCAAATCCACTTAGTCAACAAATAGTAATTATTAAGAAAGGAAAGGCTTTACTCCTATCACCTATGGTGACTCTTAGGTCATTCTTTTCATGGGATTGTCTGTGGGCTAGAGAGGAAAAATGCTGAACTTCTCTAATAACTAAAAATATCATGTCCTTAGCATATACAAAAATACCGTGACACTGAAGAGAACATTCAGCTTAAGAAAAAGGAAACCATAGTCATCATTCATATCCCTCCTAAGGAAGCTCTGCTATAATTGCAGTTCACACTAGAGTCAAGCCCAAAATAGTACCAACAATGGAAGTGGACACCAGTGTCACTTTTTCCCTTGAGCATACAAAGGATCTGGATGCCACATAAAGCAGGGCACTGAAAATGTAAACTACAACCATGGGATTTTGTGAGCTTTCATGTATTCTTGTTCTGCTCTTGGCAAAGCTTTAAAGAAAGGTTAACTTATATCTGCATTTATGTGTGGGTAAATAGGAAAAATGTGCAGTGATGTTGATAGCATAATTTGAACTAAATTAAAGTGCATCTTATCAGTAAAATACCCTTGGTTTTGCTTATTTTGGAGTGGCAAAGGTACAGGGACTTCCTGCTGGTGCTTTAGTCTTTTCCAATAGCCAGTATGAAGAATTGTTTGAAAAGGGTAAGACACTTGCTATAAAGTGTTGTATATGCACATTTGTATCACCATGTGTTGCAGTATCTATTCACTGCACAGAATCCAGAGATAAGAAAGTTAAGCTTTAAAGCAGTGTGTGATATGATGTGATCCACAGGAATTTAGTGATCACAACCCCTTCTCAGATCATGCTTTCTTGGAGCAGCAAAACTATAAACAGCCCCTGAGAGTTCTCATACATATTGTTGGAAGCTCCTTCACTGAATGTGTTCTTACAGCTGCCCTGGGAGCAAACTGTAGCTTACAATTCACCAAATTATTCTCTTTATTCTCCTAATATTACTGTGCTAAGAATTACTGGTACCCCATTGGTACCAGTGAATGAACCTGAAATTTCAAGATCGTTGAAAGAGTATTTTCTTTCTGATTTAGGATTTTGGGTCTTGGAAAACAGGGATGATACTGAAGAGACACAAGCAACTAAGTGTTATGGAAGTTGTCTGTGAGCCAGTACAGGTTTTCATTCATCCTTCAGCCTTATCTCAAATATACTTTGTTGTCAGCAAGAGAGCAGAAGGATACTGAGGTTGGGAATATCTCACTTAGATGGAAATTTGTTTCGTGTGTGGTTCCCACCAAGCAAACGCAATAGGCTGGAGAAGGCACAAATGCATCGCTGAGAATTAATCTGAATGAGGTCACTAAAAAGAATTTTTAACATCTGAAGTCGAACTGATGTTTTATGCTGCATGGTGGAAGTTGGAGAACCATGAAGGAGCTTGTGTTACTACAAACTGTGCTGCCCAAGAAAACAATAGATTGTTTAAATGCTCCTGGATTTAAGCCATGCTTTTACTGGATAGTATCAAAGAATAAAAAGGTCTCCAAGAAGAAATCACACTTTTGATAATAAATGTAACTTCCCAAGAAAGATTCACTTAAGACTATTAATAACTGAACCCCCCTTCTAATTACAAAAATACCCCACTAATAAGACAGTTACCTTGAAAATCAGAAAAGAAAGATTGCTATCTGATATAAATTTTCTCATGTATATTTTAAAAGCTGTTGTGAAAGCAAGGCGTGGTAAAGGAGAATTCTCTTTAAAATTCTTGCTAAAGAATAATATTTTTCTTTAAATAATAAAGGAGAGTGGCTTTGGTTTGAATTTTGAATATGTTTCTTGTTCACACTAAGAAGTTCGACTCTGGCCAGTATGGGAATCACCTACAGAAATGCTTGCTTAAAAATACTGCTACCAATACCAAAATATTTCAAAAGGAATACATTTTATTGACTATTTCAAATTCATGTAAAGTTTGGTTTTTCATTAAGTCAGTAGAGCAGAAAAAATTGTAGTCAATAGTCCTCAGCTTGTGTAATTTTCTGTTATTGAATAAGAGTAGACAGTAGCTTTAAAATAGTAGAAAATAAATATATAACTAGGCAATGCCTTTCTTAGCTGTTTGAGGGCTTCTTGCACATTTCCATGACACAATGTCTGCAAGTACAATGGCATAATGCCCACTGGGGAAAAGACTGGAATGCTATTTGTTCCCAAAACTGCATGTCCTTGTAAGGGAAAAAGCTCTAACTTGGCAAAGAGTTTCCAACCTTTCACTGCATTTTCAGATAAAATCAAGGTTGTCTTTTTGAATTTTTTTGAATTTTTTTTTTTTTAATGTCAGAGGATTAGAGAAGGAGAAGTAAATATCTTTCTCTGTCTGGTAATACTGAACACCAAGGAGACTCTTCCTTTCACAAATCTGAAAAAGTTCATTCTTAATGGTTAATAAACAAGCCATGTCGAGAGTTATTTCTTAATTTATATAAATAGTTACATATTTAAAGCTAACACTTGCTTCAAGGCCTCCTAATAAAATGCTTCCTGAAGCTGCATTAGTAGAGTGTAATGCAGAGCTTCAATGATAAGAGAAAGCATACAGTCTACTGCGGGGTGCTGCTCTATAAATGTTTACAGGATAATAAACACCAGACTTAATTGCATCGTCTGACAAAATATTTATTAAATTCACTGCAGCTGACTAGTATTGCTTCCAGCAATTCCAGAAATGGCCTTGTAGGAAAGTGCTGAAAAATTTTATACTATGTTGATTGATACTGCCTCTGAATTTAGATCTAAAGTAACTGTTCAAGCATTTGTTAAATGCTTGACATTATACTCCTTGCAGAAGCTATTCCCAAGGCCTAGGAGAAAGCCAGAACACAACATGAAGGATCATCTAGTTTGTTTGTAGGTTAGGATTTTCAGTAATGTTACTTGAGCAAGAAAGAATTTAGCTACACTTCTTTTAAAACATCCTCCCCCTTTTCATAACTCCTCTTTTTATGGCAAAAGGAAGATTTTAGAGAGGGATAAGATTCCAGTGAAAGGGAAAGAAAAATGGTGGGACATGGTTCATGTTTTAATAGCAACAGCAGGTCAAAAAAACAGAAAGAGAGGGAGATTAACCCAAGGTAGCAGTGCTAAGAAGCAAACTGAAAACCAACAAAAAAATGTGATTGGGAGGCTGGAAAATAAATTTAGGAGAAAGGGTTCTGGCCATTAATTAAAGGTAAGGTCTCAGCTGTCAGAGACAGGGATTATGACATTCCTGTGAAGCAAGAAAATAAACTCTGGGGCTCACACCTCACCTCCTGCCTCAAGTGTTACTCTTGCTGTACACTCTTTCCTCCTGTGCATACACACAATATTTTCAGACTTTGTAAGTCAGCTAAATGGTCTCCATTTTTACAAGAAGAGAAGACATTAAACAAATGACTGAGATGGATTAAGAATCAGCCAGACACAGAAGCCTGTGAAAAGCTGGTACTCCCTTAGATTTACCTGTCATCATTGTCAAAAGCTGGCCTGAGCCCTCTCCAGGCTGCACCTTGGGCAGTGTAGTGCTGCAGAACGCTGCAGAGGGTGTGTGTTCTACATCTAAAATCAATCTATATAGGTTTGAAAAATTTCTGTGGAAATTAGGAGTTTGCACCATCTTTCAGTGCTGCTTTGATATCTGCCTGTACTCTACCACACAGCATCCATCCTCATGAAGCAAGCAAATAGAAAGTTCTCAAACATCTCAAGGTCTACAAATGCTCACTCCTATGCCTCACATGTCCTTAGTTTACAGCTGCATGACATAAAAATAGCTCTTGAAAAGTTTGCCTAATGAATTGGTTCAGTGAGTGAACACTTTACAAAGGGGCATGCAAAACCTTTATCATCCATTTTTCACTAATAAAGGGAAAACAAATCTTTAGGAAACATCTGGCTTCCCAGAATCTGTAGGAAGTCTATGGTTAACTCCCTCTACAGCAGCATAAGAGGTATTTGTTAGCTTGAATAGCAGTGTTTTAATAAAGCAGTAGACATCATCCTGCTCAGGGAAATTGCATTGGCAGATAAGACACTCGTGAAAAATGAACATATTTACTCAGTGGGCCTGAAGCAGCTGCAGATGAGAAAAGAGGGTGTTAAATAGGTGTGATGACACTGAGCACGGTGAGCTGAGTACAGCACAGCTAAACTCCAAAACAACATATAGCCCAAGTTACATCCTCTGTTTACAGCTAAGACTTTGCAGACAACATCTGAACTCAGCCCTATGCAATTATATATAATGAATACCAAATTAGGTACAGGTGTTTGGGGGGGAGAAGGGGTGGGACGCTGAAAAAGAGCAATTTCTGATTTTCATCCAGAAACCGACACCAGCAGAACTCTGACTTTAAATTGCATTTCAGAAGCTTGAGGAAAACACCGACTTTTTGGCAAGACAGTCTTTTTTACCAGCTGAACCAGGGAAGAAGTTCCAAAAAGCATTTCACAGCTGGAAGGCTACTTACATCTGTTCCATTCCAGCCAGACTCCAGAGAGATCCCGGTTTTAAGATGTTTGCTGCCATCTAGTGCCTTTATTTCTGTTTCCAATCCTTGGAAAAATGGCCATCATCCTTCACAAGAAACTTCAGAGGGTAAACTGGGTATCAGTACACTGTTCTTCAGCTGCCACTGCAGAGAAACACAAACTCATGGTGATTTTCGTAATTCAGGGCTTGATTGGTATAGAACCAGGATGGAAGGTCGTTTGAAGTGGTAACAGCAAGGCCCTGCTAATGAGTCTTGGTTTATTTCAGCACAGTAACAAGAAATATAATTTTAATTACACTGGAAAGGGATCTTAGAACTTATGATTCAATTTTAATTTTTAATATGGCTATGGGAAAAAAACCTCCTATAAAGAAACACCTAAAACAACTGTCTATCAGCTGAATTGAAATGAGGGTGTCTTGCCACAAAATATTGCTTCAGTGTCATCCCCTATTATTGTTATTTTGGTGATAAACAGTTTTCCCTGTGTTCTCTGGGTTCAGTGTTTGGCAGATACCAAGTCTTTTATGAACATGTATCAACAGCCATTTCTGGAGAGTGAAAACACTCAATCGTGTGGAAGAGAATACTTTCAAATTCTGGACATGTATTTGTCTTGGGTCCCTACTTCAGAGGATGCAGTTGAGACATTTAGCGAAATGATACAAAACCAATGACTTTTTTAGATGAAAGAAGTTTATATGACCTCATTTTTAGGAGTATTGGACTATCTTTGCATATATGAGTCTAATGAATGTAATTTTACAGTTACTCCAACAGTAAAAATTCAGTAACAGCTTTCCTATTACACCATAAGATCAGAATCTATGGCTGTAATTTATAATTCAACTTTTTTTTTTTTTAGGGTAAATGAGAATTCCTAAATCCTTTCAAAGTCTTGAGGTTTTTTATTTCAAAGTCTTGCTGTTGCAACTCTTAAATCTAGTCTGAAAATACTTCAGACATTTGTAAATTTAGCAATGCACGTTATTATGATCAATAGTGCAAAGCTGTAAAGAACTTGGGCCAAGAATCTTTCTGTAAGTATTTTTAATATCTAATAGAATGATTGATAATATAAGGCAGAAGGGTTTTCTGAAGAATAACTAAAGTAATCTCTGATTATATTGGCTGTTCATGAAGTGAGCACAGGAATCTGTGTCTGACATGGTGCCACGGTATGTATGTAATTACAACAAACACAAGAAATCAGAACTTAGCCTTCAAGAGTCAGTCTGGGACAGAAAGTGCTTGAAAAAGATGGTACTCAAGAAGAGTGTTTGCAAGGGGAAAATAACTGTCCCCAGGTGTCTATTTGTGACACAGGAACCCTGGTGGGCTATAGTTAATGGGTACTACTACTTCAGCATTTCTCTTCAACTGGGACCAATCATCAACAAATGCTTGTGTGAAACAACTTTTCTTTGATGGTGTAACAAGGTGTGCAGTCATAGTATTTTATACAGAAGAGCCATGAAAAATTTCTGTTGACCATATTGGACTCACACAGCTAGGGTAAACTGAGTAATAAAAGCAATCTTGCTGAACTGGAGTAATTTGTCCTAAATCAAATGATCGCTGTTACATTGCATTATTAATGCAATTAGTGTCTGTTCTTACTTAGTGCATGTTAATGTGGATTTACAATTAGAGAATAATTGTTCATATTATGGATTTCTATTTTTGTAAGTCAAAGCTGTTCTAGAGTAATGACACATGCAGAAATACAAATCACATTAACTGGCATTCATTTGCCACTGATAAGGGGTTTTTAAATGGTAGTCCTTTTCTCTCTACTTCAACTGATCATCTAACTTATCAGATAATAATTTATACACAAATTTTATGGTTTGGTTAAGGTCATTAACTCTTGAGAGCAATATTCACTAATGTAGTTGCAGCCTTATTTCCCTTTAAGAAGCATTTCTAAAGCTTGCCCATGCTTCATGTGTGCTTCTGAAGTTTTATTGCCCATGGCTTTGGGAAATGTTTGAGCTTGTCAATTTAAGCTCAAAATTTTGAGAGAATATCCTTGCACTGAGCTAGCCCTGCTAGCCCATGGATTTTATCTTAATACAATATGCATCTGACAGAATGAGTGTACCCTTTATTTGTACTCCTATTCAACCTAATTTGAAACATTTGGAATAATATTATGTTTTTGGGCCAGCCTTTCCTACTGAGATCTGTACAACTTCTATTTGTGCCTCACCAACAGTTTTGAACAAGGGCCTGGAGTGCTATATATGTCTAAACTTATCCTTTCAGATTTGGATTAGAGCAGGCTTTGCCTTAAGTTGGTCAGGAACCTTGCTGCTTTGCAGAGTATGTGCAGATAAAGCCATGTGAATGATAACACTACTTCAAAACCATAGCCAGAGCAGATTCTGTAAACTTCTGTCAAGTCTGTCAAGATTAGGCATCGCTGTACACAGAATCATCGTGGTGAGAACACACTTTTAGAGAGAGGGTAATATTTTGGGGAAACTAAGGAGATCCAGATGGTCCTGTTAAAGGTCAGATTCTACAGCTTTTCTTGATGTATAAACATGAAAAAGATGAAGCACAAGTTTTGAGAGCCTTTCTAGTGTAACTACTATTTAAATTCTGTACATTCTGATTCTTAAGCATCTGCTCCTAATCAGATATGAACACCATAACATGCCTCTTTTTGTTAGGATCTCTGCTAGTGTGTTTAGAAAGTCTGAAAAAAGGTCTTTGAAAGTACAAATACTTCTTTCTAGGACGAGATTCACACTTAAGAGCTGGGAAAAAAAGGTCTCCCAATTCCAAAACCTACCACTATTTGTTATCAATACCCAACTTCTCATTTTTGCTTTCAGTTTCTCTGCTAGATTTTTGCAGGGAGGAAAGTAATTTTTAAATCTTTATCTGAAATGCTATGCTATTACATTAGTTGGTCATAAGACTGCAAAATTGCAAATCCAAAAGGTAGAGGGAGATTGAAGATCATAACTTGAAAGTGCAAGGCATTTGAGGGACTCCTTTATCCTTTCTATCTTTCCCACGAGAACAAGTAGTTATTTTCATTTCTGACTTTCTTTCTTCTGTCTTTGTGTGTACTTCTTTTTCTGCACACAGCCCACCTCCAACTCTTTTTTCCTTATTTGACTCATCTCATTTACCAGATTGCTGCATATTTGACCCACAAGGGTTTGAATTAACCAGAGGTTTGTCAGCTTTGCAGTGGTCAGCCAGGTAATTCTCATCTGGAATAGAGTGAGAAAAATGTGGGAGGGACTGTACTATTTATATAACTCTTAGTTAGTAAGAGTTGTCACTCTGCTTTTTTATGTCTTAGACTTGCATTCTAATATTAAAGCTAAAGTCTTCTGATGTTTTGGAACTCTGAGCTGAGTTCCCAAGCCTTTTCATGTAAATAAGAAAATGTTTACATTCCTTTGTAATGAGAGAACATTTGAGTGATTGAAATGATCACAAATCCGAGTGATGGGATGATCTGCTTTTGGCCAATACTTGGCCACTTATGTATAGTGTATATAAATGGAGTCAGAAAATTTGAATAAAGAGAATTCCTGCATGCTGACCCCGGACCTGTCCTGCCTCATCCTTTCCAAACTTCATGAATGCTGCACAAAAAGTGCAACATCGAGTTATAAAACTCTTAGTTCCCCTGGCAACTTCTCTAAAAAGAATGCCTTCTTTACTGAAAAATGCATAGATGAGAGAATGCTGGGATGATTCACTCCATTAAACACAATTTATCAGAAAATATAGAGGGGTTTTTTTTGTTGTTGTTATCAGTTCTTACTGTGATTTGTTGGAAGCCTGAAACCAAATTACTTTAGTCTGTTGAAAATACCACCCTAAGCTTTTTTACTCTGACTAGGTTTTTGTTTTGGGCTGTTCTGGATGTGCAGATTCTCTCCTTTATATTTAGGAAAGTACTTGGTATAGTTTCTTAAACCTCTGCACTGGAGGCAAACAGTGGCAAAAATGTAACTCACACAGGAAAAAACCAACTTAGAGTCACTTTGTGCCTTAAACCAGGCTATTTCATTAAAATAGCCCACAACATTAGGTGTTTGGGAAAACTTCACTGCTTCAAAAATAATTCTTGAACAACAACCAGTAAACTGCTGCTCGTACTTTTGCTGAGAGGAGCATTCTAACCTGTTTAAGAATAGGACTCACTGAGGTGATAATCATCCACCTCAAGCATCTTGTTTATTGTGAAAAGTGTTTCAAGCAGCAAAAGAGATATGCTGGAGAAGAAAATCCATGGCAAACTGGGGGTCAGAGCCCTGCAGCAGCCATATGCCGAGGAGAGACAGTCACAGCCTGCTTTCGTGGCTGTGGTGCAGGTGGGTTCCCAGACCCATCTCCTGGTGCAGGATCTCTGACAGTAGGTCCTCTGGTTGGATCAGAGTGACAGAGGGCACAGGGAAGAGGCAGCTAGGTATAGTTACTCCTTTTTAAACTTTGGAAACCAGAGAGTCATCTGAAACACCTTGATCAGTCTTACAATTAGATATAAAATGGTGTCTGTATTTTGGATTCCTGATAATGGAAGCCAAAGTGTTTTTCTCTGATCACTGGAGGGCACTGCAGCACTGAGCAAGAAATGTGCTTCAAAACCACATTCCAGAAAATAATTGTTTGCAGAAATGAGGAGGGGCTGGGGGGATCTGAAGGCAGCAGAGCACCAATCATTCATTACCGATCTGGTACGCTCAGTCTCCTTTCATCTGGAAGTGTTACAACTTTATACAGCCCTGCAAAGGGCTGGGCAAACCTCTACACAGACAGGCTCTGAGGACTCAGCTATGTGCCTAATGTTCCCTCTTTAAGTATGCCCATTTTCCTTCAGCGCTTGAATTGATGTTTTAAATGTATTACAGAATGTCTGAGATGTTAATGAACAAAGTACACGGTTAACTCTGCCCACCCAAAATATAGAGCCAGGTAGACAAGAACAGGGTTCTTAGTTTTGCACTTTCAGTGTGTTAATCAATCTGTCCACAATATAAATCTCAATTAGGTCATTCTTTGATTAGCTCAAAAACGTTTTTCTAAAATCCAGGATCAGGTGTCACACTACATTTTTATTACTTCTCCAGACAAGTCTTTTAGCTCTTTATGAGCAGCTCTCTGCATTTAGGGGAAGGAGAGAATCTCATTAGGAGGTGGTGGCTCTCTCCTATTTAAGAAAGCCAAAAGAGAAACAGAAAACAAAAAATATTCTCTGTAGTAGGAAAAGGGTTGCTTAAGGACATATTTAAGATTTTTTAAGAGAAATTCTTCCCCTGAATCTCAAAAGAAAATCAGACACACATTGCACAGGTGTGATGAATTTAAATGGTGAGAGCGTGTATCAAAAATGTAGTTCCTTACTGTTTTGCTTTTCCTCCCACTCTCAGCACTTACACTCCTCCTCAACTCCAGTTGACAATTGTTTTCCATTCCCATCATTTTGATATATTGACATTCTGTAACTGGGTCTGTAAGTCTTGGTAGCATCTTAATTATCTCACACGACGATTCTGTCCTTTCACCCTGCGTTTTGTTGGAAGACCTCCTGATCCTTTTGCTTGCCAGTCTGTGTGTCTCACCTTCCATTCCTAATCCTTCAAGCACATCTCAAGCCACTTCCTTTGGTTTTATCTGTGATCACCTCCCCTCTCTTACACACGCTTTCCTCTTTGCTATAGGTGTCCTGAAGGTCAGAACTTTCTTCCTGTTAGTCTGGAAGATGCCTGGCTGCAGTCCCTTCCTTAGTAATTCTGCTGAAGTCTCTCATCCGTTTATAAGGATGGGAAGACTGACAGCAAGAGAAGAAATCATTGTGAGAGAAGTTAGTCTGTGGTGTGAAACAGGCAGATAGATCTCCCAGGGTTTCTGTGAAATTGCTCCCAAACTCCAATTTCATCCAAAGTAGCAAGATCGGTTTTTACCTCCCAGGCTGCAACAACGTCAGGGCATGCACATCACTGATTCCTGGGTATTTGTCTCAGGGTGGCAAGCAACGGTTTTACTGAGCAGAATGCGTTGCCACGTTGTGAGGATGAAAGGATGGCAAATGCAATTACTTAGAGCAGACAGTGTGAGATTCCAGAGCCTGGAATGAGATATCAGGAAATAAATGCAGCTGTTTTACAAGCCTGTGATCTTTACTCCCATCATGCTGGGCTACGTACCAAGTTAAGAAAGCAGAGTTAGGTGTGCTTTAAGCTGGTGACAAAGACCAAACCAAGCTCTTTCTCTGGCTGTAAATCCCCTTCTGTGACAGGTTTCAGCAATATAAGGTGGTTAGGCAGAACTGAACACGAAAAGAAAGTGAAATGGCTATTTTGATTCAGTTATATTTATATCAGTGTGAATTAAAAATTTATATTTTAAGCTGCATGAAGTTATTTATCAGTATAAATAAAGCTTTCAAAAATATCAGCAGGAACTCTCTATTTGAACCTCATCCTAACAGGGTTTAGTATCTCTGTCTCTTACAGTTGCTTACTTTTATTATAGAATTGGGCGTCTTTCCAGCCAATAGTAATAAAAGAAATGTATCCAAACTTATAAATTGAAGTAAAAACACATTTCTTGCTGGCTGTCTACTAATGTCTGTGTTAATCAGTGATGAGAGGAGAGAATCAGGAGAAAAAGCCAGAGCTATTTTTGTGCTTGGCATCACCAATTCTGCCTTGTGATAACATTATGCTGGAACCATTTATTCACTCATTGCCCAGTCAAACTTCTTTAGATTAAAAAGGTCAATTAAAAGTGCAGAATAAAGATTTCCTTATTCTGAAGTGAAGAGATGTAGGAGCTGGAAAATAGGAAGTTCTGCTCACACAAAATATAGCTTCCAAGAAGATGGCAAGCCTATATATTGTATTACAAACTGAAGAATTTATTCTGACATCATTTTGATATAAAATTAAACAGCTTTTCATGCTAAAACCTGTTTAACTGTTCTGTTAAAAAAGACCTATGCCATCCTACTTAGTCCTAGGGTGAATACCCTAATGCTGCAAGGGATGGAAGGAGCAGGAGATCTGTCCTTCAGGATGATGCTGCTCCTCACATGCATGGAAGCATGACAGGAGAGGGAGAAGGCTGTGCCTTGCTTCCACCCCTGAAATATGCTGTGGTAAATGCAATTTGACAGTGCAAGTTTCCCCTTTAGACCAAGACAGACCTAAGGATTACAGATGGTGCTCTGGACTGGTTTTTTGTAGGTAGCTGCTCAATTTTTATGACATGGGCTCGTTTCCTGCCTGGGAGAATGTCATGCCCATACCACAGCGCAGTTCTCCCTCTGTCAGATACCTAAGGTAGCTCCAAATTATCTGGTTGTCTGTGCAGGTGAGTACAAATGCTCAGATAGGGTGTCTGCCTTCTCTTTAGTCTCCTTGAGGGGTCAGGTTAATCAATCTTTTCAGTCTGATTGTTGTACCTCTTTCGGGAGATTGTTTATTTGCTACTAAGCTGAACGTTTCTTTTTCACTTTGTTGTCGCAGGCTTCTTTTGAAGGATCTGAAAAATGTTTCCAGTTCAAAATAATGCAAATGTACATGAAATATTTGTAATTGTTTTCAACTCATAGTGTTAATGCTGCAGATAGCATAAGAAGCTGATTTGATTATGCCCAGTGTTATTCAGCAAGGGAAGTGCATTCACTCAATGTTGCTAGGCTACCAGTCTTATTTACAGATAGTCAGAACCTTCCAGGGCAGAGAGAGCTGAAAAGCTTCAAGAGCAGGAAGAAAAGGAAATAATAAATGGCACTGATGATGCATTAGAATTCATTTTAATGAGTGTTTTACTGTGGGGGCCCAGTGAGGGAACATGCAAGGAGCAAACACCTCAGCACTTAACTAACCCATCCCACTGTAAGCAGGGAGAGCAAGGGGGAAAGAAACCACTGGCACTGCACAGTAGTAAGTCAGTTGTCAAATTTAAAATAGGTTTTTGATTTCAGAAGTCAGCAGTTGAAAAGTAAGCCACCACAAATGTATATGGGAACAGGAAGATGCATTTATACAATAGGTTAAAATTCTCTGTTAATACATGCCTACTTCATCTAGCCTAATGAAATTGGGTCTTATTTGCATTTTGTTTTCACTGTTTCAGCTAGACACAAATCTGTCCTGGGGCATCCCTTGTTTAGCAATTTGGCTACCCAAAAAAAAAGAAACCTCACACAGCTCATTTTGGAGTCTTAACAAGCAATGGCACTGCTACAACTACAAAGTAAACCTGCCTTATCAGCACCTTATGTCTTGTCCCCAGGGTCCTTCACCAGCTTTGTCTCTGCTTCCTTAGGAGCAGTGACCCTGCTGAGTTCCCTCACCCACAGCACTGTCCTAAAGTCTGGATATGGCAGCGGAACCGTGGGTTGCAACACGGTCCACTGAGAGCCTCAGAAGAGCAGAAGGAGTGGGCCGTGCCCAGGCTCCAGCTGGGAGCTGCAGAAGATGGACAAGAGACAGGTCCACGAGCTCCCAGCAGCACATGCCTGCAGCCCAGACAGGAGGCAGAGCTGGAGCCAGGCACAAGGACCTCATGGCTTAGGGAACAGGAAACAGTCTCATTTATGGCCTTGTCAATTATGGGGCAGAAAATAGATTTTTCACAAAATAGCTCAAATTCTGTCCTGTGAAAACTAAGTATCTGCATCAGGAGAAATCACTTGCACAAATGTGACAGCTTCTGCCTCAGATCTAATGGAAACATGATTCTCTTGAAATTGCTACTGGGAGGTATGTAAAGGTTCATATGTTTGCACCTTAATGAAAAAATTCTGCAGATATACAAGAATGGCTTCTTCCAGCTGAAGGAAGAGGGGAGAAAATTTGCAGTGGTGAAATGCTGCAGCTGGGGTGCTAACCATAGTGCTCCTGCGAGCCTGATGATCAAAATTTGCTGAACACTGTGACTCATATGAGGCTGTACCCCCTGTGCCTGGCTGGCTGGGCTGGCTCATGTCAGTGTGAATCAATGCTGGAGAGGCAAGAGCATCTCGGCTGAGAAAAAGAGCACATTAAAAAACAAAGGGAGAAACGGATAAAATGTGTTTACAGCCTGCTCTGTTGGTTTGCAGCTGGCATGCACTAACATCCATCACTTAAATGTTTAAGGCTCTATTACTCAAGCAGAGGAATGGCAGTAGCTGCAGGCACAGAAGCAAATTTTACTCCATTAACCCTCAAATACCACCTGGAGTAACTTCTCATCTTCTCTGGAGTTCCTTTATTTTATCCTGCTATAACAGAGGACAGAGCTTTACTCATCTAATTCAGACACAGTGGGTAAGAGGAAAAGAGGCAAAATATGCAGGTAATATCAAATGCAGGGAACCTGTTAATGCCTTCCAGCTCACAAGGAAGGAGCAGGGAGGCTGTGCATCCTTGAGAAGCTCCCACAAACACCCGGCAGCCTCTGAATTGTGGCTGGTCATGGCCCATTACCCAGCTCTGAGCTCAGCAGGCTGACCTTTCTTGGCTTCTGGCTCTGGAGATATGGAGCTTCTCTCAGCCCGTGGTGCCCAGGTAATTGCTGGCATCCACCTTCTCTGCCAGGGGAAGGTCCAGCAGTGTGTCTGCTGGTGTATGACCCCATGCTGCCCTCCAGCTACGGTGGGCACAGTTGTTGTCTCAGGTCCCCTTCTGCAAGGAGATGCACAAACACTGTCACCAGAGCCAGCTGGGGTGGGAGTGAAGGGCTGCTCCTCCTCCTCGGGGTGCTCACCCTGCAGTGCTTAAAGCCTGTCAGTGTAGCTTAGGTGGCTCCAGTGAGAGTCAGTTTTCCCTACACTGAGTTATTCTAGGGGGGCTGATGCCTTCTGTGCACAGCATGGGGAGCTTGTGCCTGCTCAGTGCCCACGCTGAGGAGAACTGGGAGGCACTGGGACCTTCCAGACTCACCCAGAGTAAAGATTCTTTCTTTTAAAGGTGCCACTAATCCCTTCAAGCACCTTTGGCATTTTAAGAGTTTGGATTAGTGAATTTTGGAGATGATTTTCATCTCATCTATCTTAACACAGACCTCAATTTCTCTGGCTGTTTTTACTGTAGTGACTAATAGCACCTCCTGGCAATGGACGTGGATGTTTCCATAGATACCCATTCTCCTCATGCATTCCCCCTTATGCAGGTCTAATGCTCAATATTAGCGGGGGGAAATCGCTTGGGGGAAACCTACATGGAATCTTTGGGAACTACATGGAATCTCTGCTGCATTGCATTTATTATGGTTGTTGTGGTTTAAGCCACAATGGACCGATCAGAAGTTAGTTTTTTTAAGTTGGTGTGTTGTTTGGCCACTCAGAGAACAGAATGCGACTTTTGGGTGATATTCATGAAAGCTCACCTCAGAGTTCAAGCCCTCTTGGACTTCCAGCCGGCGAGCAGTTCACATCTCCGTGAGTTGGAGAGGCCTGGTCCAGGCCCCACTGCCTCTGGGTGGCTCCTGGGGCTGGGCCGGGCCGGGCCTCAGGGGGCAGGGGGCGGCCGGGACGGCCCGGCCTGCCTGAGCTCGGGCTTTTATGGGAGACCAGCCTGACCCGGGGACTCTCAGGCCAGGGGAGGGGATGATGTGCCCCTGTCCCGGCCCGGATCATTTTTAGCAGCTGTGAAACGTCCTGCCGCTTCCTCTGTGGGGGACAGCTGGCCTGGGAGCTGGCTGTGGGCCTGGGCCCTTTCCCCA
>VZSR01003049.1:19778135-19955635 GCA_013398615.1 Brachypodius melanocephalos
ACGGGGAAGCATAACCCAAACCACCACAATGGTATTCAAACATAGTCTGTGATAAAATATCTGGGAAGGAAATTAATATATCAGCTGTTAAATATGGCTAAATGTCCCCAATCTCAGCTTCTGTGATGAGTGAGTCCTTGAGATTTTAAAATTTTTTTTGCACTCTTTTGCAGTTATGTGTTATAACTGAATGTTTTTGCTATGATAGAAACATTACCAAAGAGGAGGATTTAAAAGTTTATTTGGAAGAATTGAGTTGTAAATTATCTGTTGATCTCGGCATGATCGCATGATTGGAAGTTTATTACTTCCTAAGCCACTTGTTACAGAAAATATAGAAATTTTACATTGCAAATTCTTTTACTTAACCTTAGTTTACAATTTCTTTTTAAAAGTAACTTCTCACTTCCTTTAAGATAAATCTAATTTTCTTAAGTTGTCAAATAGGAAAAAAACCTAACCCCCCCTCTCCTGTTACAGAAATTTAAATTTCTTTTGTTTGTAGTCGAACTTTTAAGAGAGGGGCTGTTTTCTTGACTAAGAAGGGTAAAATAATCAGTTTAATCAAATTTTGATCAAATACAAAACAATTAATAGGCCTAAATACACATGAAGGGATACATTTACCCTGGATAAAGAAGAAAAATGCCTTCAGCTGTGAGTGAATGTGAGCTGCGAATTCTTTGACACCCTGAAACATTTAGGTGAGGTGTTCATTTATCTCCCTTATAATCTCAGGCCCTTTGTTCTCTACAATCCACGTTCTTGTTCCATCCACTAGTCATCTGATTCCTGCAACACACCCTATCTTTGGACTGAAAATATCATCAGATCACTGTGAAAAGATAATGAGATTTACTGCACTAAACCCAAAATGTGAGTATTTCCTAGATGGCATTTCAGTAGTTAGGACTCAGTGTTGAAGAAGGGGAAAAAGACAGCTTTGGCTATTCCTGTGGCCTTCTTGAAGCAAGAGAAAACAAATCCTATTTGTAGTAGTTGTTCAATGCAGTTTGAAATAATTTCAGACTGTCAGCTTTCAGTTCCCATGTGAACTTATAATTTCTGAAGTTTCTGTTTTTAACAATGTTTTACCAGATACTTTTGTTTTGTTTTCTTTCCCTAGGCTTAGCACAGATAAACTATTGGCGTGAGAGAAGAAATGGAAGACCTGCAGAAATCCTAGAATCCAGATAAGATTCCAGTAATTTTAGTGAAAACTTTTATTCCTAGTTTGTGTAATTTCTTTTGCAGGCTACATCTGGAATAATTTTCTAGGAAAGAGATTCCTTTTCCCACTCAGTCCATTTTCTTTTAGGATTATTATTTTTGCTTTGTGCTATTTTGGAAAAGTAATAAGATGCAAGTAGGCTACCCTTATCTGAAGTGGCTTTATAAGTAGGACAAAGTCTGAATCTCTTAGCACAAACTTGGACAAAAGTAAAGATCCTATTTTTTTTTTTTTTAAGTTTTACAGCTGTTGGTATTATGTAACAACACAAAACATGGCTAAATTTAAACACAACTTCAAATGAAAAAGGTAGCATTAATTCTTTTGTACCTTGCCTGATTTTAAAATAAACAATTGTGAGGCTCAATTCTTTCTTTTCTTGTTCTTTCTTTCTTTCTTTTTTTTTTTTTTGATGTTTTTCTGAACTCCTCAGCTTTGCAACGCACTTGCAAATATTGGAATTGACTTTTGCATTACAACAACAGAAGTGTCTTATTAAAAGCAGACTGTCTCATGGTGTCAATTCCACTCTGCCTGTGTTCAGAATGAGCAAGTGCACAGATCAGATGCGCAGTTGTACAGTACATGAGGGTGAGGACAGCAAGCTGTTAATTGAATTTGTAACTCAGGAGGATGTTTGGGCTGTAGTTTCTGGATGCAGTCAACCTTATCAGGTTAGGTACCTTGCCTGTCCTCCCCAGACAGTTCTCCTGCTCAGTCTGATGTCTCACTAGAGATATCAACCCATTCTGTAAGAGAGAAACTCTCTTATTTTCGGTATGCTTCTCTTGTTGCTCTAGGCTACAACAGAGTACAGCTCTGGGCTTTAGCTTGTCCCATTTTTTTTCCACTACTTTGTGCTAGTGATTCACAACATCTTTGCTGTCAAAAAGCCACAGTTTTTAGTGGGAAAGCATGAGACGCAACGGGGTCGAAGGGAGGAGAGGTGATTTAAACAAAGGACTATGACATTTCTCCATCTGTGCAGTCAGCTGTCACACGTGGCGTCCTGGATGGAAACTGAAAGTGTGCTAATAGGCTGTAACATTTCTAAAGTGTATAAACAGCAAATTCTTCCTTTGATTTATGGCTTGCAAAATATTCCAGCAGCCTTAAAAATGCTACAACATGACAAAGAGAAGTTCTATGTAAATCGTGAGGAGAAAGTACTGCATGGAGAGAACCTTAAAGGAAAAAAGGAAGTGGCAGATTTGTCAGTTATTGAAGTTGCAGATGACTGGGAAACATAGAAAATCAAAAAGGTTAATTAATTCTTGTAAGAATTATCTAGAATTTAATTTGATTATCTTATTTTTCTCTTTTGAAATCTTGTCCTCAGGAACCCTCTACTTTGCTAAAGGAAGGAGCATTTAAGCCTGTCAGGTTTCAGATGCAGCCAAATGAAAATGGATCTACTAGAGGTATGTACTACCTCAGGGCTTCAAAGTCAAGCAAAAGTGTTCTGTTTGGATATTTCTGGGTCCTGAGATGTGTTTTGAGAATTTGGGAGCTGCTGCACATGTCCTGCCTTGCCCAAAGGACAAGTTTTGTACCACTGCATGTTATGTCATTGTAAACTTTCTCTGGTGGGCACGAAAGAAAACTGTTTTCTGCAGGAACACTGGAAATGGAAATTGCCTTATAAGAAATGGTTTTACAAACAATTTAAACATTTCTCTGGCTAACCACAACCTGTATGGTTTGGTATGGTAAGGGGTTTAGGTTGTACAACCTTGTGTATTTCCACAGTGTATTGTCGGCAGAGCTAAAGAAGTCTCTCATGTGCTAGGCATAAAACAGGCTCTACTCTGTGAAGGGAGCTGAAATGTCATATTTAACCATGCTCCTACAAGAGCTTTACATGGGAACTGCCAAAACATCTGGGGGTCACTAGAATATGACACACTTTCTTTTGAGGTATAATGATGAATTAAAATATTTCATACAAACACAGAATCATTAAAGTAGAAAAAGCCCTGCAAGGTCATTGAGTCCAGCTTTTGACTCAACATCATCATTTCAACTAAATCAGAGCACTAAGTACCACGTCCAGTTGTTTCCTGAACTCTTCCAGGGATGATGACTCCACCACCTCCCTGTACAGCCCATTCCAATGCTTAACCACTCCTTCAGTGAAGAAATTCTTCCTGGTGTTCAACCTATACCCACCCTGGTGCAGCTTGAGGCTGTGTCCTCTCACCCTATCACTGGTTGCCTGAGAGAAGGGGCTGAGCCCCACCTGGCTATGACCTCATATCAGGCATAGAGAGTGATAAGGTCCCCCCTAAGCCTTCCTTTCTCTGGCCTAAACAACTCCAGTTCCTCTAGCTGCTTCTCAAAAGATTTACTCTCTAGACACTTCACCAGCTCCACTGCCCCTCTCTGGACATGCCCCAGGACCTCAATGTCCTCCTTGAAGTGGGGGGCCTAGGACTAGACACAGTACTTGATGTATGGCAAAATATATTAAAGATTAGGAGAGAAAAAATGTCATTGTTTCAGAAGTTATCTAAACATAGCTTTATTTGTTTAATTTTTCAAGAGACATTATATTGTTTGATATTTGCTCAGCCATGAGAACACTGCTGAGAACTGCTTGGGATATAGCATACGCTGTTCATTCTTAGGAAGGGGAAGCTGCAGCTGATTTGGCAAGATTGGTGTGTCACTCTGCTTTTTCATGTCTTAGACTTACATTCTAATATTAAAGCTAAAGTCTTCTGATGTTTTGGAACTCTGAGCTGAGTTCCCAAGCCTTTTCATGTAAATAAGAAAATGTTTACATTCCTTTGCAATGAGAGAACATTTGAGTGATTGGAATGATCACCAATCCGAGTGATGGGATGACCTGCTTTTGGCCAATACTTGGCCACTTATGTACAGTGTATATAAATGGAGTCAGAAAATTTGAATAAAGAGAATTCTTGCATGCTGACCCCAGACCTGTCCTGCCTCGTCCTTTCCAAACTTCACGAATGCTGCACAAATAGTGCAACATCGGTGTCTGAATCTGAGATGTAAAGTTGCTGCTAATGTGGCACACAATCTGTCTTGTGCATGCAACACCAATAGTACAACTGCAGGCAGAATAAGCTTCAAAAGGCTATTCAAATGGCTCATGTTTATCAAGTAGAATTTTTGACAGCTATTAAGGCAGCTAAACTGCATTTTTAGAAGAGATTACATTTGATTTAGATTTTATTTAGCTGTTTTCTTATGCAAGTAAACAAGTATTGTGTTGCCAGGGTTGCTGAACCATTCCTCCAATGATAAAATGACTTATGAAAACCTATGATTCAGGCAAAATCTTGCAAAGTTTTGTGGCATCTCATGCTTACTAAAAAGGAAAGACTGATATATTTTTCAGCACTGTTGACACTTGTACAAAAATATGTTTTTGTGCCCTGCTACTGAAATGCCCTGTATCAGCCACATTAAAGTGGTCACAATAGCATGGGTATGCTGTATAACTGTGAACAAGGAAATTGATTATCTGAGGCAATGGATTTTTGCCTCAGCCTATTCCAGAAAAAAAAAAAAAAAGGAAAAAGTCCTTAAATTCATTAAGCTCACTGATACAGAAAGTGATATATGTAAGAGAACCACTAACTTTTCATTCTAAAAAAGCTCTGAACATGGGCATGGGGAATGATAGCAAATTATCCTAATCAGAAGCTGGATAGACTGCAATTTGTACAGCATAACACAGAATGTAGACTGAAAAATTTGGGCAGCCTGGCAACATTTCTTTGTACTCCTTATGTTTCATAAATTATTGAATCATAAAGCAGCAACTTACTGGGCTAGATTTGCCAGTTTTGAATTTTATCCATGGTTAAAATGTCTTCCTCACTTTATTTCAAGAGAGTGAAGCAGCATTCTACTAATTGCATAACCTTTAAAACAGACTAGTCTTTTAAAACCAATTAGTATTAGTGGGCTCTCCTCCATGATATCAGGTCTTTTTTATTTTTTAGAAAATGACATTATAAGGAAGAAAAAGTTGTTAATAAGTAAGTTTTTTTCTGACAAAAGAAAAACTTAAAGGCTGCTGCTATATTTTAAACTATATTAAGTATATTTGGAGAAAAATAGAGAAAAATACACTGGAAACAGACCAATGTTCTTTGTATGACAATGAAAACAGTAAAGAATAAAGTTGGAACATGCAACAAACCATCAGGAAAATGACAATGTGCTTTCTTTCTGCAGAGCACAGTGGCAGCTACAAGAAGCCCTTCTTGCTGATCCTGATCTTTGCTTCTCTCTCTGCAGCTATCCTTTCACTTTGAATTCTGAAAACCGGGAACCACGTCCCACATTAACTGTGGCATAATGGTGAGCAAGGGAGAGCTGTCCTCTTAGCTTGGAAACAGCCCTGAAGGAATGCAGCTACCATCTGATGCTCAGCAACACTCAAACATCTCCAGCCCACAGCACAGAAGGAAATTGTCACTAGCTGACAGAAAAAAGATCAGGTTTTGCTTCTCTGTTGCATGACCTGGTTGCAGTTGTGAAGTTTGACCAATATGAAAAAATATGGAGTTTGTTTCTTTCTCAGTTGAGCAAAGTGTGCAAAAATAGACTTGACATCAGGGTATGTCCAGAAATATCTATTATTTTATTTTCTATAGTTTAATATCCTATTTTTGATCAGGAATTTGCACGGCTTCTAGGATCCTTTCCCCAGCTTGCTCTTCTCTATTTTGTCTTTGTCATTACCTCACTAAAGCCTTAGAAGCTCTATCAAAAGACACTTACACAAATTGCTGATGCCTGTGACAGCATGGAAGTCCTGTGCTGCAGTGGGTTGCTTGCCTGGGTCATGCAGGATGATGTGTAATTACCTAAATGCTCTTTACCTTTCTCTCCAGAAGTAGGGCTTAATCAAAAGTAAAAGTGGGTTGTCAGTGGTCAATAAGTTGTGCTTTGAGCTGGCCTGGTTTTCTTCTGAGTCAAGCTATGTTCATGAAACACTGAGTTTTGTTCCATTTCATCTGCCATTTAAAATCTTTGGAGGATTGAAAAGTAGTAGTTTAAAGAAAATTAGCAAAATTGGTTTCAGTGAAATACCATGACCTATGAAGTACATGTTGAATAAGATGAATTAATTCTTTTTCCTGGCCTTAAATGTTGCGAAACTATGAGGCAAATAGCATAAGCAGTCTGACATTGCTGGGTGCATCATGATAATTGTTGGAGATGTTTCCCCATGTGGCAGCCTTCATACTTTGGTAACTAAAGCCAGTTAACCCAAATCTAGCTTCTATTAAAAATTCACTATGCAGATTTTCTAGGCTGACACTTAGTGAGAAGAGCTTTAAAATGATTTTCCTATTTAAAATTATTTGATACTTATCTCATGCCAAAAGATCAACATGGTATCTAAGCTTTGGAAAACTGTTTAAAAGTTACCTTATTAGAGGCTAATCTGGCAATCTGCAAAGGATTTATTTTATTTTTCAATAAGTATTTATTCCTTGCATCTCACTTGGTGGCTCTGCTCAGCAAGAATTTTGATTCACGAGGTGGGTGGAGGGGATCCCAAGCTAACTTGGGATTGGTTGTGAATCCAAAATGTGCTTGTGAGCAAATACAGTACAGTGATTCTAACTTGTGCCTCTGTTAGAGAAAGGGCTCTTGGGGGACAGTGCACACTTGGGTCAGCCTCTGCATCCACCTGAGCCAGCACCCAGAGGCTGTGACCCTCAAATGGATTTTTCCATTCTCTTTGACCCTTGAATGGGGCAAATTTCCACAGCAGCTTTCAAACAAAATAATCTTCCCAGACTGTGTAAAAGCATAACATTTATTGTGACTAAAAAGGAAATTTTAATGGCAGATTCTGGAGGACTAGCACAAGCTGAGCATTTTCATACAAATAGAAAATTATACAAGTGAAGTCCTCTTTTCCCTTCAGGATAACATAGATTACCACCATTTGTGTATCAGAAATCCAAGTGAGAAGTCACATCTTAAAAATATGTTCAGTCTTTCTGCAAACTCCACTGGATAGTTTTGCAGGCAACATTTTAAATAATGGAAGCAAAGGGTTTGGGTAAAATCAGAAAGTTGCTTTTCACATTCTACTTTGTCCTCAGGAGCAGTGATACTTAACTGGAGTCAGGTAGGTCTTTACCTCAGCATGAGTAGTTTTGCAAAATTTAGAGTTTTCTCAAACACTCACCTCCTGAAACTGTAATTGCACAAGAACCTCAGTTTTCTAGGTCACTGTTGGAAAGAGAAAAGAGAAAATATAGTGTGAACATATCCCTGAAGGCAATTTCCCATTACTTTCAAATCAGCACCTTATCATTGCCTTTATAATTTTTTTAACAATTCACTTTGTTACCTTTTGCTAATCACTAAACAGTTTGGAAGCTCCACAAGCAGAAGAGCATTACATGTGCTATATCAAAGTGTGAACAACTCTGAATGGTTAGATCAATTTTCCAACCTCAGTATATTCAGCTGAAGCCAACCACAGCTGGAACAGAATATATCATCACTGAAATAGTTAGCAATGAAATAATCCAAATAGTTTATGATTTCAGCAATGTGGAACTGAAATTCAGCCAGTTGTTGAAAAATCTGGTAACCTATCAGGCCCTTCCAAAGGCAGATTTCTTTCAGCTGGGAAAAATTCTTCATAAAAGCTGATATGCCTGGGAGGAACACACGGAACCAGTTGATAGTCCCAATCTATTTAGAGCTTTTAGCAACTGGGAACTTCTGCAAGCTTCTGCTTGTGAGCAGTTGCAACCATGGTTTTCAGAACAGTGTTATGTTTGAGAAGCTTGTCTCATGGTGATCCTATTAGTTGTAGGTCTTGAAACTGAGACTGTTTAAAAGAAAATGAATCAAAAGCTTTTAGCACTTATTTCCATGACACCATGTAGCAGCTGCATTTCAAGCAGATCAATGCAATCCCTTTTGTATTGTCAGACAGAAGTTCATAACACGTGCCTTAATTAACCTAAGTTAAGCACGCCTTTAAACAACTCCAGCTTGCAATGCAGCTTGCAGTGCACCACCACAGGCCTGGTGTCTGAAGTGAGAGCTTACCACTAGGAAATGGATAGAAACAAGAAAATCATATGCACTTTCTGTAGCTTGAGTGTCAGAAACCAGACTACAAGGGAGGAGTCTCTGTCTGCTTGAGTCTTGTACCTCTAAACCCTCCCCAAATTGTAGCCAAAATATAGGGCACTGAAATGATTTGGTCCCATAGTGTCTGCTATGATGGGAGCAGCTTTCCTTGGAATGCAGAGAAGTCTTGCATCTTTTTTATGCACCAGATCAAATACCAGAGGATGAAGGTGGGCAAATGAGTACAGATATGTCATAAAATCATTCCCCATTCTGCCCAGAGCACTTCTATCCTTTTGCTGGATTTCCTAAGAATTAATTAATAATATCAGCTTCTAAGCTATGTGGCTGATCTTTCCTTATGTTTGTATCAAAAAATTATGCTCATCTCAGCAGTCAAATATGCTTGTTGTCTACAGAGTTCAAAACAAATATTGTTTTGGACTTTGTAGAGAAATAATTTTGAGTGCAGTTCTGGTTTCCTGTAAGTGAACAAGAAAGAAAATCTGTTTAGGCTAGGTATTGCTCTTATAATATGAAGGTAAATTTACATATCTATGTGCAATAACATCAATAAGCTCTGTATTTGTTGTTCTTTTTAAAAACTAGTATGCTGACTAGTCAAAATATGTTGTGTTTTAAGTGAAATATTATTTTTCTCATAATGATGGACTAAGGTCCATCTAATCTAATTTTGCCATCATTTATAGTATCATTTCAATGGAAAGAAAATTACGACCTTGACTTTAATTTTTCTTTCTGATGATCTTTATTTCTTTGTATTGTTGTTTTAGGGTTTTTTTTTTTTTTCCATTTGATGATTTGTATTTAATAGGGCATTTTACTTTTGAATTTTCCATTCTGATATAAATACTGTTGATTAATGCTGGAACACTGCCAGACAAGCTTGCAGTAGAAGGGCTGTGTGATTCTTAAATGTTCTACATAAATATTCGTGACATGGAGCCCACTCCTCCTCAGCACAACTTCCACTGAAGCTGCTGATCAAGGGAAGCACTGGCCATCTGTGATGCTAATGTCAGAAGTATATTGCTATGTTTTCTAAGAAATGTAATTATCCTTTTAAAAAATAAGGTCTGATACAGCTTGGAAATTTTTAAAGAGGGAACTGCACAAAACAGTGTGATATTTTTGCAGTGTACAGAACTTATGGTCTTAATTCCCCACGACTGTTAAAAGGGTGATAATTGCTGAATGCCTTCTGTTACTTCCTTTCCTCTCATTAGCTTGGTTTGATTTAAAGACAGTCCCAGTGGCATCTTCGCTGAAAATCACATCAAATATGGTAAGTGGGTGTTCTGAATTTTTGTTTTCCTAAAGATCATTAATGTATCTGCTAGCACATTCCAGGCTCACCTAACCCCATTGAAAGAACTGACATACTTTTGTAACATTTGGTTGAAAACACATTTACTCAGGTCAAAGATCAGGTGACAGAGGAAGCTATGGAAACTATTAAATTAATAAACCCATCTGCCTTTTAATTCTTGTGTGAATGTTATTTTATAAGCCAGTCCTGGAAATGTTGTACTTCAATTTGAACAGTCAGTATCAGGAACATTACCTGATGCATCTGTATGAACTCTTGTATGGGCAGTATGACTCTGAAATAAAATTTGCATGGATTTCCCTTCTCTTCAGCTCATTTCACTAAACCATGAGAAGTTTCCAGAAAAAAAAATAATTAAGACAGTCTAAGTAAGAAACTAATACGTTTGGATAAATATTGTACATCAAACCTCCAGGTTTTCCATTCTTGCCATCAGATGCCTGCAGCATCTTAACCGATTTTCATGAGTGGTGAGAAAAAAACAGTCGAAATGCAAATGTCCAGTAATACTTTTTAGCAATACAGCCCTAGCCTGTGGTTTCACTTGTGAAAGCAGCATAGCTGATAAAAATCATGGGAAGTTTGCAGAAAAATCTAAGGTAGACAAAATATTCTATTGCTATTTTCTGTGAAGAATCCTGCAGCTCCCTCACCCATTCCTTAAACTCTCTCCTGCTGTTTTACTTTGCCCTGCTTTTAGGGATAGTCTTAATTGACAATGATTTTCACATGGGTACAGTGAGGCATGAAGAAATAACATGGCAAGAATTGCACAGGTGAGATCTCAGATGCATTTGAGGAGGTGTTCGATCCTCTGCATGAACAGTAGAAACCTCTGTAGCAGCTAAAATAGGTCACATGATGAAGAGCAGCTGGCAATTGTTCGAACATAATTCAGACCCAAGATAAAATAATGATAGTTCAAGATCGCAAAATTACTGAAGAAACAGCAGTGAATTAATAAAAATTTGCTTTACAGCAGCACATATTTACCACCAGTGAGTCTAGCATAGGTCCAAAATCAAGAGACTGCTCAGTGGAACTTTTATTCCCATTTTGAGGCATTGCCTTATGAGATTTCCTCACTAGAAGCTCTTTGCTGTTTTTTAAAGTACTATTAAATTAAAGCAACATTCACTAGACCTGAATTCTGATCCATTCCAAATTATCCTTTCTGTGGCAACATTTTGTAGGAGTAATATTCTGACACAGTTCCTACAGCTTTCCTACATGCACAAGCAAAATTTTCAAAAGAAAAAGAAATGAATGAACTATTAAGAGTGCAAACTGGAATAGGATGAATTATCTCCAATATGTGCTGAACACCCCAAAACAACCTTGGAAGGAAAACTGCTGAAGCTAAAGTGGCTTCAGGTGGTTGCAATATCAAGTCTTCTCAAGCATAATTTGAACCACTCTCAAGGGAAAATTTTAATTATGCTCTTTAAGCATTTTCCCCCATGACATCTATTAATATTGACAAAAGATGTATGCATGCATGCCTATCACGGACCTTACCCTGTCACTTCATGACATCACTAAGAACTGGTATCTGCTGGAAACAGGGCCTTCTGGCTCATTCTCTAAGTGGAAACAGTTTTATTGTTACCACATTAAAAGAGTCATTGTAATGCTTTTGCCTGTAATGACAAGGCAGCAAAGTGCCATTCAAATGATACAGAACAGCCAAGTGCTCAGATTTTATTTCTTTTTGTATGGACAAGTGGACACGGTTTAGCTGTTAATACCAGTTAGTATAGCACAAGGACATTCCAGTGTAAGTAATTAAAAAACCTTGTGATTTAATTGGAAACACAATAATAATCCATGAATATGTCCAATTCTTTCTGAAAAGTATGATTGCCATGCCCCAAGTAAGAATTTTCATAACCTTCTCTGGACACAGATTTAGTTTTTGCAGCACTGGATGTAGTTGGATGAAGTGGCAATTGCAGGACATGGCACTGAATAAACCTCATCTTTATGTGAGGGCTGGAAACATACATTTTTTGGGGGAAAATTTGAGGAAATTTTCAAATGAAAGTTGAGAATTTGGGAACTCTGCCCTGTGACACTGGAACAACATCTGCCTGTCTTATGAAGTGAGGAGGCAATGAGGAAAGAACTTGCTCTTTGACTCTTTAAAGAAGGAGAAACTGTTATCACCTTGATTTCAGTTTGGAGCCCTTAAAATTTGTTGTAAAAATGTGTGAAAATCTGTATTAATAAGAGGCATAATATAAAACCATTACTCTGACCAGCATATAGAGAAAAATAATCCTCCTCTTTGAGAAGCTGTATTTGCCAGACAAGCAGCTCCTTGGGCATGATACTTAAATATGTGCTCCATTCCCCTAAAAGGATTGGCTGTATCTGATTCAAGCTTTTGTATCCTTATCTTCCTAGGCTGAATCAGATGTACCCTACTAGACTCTGGTTTTAGGTTATTTAATATAATTGAAGGTTCGGTGACCGTGTGTGTGACACATAATCAGCGCCTAACAAATAGGCAGCCTGTTTTTACTGGCCCGATTCCCAGGGCACAGATCAGTGGCATGCATTTCACTGCCCTTAAAGTCTATTTAGGATCACATAAAATTCATCCTTGCATAAAGGTCTGTGCAGATGATTTTGTGACAGTGATGGCTCTTTAGATCCCCAAGCAGTAGCAAAAGGCAATTTAGCCATGTGTTTAACATCCTTCAGCCTCTCGTCACCCACTGGTCCAGGCTGAGTGCTTGGCACTAATCAGCTGCTTGGAAAAGGAACTTCAGGGTGCTCATTCTTCTGCAAAAGAAAGAAACATCTCAAAGTATGCAGTGGATGGATTATAAGAAGCAGAGACTGGAGTTTCTCATTGAGTTTTCCGCACGGATTTTCAGAATTTGTACTTTGAGGTAAAGCAACCTTGAGTCACTGTGGATAGCTATCAATATAAGAGGAAAAAAACCATGACAAAAAGGTATGTGAATGGTTGAGATTTAGCTTTTGTGTGATACTGTCCAATTATAGAGCCTTCTCACTCTTTATCAGCATTTATGGAATGATCCTCTTCTGAAAACAAGGTTTTTAAAATGACAAGTAAAGGCCTTAGGCCTCAGGATTTCAAAGTTCCACTTTCTTCCTACACTTGTGAATAACTGTGATGTGCGAATTCCATAGTATCAAGTATCCCTGCTGTTGCAGCAATGTCTTACACTGCTAACAATTTACACATGAGTATCTCCTTTGCATATTTGGAAATAACTTTGAAATGCCTCCAGAAAACATAAAGAAACCCTTGCTTTCTCTTAAATAAAGCCACATATAGTGACATTTTTCATTTTTTGCTAGAAGGCAATTTTTAAAACTCTTTAAAATCTTTATCTCTATAAAGATGTCACTAAAGTAGCCAAAGAGTTTATGTTAAAAGTTTCAGAAGTGAAAATTATGTTGCACATAATCTATTAGAAAATCTTTCCACTTAGATAAAGAAGATTTAGGATTTTTCCTTCTTGTATTAATTCAGTAATAGTGGACCATAATGGATATTTGTATAATGTTCAGATAAATATTGCATCTTTCACAAACAGATTTGCCAAAGTATTTGTCAAACGTTTTTAAAGACTTATTGATTTTAGTTTTCCAGTGTGCTTGAAAGAAAAGTGAAAATCTCTAAAAGCAGATATTCTCATGTCTTCCCTAACCTAAATTTTTGGGGACTAACCTGGCCACTTTCTGCTTTTCCACTGCATGTTCCAGACTTCATATATGCAGTTGATCCTGAATATTCAGCACTGCTTGCCTATGGGAAAATCACTGGTGAAAAATATTACACCATTGATGGTGAGCCCTTTGAACTGCTGAAGCTAACATTTAATATCCTTTGTAATATGGCAAAATTGCTATTAAGTAGAAGTTGGAAAAGCTGCAATGGTGGCTGAGAAGGCAAAAGGATGACCTGGTGAGCTGTAGGATGCTCAGTCTGATATCAAGGTCAAGCAAAATAATCAGAAGTGCTGCTGCAGGATGCAAAGATTATTAACTGAAGAACATAAGTGCAATTAATGTCAGTCAATGTGATTTTTTTTTAATTGAAAACCACTCATGTCTAATAAACCAGTCTATCAAATAATCATGATTCCACAAGGAGATAGAAAAACTGTTTTAGTCTAAAAGTCTTTGTGCTATGTATTATAATTACAAGAAAGTGAATCTCAGTTTGTGAGGTCATTTAAAAGTATTAACAGCTCAGCTTCACAGTGATCTATTATCCCATGTGGTGATTAGCTTGCAGGTAGCTCCTGTGTTAGTGTTGCAGCCAACAAATGTCAATGTGACTTTCTGAATACCTTGTTTTTCAAACAGAAAGTTCTCTCTTTGTCATCTCTTGGCAGCTAACTTGCAAGTATGCAGAGATCTACTGAGCTCGTGTAGTCTCTTGTCTCTGCTTCCACTTCCAATATAATCACCCCATTATTCCATTGCTCCAGAACACCAGTGGCAATTTCCTTCCTGCCTGTGAGGCTGAAAAGAACTGTTGTTCTTCTGGTAACACTGAAATGGCTATTTTGTAATTTTAGGTAGAGAATTGAGAGGACTCTGCAAAGTTTCCTGCAAGTCAGGATGCGTCTACCCCAGTGTACAAAAGGAAGAGAGAGGGAAATCTGATCACCCCTATTTATTGATTTTTGTTTCACTCTGTGGAATGATTTTGGAGTATATGAGAAAGATTAATTCCTGTTGAATAGAAACCAAAAGGATGCACTCTGACCACTAACATGCATTGAGTTCAGGGTTATAGTTGCAGAGATGATGTCAGATAGCCAGCACCGGCTACTTTGTGCTGCAGACATCCCATGTTGATGCAGTCATGTCTTCCAGATTTCCTCAAAATCATGTGTCACATTACCAAAAATGAGTTCATACCTCAATTTTCATGGCTGCATTTTTATATCTTATTTCACATTACAGTGTAAGATTTATGTGGTTGCTTCAGTGGAGCAAAATTAATTTAGCTGATAATGGAAACAGGTATGAAGGTATTACATTATCTGAAAAGGACAGTTAGATTAATAGATTGGTTAATAGGAGACCATATTGAAGATAACAAATTAACCAATAATAGTCAAGCAAGCTGAGTGACCTTGTTGGCAGCTAAAGGCCAATCTCAGAAAGTGAAACCTATGAACAATTCATGAATATTTATATCTGTTTGTTCAAGTATGTGGTCTTTGAATGGACAAGAGGAAAAAAACAGTTACATAAAACTCCTGTAATAATGGTGAGTACATATCCCCAACTATATGTAAGTCACTCTGGATGCCAGTCTGAGACTATTCATTCAAAAGGAAATTCTACATAAGGGAACATGACCATTCAAAAATAATTTTGCAACGGGTTTATAGTTTTGAGCCAGGGTCTCATCTTGAATCTCTCAAAAATTAAGAGTCCTCTGGGGATATCTGGAGTTATGTGTATTTTTCCCAGCTCAATTATGGTTTTTTTAAAATTTTTATTTTTATTTTTAATTTGAGGAATACTGGTAGATTTTTTAAAAATTATTTAGCAATTTTTCTTCTTGTTCTGCCAATTTTTGTGCTTACGCCAAGAAAAATAGAGTTTTGAATTTAAAATTTTGAAGAATTTGGCACAGAGTCTTCAGTGATGGAGTGTCTTGGCTCATTTTATTAAAGCAATATTTGCATCAGCTGTAGGCATGTCCAATAACCTTAGCTATGAAATCTGTAAGGACCTTCTGCCCTGTCATGCTGCCAGAGATTTTCCTGGCTATTGAGAGCCCACATTTTCCTGAGCTTCTGATTATCAGCTCTCACATCATCTTGTGCAGTTTCAGCAGAGACTTACTCTGTAACTCTTTGGAATGCCATTCAAATAATATATTTTTTTCAGTCTGCTTCTGACAAAACTGGCTTTGTTAAATTAGATCAGTGGCTTCAAGTCTAAGCTAGATTTAATTTTAAATGGTGTTTACAATATAGGCTTGCATAGTGGAAAAAAAATACTGCAAAAAATGAAAGTCAAATGAATTGAAATGAAACTCAAAAAATTGAAAATGAATTTAAAAATAAAGTCAACATCATATTTATCAGAGATTTCTTTCAGCTGCCCTAGCATCCCAGCTAGAATTTGTGAGGCTGCTTAATGGCTGCCAAATATTACTCTTGACCAGACTTCTGAGATATCAGGGTAGGAACAGGGAATTGTAATTTTTTGCTCCTCTATGTTGTTTTATCTCCTTACCTCCACTGGGTGAAAACTGGATAGTTTTTCAGTTTCAGCTTTCTTTCCTTATTACTGTCCCATCCACTTCTTACAGTGGATGGTGGAATAAATTTTCAGAGGAGTGTTTCTACTGTAGAGTCCTTTTGAATGTTTTATTTAAATATTCTAGGATATTTGCATGAAATTTATGAGTGACAGAACAGAATAATTTTGGGGGTTCCAACACACTATATTAGAAACAAGTAACTGGGTTTTGCATATTTTTTGTTTACACAGTCTGGCTGATTGTACAAGTGCTCTCCTGTGGTAATGGATGGGTTTCCATGGATCTTAAGTACATCTGCCTTTAGATGTATTTAAACTCCTAAACAGCCAAACCTCCTCATCAATACTAAAACACCTTTTTTGATAGAAATATTATTTCCATATATATTTTCATGGGGTTTTTTTCCCTCAAAGAGAAAGAGCCAAAACCCACCATATTTTAATAATATAAAGCTTAGATGAGTTTTCACCATTTTTATTTGATTTTATTTATCTATAATAATTTTTTTGAAACATCCAATGAACACAAAAATTCTGTTGCTTACATAAGTCTTGTGTGCAGTATGTTAGACAGGTAAACTGACTTTTTTTGGAAATGCTTTCATCTTGAAGATTTTCCAGGACTAGAAGCTGTGTTTTTATTAGACAGCTATTGCCTCATGGAATTTAATCTCAATGTAAATCCTGGAATCAAAATTTTGTATGTGGGTGTGTGGCTTTTGTTCATAGGTTTTCCCTTAGTTTGGATACCGCACAATAAAATAACACTAAAATTATAAAGTTGTCTGTGAGTTCTACTAAGCATTTTATTTTTTCTAAAGATCACACAACATTACCATTATCAGCTTTCAAAAGCTGATGGATATAGAGGTGTTCAAAGGATTTCTGATCCACACAATCATCTCTATAATGCAGATGAGTGCAGAAAGCCATGGTGGTGCTACATCATTCAAGCATCTTCTTGCAAGTTTCTGTCTTTATATTTGTTCTTTTGTTTCCTGTTTCTCCTGTCCTCCTTCCCCAATCAGCATATAAAAACTCAAACAATTTAGTAAAAGCTAAATGATCAGAAGAAAAGTGAGCTTAAAGCTCCATTAACCAAGGTAGTACAAAAGCATAATAAACAGGCTAGCTAATTAAAGGATCTTCAGAAAAGAACTTCAGAAAAAATTCTTGCATGAAGTCATAAATTTAATTCTCCTCTTTCCAGAAGGTTGAGTTTTGTGTTCAAGAATTTGGCATTAGAAATCTGTGTATGTGACTCTCAGCACATTTCCTCTTTAATTGTGTCCTATAGCATATTTTGTGTCCTTTTGGGTACAACCTCATTTTCACTCAAGTTAAAAAATAACCCTAAAATTTAAGCTTAAGGCCTTCTTCAAAGTTACTTCTGTTCTCCTGGATGTTACATGTAGAGTTGGGTTAGCCTTATCCATAGCCACTGGAGATTGCATTATCAAGGGCAAAATTGCTATTGCCTATGGGGAAAATCATTCCTTCTTAATTGTCCAGATGTCAGCTGGAGCAGACAGGTATTGTAAAATAGTGACTATTCTTGTTTCTTTCTCTTGGTGCTGTTCTTTACCTGGCATCATGTATTGTGTAACTAGGTATGCATTTACATAAAGTGATCATACCTTCACAAAAAATACCCTCCCCAGGTGTCAGATGCTCTTGACAAATAAAATACAAGTAATCAAAATCAGATTCTGGCATCCACTCAATAACATTACCATGGCAGCAAGGACATGCAATAAAAATGTAATAGTCATAGTTAGTAAGTAAGTATTATAAGTGAAGGGGTACACCTGCAGTATGGAAAAAGCCTGCCAGTGGTTTGTGTACAATAAGTGATCATCTCTAGAAGTTTACATCAGCTAAAACATTTCCTTCAGGGATCTGAATTCCATCACAAGGTAGACTTGGTAGCTGATCTGAGAAGTAGCTGATCCTTTATTTCCACTGGAAATGGAAAAGGGAAGTAACAACAGAGGTTTAAAAAACAGTTTGTCTTACCAAATGTTAAAAAATTGTTCAGTCTCTGGGAACTAACAGGGAATCTCATTGTCAATGGACCCTTGGAAAAGTTCTCAATAGCACGTTAATAAAGCTCATTAAAACACTAAAGAAACAATTTAGTAGTAGTGTGTTCTAATTAACCATTTGACTATCACTGAATGGAGTATGTAATTGTAGCAGATGTTATCTTGCATCCTGTCAAACTAAACCTTCCTGATATGTTACAAATATAAAATACTGATTCATATTACATCAATATGGCAGTGAAGGACCTGGGATATGTTGGAGAGAGCAACCAACTTTTAATGAATTTAATTTTCCTTGTGTCGAATCTGACAATTTAAAAGGCTCTCTGAATACAGAAACACCTCTGCTGGACCTTGAAGTGGTCAGATCATCAATTCTTCATCTCACTTTGAGCTTTGACAGGCTTCACACAACTGATAGAATAATCTATTTCACTGTAGTGGCAGGTAGTTCTGGCCAGAGTCACCAAAGTCAAAACATTACTTTTTTTTTGCATGTGGCGTTAAATTCCTTGGCAGAAACTTAAGCAGATAAGTCTTGGGAGTTTTGCTCCCAATAAATAATGGTATCAGCTGCTTGGCTGTTGAACTTCAGTGTTAAAAGCCAATTCTATATTTATTCTCCAGTTTCATGGCGTTTCAAGCAGAACTTGGTGCAGAGACAGCACAAATTCAGATTGGCACATTGCCTGCTTTACTGAGGGAATCAGAGATCTGCCAGTGCAGCAGATTTCTGGGGTTTAGTGAGTGGTTAAGGCTCTGGGATGCCCCCTCATCCCGTTCCTTAGCATGTCACCTTCAGTCAGGAACAGAGGAGACAATGCCTTGTATTAGGTAGCAGGGTAGAGCTCTTTGTCACTGATAAATCCTGTGACAACTACAATGGCTTTTCTTCAGGCCCCCCGAGGGACTTGGTTCAAACCTATTTGAGAAAAACTGAAGATTGTAGTTGACTTTTAAATAGTGCTCATTAGGAGACTCTTATTGCCTCTGCTAGCTTTACCTGCTACTCCTATAGTCAACACAGTGAAAACCTCAGTAAAGCCAACTACATTTAAAAGTATGCATTTCTTTTGTCACACAAGATAATAATGTTTACAGCTGCAGATTCCACCCCACTCCCCCATCTCCCCCCATAAATTCAGCTCAGCAAACTCAGTCCTGGCTATTAGAACCTCTTGGCTTCTTTCCATGTTGCACATTATCACTTGTCATAAAAATGCTGCAAGTGAAATTATGCCCTTTTTTTAGGTCCACAATGCAATTACTTTAGTGTATTTGGCACTGACATGCTTAAGTAGATTAAACACCTCTACTGATATAGGATAGGGAATGGTACAGCATTGCATTCAGGCTTAATTGTGTTGGTTTTGCCAAGGCTGTAGAGTATAAAACTTCTCACCAACATGAACTGACATAATTCACAGTGCACAGCAGGAATAGTTTTAGCATACTGGCAGAGATGGTTACTTTGAGAGCAGAGCTGTAGATTAGAGTCTGCTCTTGCATCTGTTAGATCATATTTATGTGGAAATTGATTTTGAAAGCATATATATGTCTATGACATCTGCTGAGCTTCTTTGCCCTTTATCTTTGCCAAATCTGTTGGTTCATGTAGCTTCCTTCAAAGGATCAGCAGGACTTCTCAGTTGCATAAAGTGTCAAGAACCTCATCGAACTCTAACAAGCATTGCATGTAATTCACAGTGCAGAGCTTAGGTGCAAATTAGGAAATTTCTTTTTGAAATTCAAATATACAAAAGAATTAATCCAAGCCAGTGTCCAGAGCAAGATTTTCCTATTTCTCCCACAATGAGCTGAGCTGAGCTGAGCAGTTCACCTTTTCCACTCTCAAGAAGAGGGCAGCTTGCTCCTGCTCCTCACAGCCCCAGGCCACAGTCTGGCTCCCAGAGGGTTTGTCTGGGCATTCAGAGATGGAGAAAAAGATGACAGGCGGGTTCCTTCCTCCAGCTGTTGTCTGCAGATCAACACCAGGCTGTGATCTGCCAATGTTCCTGTTATCCCATTCCCCTGCTCCTTTTATCTCAAAAGACATGCGAGTTGGCTTAGGATGGGGAAATAGAGGTCAAGCACAGTCAGACTTTGATTGTGTGTGGATGTTTGAGTTTCATCTTGCATCTTTAGTTTATTCAACACTATCTTTAAAATAGTGCCAGCAATTGTTCTACCTCTGTATATTTTTGACTGCTCTGTCCAGCCTGAATTTGAGTCGTGGAATGGGGCTTTAATTTTGGAAGAAACTGAATTCTTTAGGAGACTACCCTCTCCACTGTGGGAAAAGTCTTGCTTGCAAGATGGATGGAATATTAGCTTGACCGTTAAAAAATTTGAAGGAATTGCATAGTGTCTGTTTATAATTTAACATGTGTCAATGGCTGACATGTTTATAATTTAACACATGTCAATGGCTGTCAAGGACACCTTACCCTTTTGTGATCTCTCTAGCTATAATTACAGCTGTGGTTGTTCTCTGCTGAGTTACCTAGAAGTTCTTTATTATAAGACTTTCTCTAGCTTGGTTATTAAACTTCTGACAGTGCAGCTAGTGATAAGTGCACATGAATGAAGGGGATGCAGCAAGTGAAGTCAGTTGCCTGAGGTTCAAACAGGAAGAGAGGCTGAAACCACAAAAATCCACAGGAATTAGAACTAGTAGATATATTTTGTTGTGGAACAAAAGGCTCTCTGACTATCTGCACAAAATCTTTCTGAATTCTTCAGCACAGTCTGAACATAAGAAAAAAAAAAGCCAAACACATTTTCTTTCTGCCAGATATGATTCTCATTACAGATTACTGTATTATTCTAATCCAGGGTAGGTGATATGATGTACAGTCAAGGAAGCAACAGGTATTACCGGATAATAGTGCACTAATTAATAATGGGACAATGGTAGGATTTTCGAAGAAGAAAGCACACCTGACTATTCATGTTACTGTTAAGCAAATATATTACTGTGACTATAAGGAACTCTGAGAAAAAGGGTTTGTATCCTCCACAATATTTAAAGTAGACACCTCAGTATACATTGTACAGTTGTGTTTTTTTTCCCCAAGGAGATGAGAATGAATTAAACCTACCTTTAAAAACAAAACATAAAAATACGTGACTAATACATTGCATTTATAGAGACTAGTGAAAAGATGAAATGCAGTCCCTTGGAAGTGGATTTAAAATGAAAAAAAACCACTTTAAATACTCTTTTATACGGCTGGAAGAAGGGTAGTATCTAGGCTATCTGAGATATTTGAAAATGACTCCCCAAAGACTTTGACAGCCATGTCTCTTTCTTATTTACCTTTATTTGAACATCTGAATTCTCCTTTGCTGCAATGTTTTGCTAGTGATTTAGAGGGAAAATCTCAGTGTTAGCTGATTTCCTGAAGGAAATTTTCAAGAAATCTACTTTCAATGGAAGCTACTCATTAGATTAGGATATTTACTCATTCCTGGTTTTTCATATATGCAAATTTAATAAATCTATTCTCATGGTAAACAGGTGTCATTAGAGCACACATGTATTTGAAATTTGGTGAAAAAATGCCAAAAAAATCTTTGAGAAAAATTCTGAAATATATTTGAAAAATACAGCAGAAAAAAGTTCTCTCACTTTTTTAAACTAATAGAAAGTAATGAATACCTTATTTTGAGGTGAAGACCATTTTTTAGTTATCATCACTACCACTTTATTCTTTCAGAAATCCTTTACTAGTCCAAATTTATCGGCAGGGGTTAGGTGAAATAAGCATAGAAAAGAAATTTAAGTTGCGGTATTTGTTCTAATGTGTTTCATTTATATTCTGGCTAGGATAAACCACATATTTGATTCAGTGACCAGAATTTCTGATTTTTAATGCTAATGTTCTGATTATGGGAGAGCTGTATTTTTTATTCTAACTCTGATTTTTTTTTTTCTCTCAAAAGAACTAATCCCATCAGGACAACTTTAGAGAGCAGGTATATTTAAATTATCTCATTGAATTAGGTAATAGACAGGCAGAAGCCTATATATGTTGTAGCTGTTCTTCCATTCTTTCTGAAAGCAGTACAAATCAATTTCAATTCATTTGTGTTTGTACATCCTAATGCTGAAAGGTGGAACTCAATGAGATGTCCATCATCCATTCTAAGGTGTGTCCAAGCGAAACTCACAGGAGCAGAGCATTTTCCTTGCTCTACTCCCACTGGAACAATTATAAATATTACAAGAGAACACAAATATGACAAAACCTAGAGATATCTCCATTGTGTGTCCTTAGCCCAGCTTTTGACTAACTCATTATGTTCAATTTTATATTTGTTAAAAGAGATACCTCCATTGCTTGGAACCAATAATCATGTAAGAACTCCCAGGTATATCCTACTTAAACTTGTATCAACTTTATTAAATTCCTTTCATTCATTTCAAAACATGATTGAGACAGCACTGAAAAAACAAAAACTATTTGCAGTAGTTTTAAAACCCTTTTAACAACATTTATTTATTTCACTTAGGCTAGGAATCTAATCTGAAAAAACTAAACAGATATCCATATATCAGAATGCTGTGTCATGGGTAGCATCCCTGGTGGCTTGAGTATCAGAAGCATTATTGCTATGTTACCTCAGAATAAAACCCAGTGTAATTTATCATATGTTGGTTCTCATGTCTGTGCTAACTCATTCTGCTTTTCACATAAATATATGCCTTGAGGCAGCACCACACTGTGTAAAGCACAGCTGTGCAGGAGAGAGGTCTACCTGAAATTCCATGTTGAATTATCAAAAGTGAACATGGAAAAAAAGCTTTAGCACAGTATAATTTCTAGTATAGAAAGGCCCTTTTGTTCATGGTTAAGACAAAATAGGTTCAGACACTTTATAATGCTGAAGAAAGAAAACATGAAATAAAAATAACATCTGTGAATCTCCTATTTGAATGTACTTTCTCAAAATGGTGCCATGAGCAAATTCAGCCTGAAATATATAAGAAAAAATCAACTCTGAAACTATATAATTACTTTTGCAAATATTAATTGAGGTGTCAAGCCACAATCTGACAATAGCAACATGGAAATAGAGGTAACCAAAGCCTTCAGAGCTCAGACTGCTGTGCAATTTCCCATAATAAGAGTGGCAGAGATAGAGCAGCAGGAGAATAACATGCCATTTAGTGTTTCCTTGGTGGTTGTGCACAAAACCTAGTGTCAATAACCCTTCAAAGAATTATCTTACAACACACAACCAAATTGCATTGCATTAGTTAAAGGATAAATTCACTAAAATATGTAGGTGGTAAAGAGTAGCTCAAATATGAAAGGAAGTATTATTTTTATACAAACTTTTCCTTAAATGAAGTAATGGCATAATTTTGCTTCTGCTAGGTTTTGTGAAAAGACTTGACTGTGGCTAGAACAAGGCCTGTTATTAGTCCTATGTAGCTGGAAAATGAGAAAATAGGGCACTGGAAGACATATTCTAATGAATCTAAAACAGTGCAAGTTCTAAAACACAATCGCCCCACTTTTACTTTTTTATTCAATGTTACTCTTTCCACAGAAGAGTTTGCAAAATTAAGCACCCAGATGTTTCTTGGCTCCTGAAGTGTGCATTCCTGCAGCTCTCCTGGAGTTTGCCCTTTCTGCAATGTAAAGCTAAGCAATTGAATTTGAGAGGTGTTGGTGAGGAGATAAAAGGTATTCTGCATCACTCCTGTGGAGGTGAGCTCTGGCAGAGACAAGGGTAGAAGAAGGATAAGAAAGGAAGGTAGTAACATCTTTAAAAGACTGAAGATACTAAGGGAATAAATGTCAGTGACTGTAAATGTTTAATCTGCTGCTTGCACTTCAGATGTTAATATATAAAGAGAATTTCTCTTTCCTCCTTTCTCCGTCTGATTTTATAATTGATTATTATTTCAATTATTTTATAATTGAAATGATTATTTCTATTTTTGTGTGCTATTAAACTTAAAACTTGACAAATAATTTATATGTAGAAAGAGAAACAGTTGGTTTTGGTTGGTTGGTCCTTTCGGTATTTGTTTTTCTATTTGTTTGGGGTTTTTTTTGTTTTGTTTCAGTTTGGTTTGGTTTTGGGGTTTTTGTTTGTTTGTTTGTTTGTTTGTTTGAGGGTTGCTTCATTTTTGTGGGCCCACATTCCTCTCTGATGTTTTCCTCACAAATTGGAAAGAATTTCAGCATAGTCTATATCTCTCACCTGATAATTTTTCCTGGTGCTTCAAGCTTGCTTTGCCTAGCTTTGCTTTGTATTTAATGAGCTAAATTCTGTATTCTCATGACTATTACATATATTAAACTCCTTGGACAATGGTATTGTAGTGAGCTGACCCTGGCTGGATGCCAGACACCCACCAAAGCCAGTCCATCACTCCCCTCCTCAGCTGGACAGGAGAGATATCAATCACCAAATACTGTCGTGGGCAAAAATAAAATTGCAGATATTAATTGAATTTATTACTAACAAAATCAGAGAATGATAATGAGAAGTAAAACAAGACCTTAAAAAGACCTTCTCCCCATCCTTCCCTCCTTCTCAGCTCCAGAACCCGGAGCACTGCCTCCCCATCTTTCTTTCCTCACCTTGCCTGCAGAGTTGTTCCTCTCCCACATTCTCACTCTTCTCTGGCTGCAGTTACATCTGGTTTTTGCCTTCTTAAATATGTTATCACAGACATGTAATTACTATTTTTAACTGGCCCAGCCTTGGACAGTAGCAGGTCTGTCCTGGAGCCACCAGGGATTGGCTGTCAGACATGGGGGAATCTTCTGACAGCTTCTCACTGAAACCGCCTCTGTGGCCCCCTGCCTAACAAAAACCAGGCCATGCAAACCCGGGATTCTTTTCAGAGGTGGACAATACTAATTTTAAATTGAATGTAGTTTTGTCATTGAAACACATGCAGACAAAGGCAAAGGCAGATAAACTTTAAGGCCAAAGGCTACAACTTTATCATGCCAGGTACTGGTGACTTGTCAGTGTGGCATCACAAACTTTCTTATCCTTGAACAGAGTAAATTCTCTCCACTTGCTCGTAGGATTGAGTTTAATTTTATCAGTCTCTTTCCCACCTCAAACTTTGCTGACAAATAAAAAAGTAAACCTGAGGTTATATAAGCAAAATATCTGATGGTTATGCATTTTCATTTCCTAACTCTGTTAAATATTTAAATATGTACATTACATCTAACTTTACACCTCCAAACTTTGCAGAAGACCAGCTGCTTTCTAGTTTATTCAGGTTTCTTCCGTTTTGGCTCTAATGGGGAGGAAAATGTGTCAAAATACAGGCAACCCCCAAACCCAAACTGGTGTACATGTTCAGATAAACAGAGGGAGAATAGAGGACACACACAGTCACTGTTGGCCAGTAACAGGACAGACTATTTCTTCTATTCTTGAGTTTGTCCTCTTTTGAATTTTCATTACTATCAATGCCATTAAGTTTCCCACTGGCAACTGACTAGTTTTTTCAAAGAAGGCTTTCTTGTAAAGTCAGTTCCTCAAACCATGGCTTTGGCCAAGTGTTTATTTTTTGAGAAAACTCTGAATTACTAACATATCAAATTCAATAAAAGGAAACAGCAATTTCAAAATTATTTCCATCTTTTATCTTCTCCGTTCTGAACCACAAACTCTACCAAGATAATTTTGTGTAACTCCTTCCAGGCTGCAGAATTTCCAAACCTCTATTTCTTCAAGGCAAAGAAGACTCTTATTTTTGTGCTTTTTTGGTGCTTTGGCATCTCTTTGAGTCTACATTCACACAGAATCCTATAAGATAGCAGCCCTGCAACCTTTCCTACCACATCCTTCAGATGATTCTGAAGCATGAAGGAAACTGAGAATGACCAAGTACAGACACTAGCATCCTTTGGAGGATATTAGGAAGCTGTGCTAAGGGATGCTGCAAAGAAGGGGAGTAGAAATCAATAAGAAGAAACATTATGTTAGCACCAGAGACACAGAAGTCAAGTGGCCCCAGAGAATCAGTCTGTTCTATAGTACAGATACAGATGAAGCTGCAGGCACATTGCGCTGTTGTTCCAAAGATTTCCGCATTGTGTTCAGCTGATGTTGCAGGTTTCTAATGTAGTTAAAAGCTGTTCCCACTTACTTCACTAGTTCTGGCCCACATACTGTTTGCAAGCTGAACAGTCTCTAATGTCCTGCTATTAAAAAAAGTAGTCTGCTCAATAAACAAGTGGAACTATTGTTGGAAATACTTTTCTAGATTGATCCTGAGTCTCACTGCAATTATTGCTGACTCAGAGTGAGTAACATCGATGATGGCTCTTGTCCTTGAACAAGAAATTTGACAGTCCCATGATTTTGTCAAATTTAATTCTTCATGCCCACACAGTAAACTACAAAAGTGAGACTTAGGACCAAACTCCTATGGTGTCCAACTTAAGTCTGATTTTTTTCCCCTCCTTCTGGAAATGATTCTTCATAAACCAACTGCAAACTGCTGCCAGCTCCATATGTGATAATGTGCACAGCAGCAAACCATCAAATACTTATATCAAAGGAGGTAATGAGAACAAGCTGAGTAATTGGACTGGCCTGAGTAAAAAGGATCTAGCAAAATTTTGAAATGCCACTTCAATTTGCTGTATCTCTCTATCATGTTCACCAGCATTTCTTCTGCAATTGGATTTTATTCAGCAATATTGCTGGGGGCATCCAGATGTAATAGCAAGTTAAGCACTTGTGACAGTGTTAGAGAATGTGATAATGGTAACAATAATCTATAAATGGAAAGTTATAGTCAGTTGCAGCAATCTAAAGATGTGGGCATAAGAAAGATTCAGAGCCAAAGAATTGCTTTTTCTATTGGAAAGATTCTGCTTTTTTTTTTTCCTTTTTGCTTAGCTGGGGCAAATAATGCAGATACTGTTTGACTGTATGTCCTTGTAAAAGCTAAATGAGAAAAATTCTGAAGCTATAAATGAAATCTATTGATTTCATCATATAACTAATGAATGTACAGAGAAATCATATATAGGCTGGGTAGAGATTATTCTCAAATTTAGCAGAAATTGACTGTTTATAGAACCAATGAGAAAGATTCGTTTCTTCTATGTTATCACATGTAATCTCCTAAATAAATCTCCTAATCTCCTATCTTACTAAATGTCATTTTAATAATCTTGTCTGTGGAGTGTTAAATTCCTTTTTTTTTTTTTTTTTTGGAAAAAAATGAAAAACAAAGAAATACAGAAAAGAGAGTGCATGAAAAGAAAAAAGAACAGGATTAAAAAACTGGGAAACAAAAGTGGAAAGGCACTGATAGCAATCAAGAAACATAAGCAATAAGGAAACCTAATTTAAGGGAGAATAATCATATTGCTGAAATCTTCCAATTAGGAATGCATGAAGCTGACACTCAATTAGCTTAAATAAATCATCTGAAACTGAGAAGCTGTTGTTTAATACATTTAACAATAAAATGAAATTCTCAGATGCTCAATATAAACTGCATTCCCATCTGCTCGCATAACTATTGGAAGATGGCGCATGTCTATAATTCAAACCAGCTCTTTAATGTTGAACTTCCACTGGCAGGAAGGACAGGAAAACTGTCTCTCAAAGTTTGTCACCTGAGGGCCTGCTGGTGGGCAGAGCCCAGGCAGCTCCTGGCTGACATTCCCACCCTTTGCCAATGCTCTCCTGCAGGGCCCTGGGCAAATCACGGACCAGCTACTCAAAGGAATCTCTGGAACTGCCTCACCACTGCGTCTGGGCTTCTTCTGTCTACCTGAACAGAGTGGTAAACAGAATTCCTCTGCTTCACAGGCCTGTAGAAGGAATTAGTAGCTAATATTGGACACTGCTGGAAAAAGCCGAATACTTAGGGTTGATATGTTGTATGAGCTCATCACTGTTTTGTTCTTTCGTGTACGAGTTCTCCTCCAGCTCACAGATTTGTGTTGCCTTAGGCAAAATGAAGAACATCTGCCCCTCATGCAGCCACCCATAAAATAAGAGTCAAAAGACATTTAGCTGCCTCTGCTACCTTTCTCATTGCCAGCCATAAGTATTTTATTTTGTAAGCTGCATCCAAACTAATGTACTTTCTCAAATTGTTTTTCCCCCATCTTTTCTGTGGATATATGAAGCACAGGAAAAGCCTTTTCAAATTCGTGGTCTCCATAACTAAAGCAGCAATAGGACTTTCTTAAAGGAAGTGAATGTCTGAAACCACATTTGTTCTCATGCATCATGAGTAAGATGGAAAAAATAGAAACAGGAATAAGGAGGCAAAATGCTGAAGGGACTGAAGCTCTCAAAGATACAGAAAAATTAAATTCATAGATGCCAGGACAAGACTGGTACTAATAGTTATTTAACTTGATAATTATCAGAGAGGGAAAAAAGGCATAGAAGAAAGAAGACAATACAGAAAGACACTAAGAGTGTTTTAAAGAAACTAATTGAAAACTCAAAGCAACTTTGATGCCATTGCACAGACAAAGAGAGAGACCTGAGGCACAACATTCAGATTTGATCTAAAACTCTTTTCATGCTTTTTTCCAAAATGGGTATTCAGGAAGTGAATTGATCATGTACATAATTCCTACCTTTTTTTTTTTTTTTTTTTTTTTTTTTTTTTTTTTTTTTTTTGTGTGTGTGTGTGTGTGTGTGTGAGTGTGTGTGGAATGTTGTTTTTAAAAGCCTTTGGAGACATCACACCTGTGAAAGTTTGTTTGCTTATTTATAGACAAAACAGAAGAGGAAACTCAAAGTTAATTTGATCTTATATACTAAGTCACTTTTTTTCATACTACAAAATGAAATAGTGATAGGGATGTTGACAACCTCCAGCAACTACCCCAGTACAAATCTTGTAAATATTGAAATATCCATATGTGTTATAACTTTAAAAAGACCAGAGAAAACCACACTGCACTTTCAAACTTTAAATGCATCAGATAGATCCTAACTAAACTTGCTTAGTGCTAAGACCTTTTCTATTACTTTAGAGACTAGACAACTGGATTGAAGTTTCTTCCTGATTTTTTTTTTCTGGGTGGCTGTATGTCCCTTTATCTTCTACTCACAGAACCATCCCAATTCTTGTTTAAACATGAACTGAGTTTTTCTGAAGATTAAAGAGTAGGGAGTCATTCAATATGCCTGTAGCAAAAGGCATACAGATTTCACTCTTATTTAAAATACGCAGACTTGTGCAAGATTACTTACCATGTAATGTAAAGTGCATGTATCAGTAGGGAGTAGTGTGTACATTTAGGTTCTTAAAAATGTTTCTTTTTTGAAAAATGTTTATTTTAGGTCAGAACTCTGATCATTTAGTATTACTGTTTATGAAATTTTGGTTAGAATATTCATTCTGCTTGCAATACTAAGAGCTTTGGAGGTAATTTGTATTGGTTCTTTTGTAGCCATTTTTTTAGATTTTGCTTCTGAAAAAATCAATAAGACAAAATAATGTGTTTCTTCATGAAAGCAGAAAACAGTGACTTTTCATCATTAAAAATGCCTCTACAATCTACTTCTCCTTTCAGGGGTAAAAATTATAATCCTTTATCCTTATATCTTCATTAAGTTTACTTCTTTCTTTCTCTGTTTTGTCAAGTTTCATTTGTTAAATTTTATAAACTACAGCTTTCGACAAGATACTAAATCAGGCTTAGATTTTTAATTATTGAACTCGTTTTAACTATTGTTTTATTTTCTGTGTGTGGGAAAAAAATAGTGGTGTTCCAGATTGCCATAACAACAGGCTGCACTCCTTAAAACAAGATAAGCTGTGTGTCAAAGTAAACCTGTTGCCATGGTAACCAGTTGAATATTTAAAGTGCAGCATCCTGGTTTAATCAGTCAAATTGCCCCTTTTCCAGAAATCAACTACATCGACATTCTTACAGCAGAAACAGTGAAAAAAGGAAAAACATAGAAGTTAATAAAGACTAATTTCTGTTCCGTGTGTTCACTTTCTGCATACTTTTGTTTCAGAAGATCCACTTAAGCTGCTTCTTTCTAACAAGAGTGCAAACACTGTATCCTGTCTTTTATCCTAGAATTCTCAGAAATTCCTCTCATCTGTTTTCCCTTAACAGGTTATTAAGATATTAGCATGTAAGAATGTTGTTGCACATTCATGAAACCACCCAGTGAGAAAAACTCATATTTATAACATCTCTGTTTATAAAGAAGTCTTTAAAAATGGCAGTAGAACTTAAATCAACCCATTAATCATTATCTGCCCTTTTAATGAACTTTATTATTAGGTGGTCAAAGCTAAATGTTATTTCATCCTTTAAAAATTACTTTTATTTTTCTGATTTTTAATTTTTTTAACGTAAACAAAATTTTTGTGCACTGAAAATGAGATTGTTTTCCTTTGGAACTTTACAGAAAAATATTTCAATTATAAAGCTGTTTTTATCTCAAAACCCAGTGTTTTGCAGGATAGATATCTGTTGTACTGTACTTAGTTGTGCTATGCCATCTCAGATTCATGTATTTTTGGCCCTGAAAGTCAACAAAGCGTCAAGAAAGTGACATTCATGCCTCAGAAGTATGCAGAAAAGGAAAAACGTAGCATTTTAAAGGCTACACATACAACCTACAATCACTATATTGTTCTTTTGAGATACTGGTTGGTGTGACAGAGGGTGAATGGGGTCCATTACTGATACACAGCTATTGCAGAAATCCTAACTCACCTCCTAGGGTCTCTAGGAAGTGTCAAGTCTATGCTTCCTAATAAGGATTTTGAGTCAGAGAGCCTGGCTCTGAGTCTCAGTGGTATAGTTGCTTGTCCTATTTCTTTTTTAGCCTAAAGAGCACAGTGGCTGCATAGGGAAAAAATACAGATTCTGCAGATTTGGAATTATTTCCTTCGTCTTGTGAATGGTCAGCCAGTGATGCATTAGGAATTGTAGAAAAGCTCCTAGAAATAAAATGGCCTCCAAGTAAAGTATTCATTTTCTTAGGCTAAGTAAAGTATCACAGGTATCATACTGCTTTTTCATGAAGAGTTTTAAAAAAAACCTTGAAATTTCAAGCATTACATTCTTTTTTGCAGGCCTCACGGAGAAAATATATACTTTTTCTATAATGTTCTTTTTCTTTTTGCTGGCTCTTTTAAGCCTTACCAGAAAAGAAAAAGCAGGACTTCAGTGAGGCTTTGCCATTTCCTGATGCAGTATCTCTATGCAAGATAGTGTATGTGTCTTGGTGAATAAAGAGGGAAACCTTCCTCAAAAAAATGCTGAAAAGTTATTAATTTCTAGCACAGAACAATATTTAGTTCAGAGAATATTTAATATGATTATAGAAAAGGTTTGATTGTACTTTATGCTTGCATATATTTTTTGCTACTATGTTACAATAGTTTGAAGGTGACATCACAGCTGAGACTTTCAGAAAGTAGATATCTGCTCTATTTTCTAAGTGGCTATGAAGATTTTCTTTTCCTGCCTACAGTGATAACTCTCCCTTTCTTTGAGTTCTACAGAGACACTGATTTGTTATTGATGTATGATGGGAACTGCTAGATCTAGGCGGCCAATATAAATTCATGATATCAGAGTTAATTGTCAGTTTATAAGCCCTAAGATGATTCAGGCTTCAAGTATGTTGAAGTGACATAGTCTGGAATCCTTTTCCTCCTGCCACAAAGAGCATTCTTTGATTCTTTTGAGTAACCATCAGCTTTAGAGTTTGAATGACTTCCATGATGACTCTGCACACCACAGATGTCAGGGTCTATGGGTAGGCCTTCTTGGTGAATGAGAAATTGGACAAAAATCTACCTTTTTTTGATAAGGGCAAGATGGCTACAGCAGCCGAAGTAGTCATCACAGAGTGAAAATAGCTCCTCTCAAGAATCTTGGTCCCAAGTCCCTACTTCTCCACTGCAGGAAGCAGATGGTTTCTGAAAGCAGGCTTGGAGGATATTTTTATCCTGCAGCCAAGATACAAGTGCAGCTCATGAAGAAAACGAGCGGATCTGCAGTAGCAGGGAGCTCAGCGCAGGCTGCAGTCTGTGGGAGGGAGCTCTGCTGAGGACGCACGCAGGTATTTTATCTGATGCTCTGACTCAGATAATTGGCCTGAAGCTGAGCGTTACCACATGCTATCCTTGTGTTACTCCTGCAGCAGAAATCTGAAACTACTTTAGAAGATTCTGAATGAGTGAACTTCCTTTAGTTGTGTAGATAGATTCTCAAGATGGGAAACAAACTTACCTACAATTGTGATAATGTACCCAAATAGAGAGAAGGACCAAGACCAACACTGCAGCATTTCTTAAGACTAAACGGTGCTCAGATGCCACCATTTTCAAGATGCAAATAAAAGACAAATCTCCTTGGCATGCTTGTGTAGGCACAAATGTGGATATGGAAGGCAACCTGAAAATAAGATCAGCCACTGCAGCTGGTGAAAAGCCACTTACCTCATCCGAGCTACTGAGGCTTGCTCCATGCTGAGCTGCCTAGAGCTGCCCACAGACTGACAGGAAGATCCATATGTTGGTAGGATGTGTGTCCTGCAGAGGTGCCCACTGCTTTGCTGAGTGCCTAAGTGGGTATTTTGGCCCAGACATCCACGTAGAGGGTGTCAGCTGAGGAGGGACATCTCCCTCAAGGTGCCTGAAGGCCTTCCCACCTCACACCTCGGTGTCCACACTGCTGTCCTTTCTATCACTCCATGTGTCCCTCCTCCCTAGGCCTGGAGCCTGTGTGGGCAGCTCTGTCCTGCTGATGGCCACGGGGTGAGGCACACGGCTGATCCCCCAGGCTGCAATGGCTCCTGCCACCTTGCCTTTGGCCTCGGGCCATCCCTGTCCCCACTGCTCTGCCCTCCATGGGTCCCCAGACTGCCCTACTGGGAAGGACGGGACCTTCTCCTGAGTGAGCAGGGACAGCACAGTCAGCGCAGGCTCCCTCAGAGCCAGAGCTGGCAGTGTGAGACCCGGCCTGGGGCCGTGTGGGGCCAGGGACTTGCTGCTCTCTGGGTTTGCAGATGGGAAAATTGGAGTAAAAATTTAGGTGGGAAGGGCAGAGCCCTGCCCTGTGGCCAAGGCCATGGCTGAGGTGCTGGGCAGAGCCGGACAATCATGGCCTTATTCGAGTCAGGTGGGATCTCCTTGGATTGTGCCCTTCCCCTTGCATTGTTTTCCCCCTGGTTCTTCCCTTTCTGCAGGTTCACAGTGAAATGATAAAGATTAAATAACAATGCTTCAGTCTGACATTTATTGTACTGCTCTTTTTGTATGTGCAGATTGAGGTAATTTCACTGTACTGACAGCATGGAAATTTTATGATTTGATTTCTGATGCAAACAGAAACACATGTTTTGTTTTCCCAGATTTCTGTTTCAGTGAAATACGCTCTCACTCAGACAAAAATGCCTTTGTTATTCATGTTCTCTTTGAGTCTTAATTAGCAGTAGAGCTTTGAAAAACTAATAAGCAAAGAAGTCCAGCCTTCAAAGCCATTTCCTTTGTGCTAAGGACAGAAGACACACTGTAAGGGACACTGTGCTTCCTGGTCTCTTGGGCTTATTTTATTGACACTCATCTAGACTGTTTCTCCTAAAGTGCCTACTGCTTGAGGACTGGCTGACAACTAAGCCTGTCAGTTTTAGCTGGGGCTTCTTCTCTGTTGGTTTACCAAACAGCAGCCACAGCTGGTCAGGTAGCATCTAACCCTGTGCTTGTCCTGATCTTGTGTTCCTTCAGCTACAGACAGAGCCTGACCTGGGACTGCTGCAGTGGGTGATATTCTTGTGGCATGTGTAAGAAGGTGTTTTCTGCTGTACCAATGCACTGTTTCATGGAATAGTAGCTTTTTTTTTTTTTTAAATCTCTGTGGTGATATTCAAATCTCCTCCTATGTTACAAGAATTTTTGTCTGGGATATTTCGGTCTTTAATCTGCTCAGGTATTTTCTGTTTCTAAATGTATCTGTTGTGTGTGATGTCTTCATACCACAAATAACTTTGTACTCTCACACATACCAGTAGCAGTTAGGAATAAAAAGCAAAGTGTCAGCCTCAATATAAATTATTGGTATGACTTGTACAGATTACTGCTGCATGGCATCCTTCTCTTTACAAACCTAAAGATATCACTACAGAGAAACATGAATTCTGTGTATCCTGTGCACGAAGTGGTCCTGTGTACAGGGAGCAGCTTGGGTGCTTGCGGTGGCAGCCCTAGCACATATTAATAGAAAAAAATAAAATAGAGATCTACTATGCACTCCCAAATTCACTTCCAAATCCTCATCTCCTGAAGGCAGATGCCATCATTTGTTCTCAGTAAGACACTGTGTTAGCTAGATGAATACATGCCATTAAAACTGTCGTGCAATGTTTAACATCACTACAAATTCAGAATAAATTCAGCTGCAGTACTTTTCCTCCTCCTTTTTAACTCTTTCCCTAGGGCATTGATTAAACACAGCATTCACAAGCGTGGCTCCTTTAAGAATGATCATTCTTTACATATTACAGATCTCAAACTGTGAATACATGGGATAGTTGTATTAATTTCTAATCACTTTTCAACAGGCAGTGTCTAGGTTGCATGTAGCCAGCAGTAGATATCTGTAGGATTTTAAATACTTTTATCCATTGGTATGCAAATGCAGAACCAATTAGAATCTTATTGCTAGAGGTATGAATTTTAGTTTTTAGAAAATATATGACTAATCATAAAGAACTCAAAATTAGGTCATGCTCCTCCTGAAGAGAATTATTTATCATTTATGCTTTAAAAAAGCGCCTCATATTTATACAGATGCATGTGAGAAGTTAATATTTTCCTCATATAAAAATATACGTCCAAATGTGCCCAAAAATATAAATATTGGGAAATTCATCAGAAATATGCAACATCTCAGTCAGAATGTCACTAAATTACAAATCCCAATGAAACAAAGCCTTTTATTTTTGTAAAAAGAAATTATATATGCAATATAGTTTGAATTTTATATGGAATATTTTTATTCTCAAATTGAATTGTTTTGCTTGTACTTTCTTCATTACTTTGTCCTCATTGGTTCTTGTAAGCACATATTTTTATTTAGGAAAAAACATACTCCTTTATGTTAGCAAATTCTGCTACAATCAGTCCTTGACCTAGATTCCCACATTTCTCAGAAATTATGTTTCTGAAGTTGTTCAGACTCCATTTCATAAGAGAGTGAGTTCTTGGAATGTAGTATTTAGTCAAAGCTCAGTGTGTGAATCAAAATTGGACAAAACTCACGTTGTTCTACTCTCAAAAGCCATTTTTAGCATGTTCAATAATTACTTCACAGCTGGCTTTAATAAAATGTGTGCTGGAAAGGGGCCAGGCTCATGCAACATTTAAATACATGTTTAGCTGGAAAATAAAAAGAATTTTGCAATCTAACTTTTAAACTGGTAGTCGTGAGACAGAGCATGGTTTATAGTGCAGAAGGAGAGAGATGAATGCAATATACACCCCTTCTTGTAAGCATTGGTATAACATAATGTAGTCTGTGTATTAAGAAAAATCCAATGGCTAGCACTGAAATCTCTGAGCTAATTTGTACTCATATCTTCTTTTTGAGATCTTCAAAGCATAGATGGTACTATTTAAAGAAAAGAGGAAAATAGAAGCATTGTTTACCACCATACAGTCTCAATAATTAGGGAGAAAGATTACTTAGAATAATATCCTAGTGTAAGGTAATAATTTCTGTTCTTTTACAGGTGTTATGACCAAATTAGGAATGAGAAACATGCATGATCAGGCTCAGAAATGATGTGTGGATGAGGTTCCATGTCAGGACAGAAGCTGTTCTTGCAGTATAAATGAGCAAACATCAAAACCAATGGAGACAATTAAACATAACAGTCAAAAAGAAGACCAGAGAGCAACCAATAATTAGAGCAAGGGGCAGTAGTTTTTAATGTATCTATACCTACCATGTATACAGTTAAGATTTCAGGCTAAAGATAGGAAGATGACTGAAGAAAAGAGCATCTGGCACATAGAACAAGGTCGGGTCTGCAAATTAAAAGTCACTTTTTAAATGAAAATGGCAAAAGACAAGCTATGGATTCAGAAAAACTTAAGTCTGGTCATCTAAATGTTGACAGGCGCTGAATTGATTCAGTTCCAGAGATGTTCTTTCTTCAGCATCATGTTTAACAGAGCATATAACAGTGTAAAGGATGTATATATTTGTGTTATGTGTTTCAAGAAGAAGACCTACATTGTATTATGTGGAATTTTGAATGTATGGGTTCCATTTCGTGCATAAGACTTAGGAAGCTGTGTTAGCTCAGGGAAAAACTATGAATATCCTTGATCTGGATCTTGAAATTTCATGACTGAGAGAAGAGTTTTGTTAACATTTGCCATCTGAAGATCATGTTAGGGAGTTAGCAGCATTTTGAAAGTTCAGAAAGTATCTGTAGCCAAATATGACTTATTTTTACTTGCACTTGGTCTGGCAGATGCAGCGCTCGCAGAGGAGGATCCGATTGCAGAGAGATCACTGCCACGTGCTGGATCTACAGATGTGTTGGGAACGCCTGCCCATGTAAACACAGATGCTATTTTGCAAAAGTTTCTAGATAGCAGCTGAATGATGACTCAGACATTTTTTGTCGCTGCAGAGCTGCACATGGTCCTATGTACAGCATGGTGAAAGGCATTAGAGCAAACGTACTGATGGAGAGCTCTTTAGTCTGGAATTTTTGTGCACTCCCCACATTTTTGCCATAACACTCTCTGCAATAAGCCACAATGTTCTTCTGTGACATGACATGCATAGTAATAAAAAGAGAAAACTGGCATCCTTATGTTTAAGTGAATTTATTTTGAAAAGTGGGTTTACTGAATGTGAACAGAAATACAATGACTTCAGTAAAATACACACAGGAATTTTTATTTAAATCCTGTATCTTCTGATAGCTTAAAATGGAAAAAGAGTGGAGAGCAAAGAAAAAAAAAAGGTGGGGGGAAAGGCAAGATTGATAGCTCAGTTCTTTTTAGATATTTTATCACATCTTTGATACTGTATTAAAAATTATTGCCTTACATTAATGCAGATCAAAAGCAAAGGGAACACAAAACTGAATATTTATCTTCCACAGAGCTTTAGTGTTAAGCACACTTTAAATAGCTGGTTTCATCTTTCTGTGGAGAGTAAGAGGAACAGATTGCTATCAGGGAATTTAAAGGGATTATCGTATTTGGGATCAAATTACATTTAAAACTACTGAGGAAATGCTGAATATGATCTCTGAAATCAGAACCAGTTCCTGAACTGGAAAAAGAGACTGAGTATGAATTTTACTGCCCACAAACATGAAATTTGGTTTTCATGATTGTAGATATTTTCAATATCTACAATTGAAAGTTGAATATATTAAAATGTTCAACATTGTTGATTGTCACTGTGAAAACAATGTGATGAAAAAATCTGTTTTCAAAGTGAAATCTGTTGGCAAAGTGGAAACATGGCTATTAAAATCTTACACTAAATGATCCCTATAAGCTATAGTTAATTTTTAAATCTTCAAAATCTGTAACCATTTAGTGGTACAATGTCTATCAACTATTTTATTTTATCTGGCAATTTGTTGACAGCATGTAGTTTACAGCCTTTTGAAGCCCATTTCTACAACCAGAAAAAGTGATCTGTGATAGGAGTTGCATAATTTTGCTGGCACTATAGATGTGTTGATATTCCTGGTGTACTGGTTAGGAACAGAATTTAAGAAAAAGTGATTTTATTTGAAACCACAGAGATAAATATTATAGCAACTTGAAGTTTTTGATTGTTAATTCTTTGAAATTTTCAATTTTAATTTATTATTTTCACATGCATTATATTTTTGGCACAGGATAACTGTTAGTTTTGAGAAAATTGATATACGTCTCCCAAAGGGATGGCAGGATATTTTTTTTCATGTATATGAAATTTCTTAGAAACTGATTCAATTTGAATATATAAACATTTTTGCAGTAGTTAAAGACTTATTTGGCTACAGGTCTCCTTAGTGTTTTGTTTCAAAAGAATATATGTTAAAACAAGTGAGTTCTTGAGTAAGTTTCTCTAGAATTTTCTGTTTATTTCAGATCTCTGTTTTTGCTGGCACTATTTACTTTTCACTATTCCCTATTAATCTGTCCAAACTTCCTTATTGTGTTGGTGATGTTATATAGTATTTTAAAAGGCACTGCATGTTTTCTTGCAGTGTTTTCCATTTTTCCAACACTTTCAATCTTAGCCCAACTGACTAATAATATTTTACTGACCCAGAGAGAGAAAACCTAATAGAAAACTACATTTTCTGATGTGATTTTTGTGAAGTCATTTGAGTCAAAGTACAGAGGAATTCATATCCATGGCTTAGTGAGTCTAACTTTTTAATACTCTGAGTCAAGGCACGATAAATAGCACTTGGTAATCTTTGGTTCAGTCAGGCTTGGTAAAATCGTTTTTCCTTTGATGCTCAGAAAACATATTATTCCATGTGCTATTAGATGTCTCTCACTTTGGTACACAGAACCTCTGCATGTAGAGGTGCCAGGAGCACAGCTTTAGAAGGTGTAATCAGTAATAGGTTCAGGATGCAAAAAAAGCTTAGTGCAATTGTTGTAGATAGCAACTCACGAGCTTAATGACTTGTCTCCTTGACAATGTCATGAATCCTGGTATTCCTGTTCAGTCCTTCAAAGTAATTACTGTATTATTTCTGCCAATTTGTTCAGTGTAGACTCTTGTAGATGATGCTTTAAGCTGTGATTGAATGAAGTGCGTTCTGAAGTCAGAAGCTGACAACAAATCATTCTAATGAGGCTCCTTCTATTTGTCATATAATATGACTATAAATGGAACATTACATCACATTTGTATTTTGTTAAATAGATAATGGTGTTTTAAGTGTTGATCTGGCATCATAGGCATGCTTTCCCTGCAGAAGTTAGGTGTTCCACTTCTGGCTTTTATCTGCCTCTCTGATGTTGCTTAGAATTTCTCTCGTATCACAGCAAGATTAAAAAGCTTTTAAGTGCACTGCTGTGTTTTGCAAGTGCTCAGTTCACAAGGCCTATGAGGTCCTTGTATGCTAATGCCAGCTATTTAACCAATTACCAGTCAAAGAAATACAGGTCATCTGTTGTTGAATGGAGTTTCTGACTTGAAGCATATCTCTGAGCATGTGCTGACATTCTTTTCAGGATGGCACCACCAACTTAAAACTTTTGTAGTCACTTTCCCCTTGTAGTTACATTCTTTAGCTACATTTTAGTAAATTATCATGACTCGGGGTGATTAGACCACTAAAAAATCTTATAATCAGTATAGGGAAATTATAGGAAGAAGGTAACAAAGGAAATACTAATTGGAGGTATACAATGATGACACAGTCATTTGGTTTATAATCACACAAAAATATTAACCATTTATAAAAATTGAATACTATCTGCTATGCAAAACTGTTCTGACTGGCAGCAAATAATATTGTGGTCTCTAATATTTCCAAGGGATTTTTTTGAGAGGAACCTGGGTCTTTTTTCTCATATGTACCATTAGATATTTAATGTAAGTTGTATGTGCAGGCCAAGTATCTTAGGTGCTGCCTTCTCCTCTGTGGTACTTCTTACTCAAGTATAGACTGAATAAGACCCCCATCTTCAGATAGGTCAAAATTCCAGTTTACTTTGTTCCCTTGTTAGGTTCCTAAACAAATATGTTTCATTTATTTCAGAAGAAATTCTGTGCAAAAATTCTCAGCACTATCTTGATCTGTCTGAAACGATATTTTACTAAGTAGAACCTGTTTAAAAAGTACTTCTTCCTAATTTTGTTTTTCATCTTTTAATCAACTCAGTGAAGTTACAACGATTTTTATTTTATATTGTGCATAACTGTTTCACAAAAAAATGAAACATCTTCTGACATACCACACCAGGTCAGGTGTATGTTATTCCCAAATAATCCATGCCTCCAAGTTTTACAGGTCCTAACAAATGACTGAAGTACCTGTGTAAAATGTAAATCTAGAAAGTAAAATAACTTCTGTGTTTCAACTAAGGAAACACCAAAATAAACAACAAAATGAACTGATGACATAATAAATGAAATCATAAAAGCAGTTATCACATGCATATTGGAGCATCCAGACAAAAGCATGTTATAAAGAGCTTCCAAACATGGATGGCATTTATGAGGTAGATATAAATGACCACTTGAGAGCCATTACGTTCTATTATATAAATAAGCTTTTAGGGACTTTTGAAAATTTGTAATTATGATAGTGCAGAAGCTCTAAATTGGTTTTCCATAAGTGTTTTATGAGCCATTCGTTAATTGCACTGTTAAGGTAATCTCTTAATTAAAACATTATACCTTTATGTCACAAACAGATTTTAGACACATCGAAAGGATAATCTGTTATAAAGTATCCTCAATGTAGTTTTGGATACTGAAACAAAACATTACTTTACTGGTTACCTAGTGAAGAAAAAGAAAAAAAAAAAAAAAGATAAAAAACCAACTCTAATTGAACAGATGTTACAACATGAGCATTAAAGGTCCAGTAGTTTTCTCTTCTAGTTTCCCTGTTTCTCTACTGGAATATGTAAACTTCTTTTCAGGGGAAAACAGAGGAGGGGAGGGGTGGATGTGAGTGAGGAAAGAGATGCACTTCACATTTTCACCTATGCCACCTTTACTTCAGCATAATGTCCTTCATGAAGAGAGGTTTGAACTGTGCTGTCTCCTTTGAAAAGACATTCCTGTAATCCACAGCCTGGTCTGTAAGGTCTTACGTAGGCCACCTATCCTGAATCATGGCACACCATGGTTTGGTTTCGGATGCAGCTAGTGAAGAAAATTTAAATTGGGCTTTTTAAATTTTCCCAAAACAAACAAAGAAGGTAAAGGTGTGTTATATTCGCATTCTAACACTATGTGATTGTCACTGAGAGGAAGCTGAAATGAGGCTTGAGGGCATGAGATGTGTCATTTTGGGATATGGAGTAAAGGATTCCTCACCACAGTTACAGAAATGCCTGTACTGTTCAAGAACCCATTTTGATCTTTCTTAAATCACTTAAGTCTGATTCTATCAGAAAAAGTAAAATTAAAGTATTGAACAACTTCTTGAAATATATTGTCTACATACTTCTCTCATCACTGAACTCATTTTGAGAAGAAAACTCTGCCTCTGCTGATTTCTTAGGCTTTAGGCAAGAGTCAAGATACCAGTTGCAGTGCTGACAGATTTTTCTATTTCTCCAATATGCGAAAATATTTAAGTAGGGATGAGATCCTATTTTATTGAGATGATGTATTATTTTTTATTCTATAACTTCTACATTTAGGATGGGTCTGTTATGAAGCAATTATGATACCAGAAGTTACTTATGATACCAGAAATGGTTCACTGTTTCAGCAGTGGATAAGAGAATTCCAGCAATAGAGATAGACTAAATAACAAACATACCAAGAAATTACTAAATGGAATAACTTATAGAAGTTCACAAAAGTTAAATCTGATTACATTGGAGAGCTATATAAAATCCTCTGTTGTAGTGGAAGTTTGTGTTTTGTCTAGAACTTGAAGACGATCACTCATCATGCTCTATGTGTTTTAGTCATCTGCAAGCCTGGCAGTTAGATTTGGGTAGTTTCTGAACAAGGTGATTATTTTTGCCTTTTTGTCATTCTTATAGGTCTTAAAGAATGAGAAAATAATTTTCCTCTTGATCACTAAGGGTTTATTTGCAGCATAAGCAATAAATGTCTTCTCTGTCCACCACTTTTTCATGCTCTTATGTGCAGAGAGGAAAGAAGCAGGAGGCGTAAAAGAACTAGCAACTGAAAGTCAGCAGAGAAATAAATGCAGCACTAGTCTCTGGATTGTATATTTAAAGAAAAATTGGGGGAAAAAATTAAGAGGGAATGACAAAAGGACACATACAAGAATGTGGAAAGAAAACTGAGTCAACTGTCTATTAATGAATGCTACAGACCAACTCAACAAGATTTTATCTGTAAAATTGGGGTTGACCAGCATGGCTATCATTTTAATTGTATGGGGTTTGTACGATGACACACATCCACTGAAATTCTCCCTGAAACAGCAGATCCATGAAGTTTTCATGATGATTATGTTCTTTGTAAGTAAGCTGTGATCCCTCATCACTGTTATTTTTTTCCCTTTTTTAAAAAAGCTGATTGCCTAAGAAAACAAGGCTTCAGTAATTGTGTCCTCCTCATTAGCAATTTTTAAATTTTTATCCACTTTGTTACCTTCAAAGTTGCTAGGTACAGTTAAAGGATTTTGTAATTCCTACAAGCTTCGAGAAAATAGCAGAGCTAAGAAGATCTGTACCATAGTAATGGGAGGCAGTATCATGAGTTCAGGGGTGGTTTTAGACAGCAGAGAATCCTCACTGGAAAGGCTCACTGTTCTTGGAAACACAAGGTTCCAAGAACATTAAAATGTTTAAAACGTTTGCATTATGCTTTTGTCATTATGTTCATGTTTTCAGAAGCTATATCCTTCTGAACAACAAACCCTCTGATTAAGTCTTATGTCACTATAAAAGACAATCGATGCAGTTTTGCAGAGGAGGTGTTGAAAAACAAGTGAAGTAGGGAGTAATGGTACCATGTTCTCCAACAGGAATCACGTGTTTTTGGATAAGGGACGCAGGCATATATCTAAAACATCTAAACATCTAAAACATTGTAGAGTAAATAGGAGTAAATAGAGTAAATAGGAGAAGATGTTTTTAGCAAATAGCATGTCAAAATGATAACTCTTCGTGTGTTTTATCTTAAATTGCTGTAATTTAATCACACATTTCCCAAGATGCAAAGCTTATCTGTCATTCATTTTACGGTTTGCATACTTCTTGAAAATAAGCAGAAACATTGCTAGAATTCTAATGAGTGCTCTGCTACTGTGCATCATGAGAACTGTAAACTGCCCTACATTTTAAATCTGTTCTTTGGCATTGCTTAATCAACACACTTGAGACCCTGTATTGTACTCACTTATCCTAATTTCCTTGAATTAATATATAAGACTGTCATTCACACTCAGGCTTCACAGAACAGTTTCCAGGAAATGGAACAGAAAGTAGTCAACAAAAGCAGATGGGCATCCTGGGAATCTGAAGTGATAAAAATAATATAACAGAACACATTAGCAGCACAGATAGCTGGTTTATGCAGCTTTGTGATCTTATTACTATTACTTTCATCTTCTCTCTTCCTTTTTTTCCTTTTCTCTTTAAAATCATAATTGATATGGAATTGATATATTAAACTACCCTTTCCTGCAGGCCATAGAAAATAAAGGTACCTCAAATGTGTAAAGATCAAAGATAGTTTAAAATATTGGAGATAAATCTAAGTAAAAAGTCAGTGGCTTCAAAACACAGCAAGAACATCCCTTTCAGCATCTGAAGAATTAATGACCCAAGATTTCCACATAAGGAGAAACTTAGAAAATGGAGAATAATAGCAATACAATCACATGTGTGCTTGAAGGGATGTGAACAACTCAGATTGCAGGGTGAGGCAAAGAGCAAATTCCAGCCACGTTTTACACAGGGCTCCCTTTGTACACCATGCTCATCTTTGAACAGAATAATTGAACTGCTTAAGCCAGAGAGAATCCACAATGAAGTGTTCCAGGCGCTCCTCTGAGATCAGACCTTGTTTCCAGTTGTCACTTCAGCCAATACAGCAATAATTTATGTCAGTTATTCTTTGTGCCAGAGACTGGGATGGGATCTACCCCCTGTCATGAATATTCTAGCCATGAGGTTGTATGACTCTGTCTTATGGACTGGTGTCAGCCAGAGCCTGGACACTCCTGGCAAACAGCCCAAATGAAACTAATCATGAAATAAAAGGAGACTCCTCTTTTGTTGGAGCACAGCTGGTCAGAGAGGTGCAGTGAGGATCCACTTTGGTGTATCAGGTCTTAGAGGCCAAACACCAACACAGAACTGCATTACTTAATCCAACTAAAGGGAGCTGAAGAGCCTGTCTATTTAAACTTCAGATATAAAAGAAGCATTTCTGGTGAAAATATAGATAGCTGGCACTTTCTGCTTACAGTACTGAAATTAAACTAAATGAAAAAAAGAGATGAGTAAATTTCTGGATTTATGATTTTCGTAGAGGTGCCTATTTTCCATTTAAGCCTTAGAATCTAAGAAAGTAAAAAAAGAAACCGAATTAAATATTTACCTCTGTTAAAAAATACAAACCACCATAACAGAAATTTCTGCATACTCAGCCGACTTGATCCAAAAATAATCTAATTAAATATTAAATACTAGGTAAATATTAAACATTAAATATTTATAAGTATTTAGTATATGAAATATTTAGCATAGGGTGTTGTAAATAGCAACATTTTAATTTTTAAATTCCTCTGAAATATATTCTATGATTTGGGAAGCAATTTTATTTTCTTTTAATGAAAATAGTTTTAAATAATTTTGAGTGCTTATGCTATTATTTTTTTTCTACAATAGATTAGCACAATGTTTTTAGATATATTTATACAATATCTAAGGTATTAGATATAATACATAGCAATCTTGTGATGACTAAGAATTCATAGTTTTATTAAAACAGACTATACTCAAGAAAACTTCTTTTGTATAAAGGAAGGATAATTTAGAAGGATATCAAGGAAAGCAAATCTGCTCTATGCTATCAAATTATTGCAACACATTATATCTCATCTACTCTTTATCAAAAGACAAGGCTTTTGTTCATTGTCATGATAATAAAACAATCATAGAATATGCTGAATTTGAAAGGAGTCATCAAGATCATCAAGTCCAACCCCATAAATATGCATCAATTAGTACTGGTATACATCAATTAGTACTACATTTGTTTTACACAATTATTGTGGAAGTGGAGATAGAAAATTCCTAATAAGTAAAAGGCTCCATAATCCTATATTTGGAAACAAATGGAAAGTGCACTCAATAGTGTTTTATTTCCATATTTATATTCAATTTAAACAAAGGCAGAATTTGAAATACTTATGTCTCCAAATTTTCCTCCCTGATCCATTTATATATGAATTTTTATATCTTGAAAAATTAATAAAGACAATAAGGAAATTAAATTTTCTCAGGAAACTGTATTAGGATTAATATTCAAGGCAAATTTTGACTTAGATAATTACACATCTGATTTTCATGTTGACTCTCCTGCAGTGCTAGTGTGGTTAAAAGTCCCCTTAGGATAGCTATGAAGACTAAATGCACAACAATAGCAAGAACACTCTGACTAAAATCAGATACTAACGTTGGCTGTCATTTGACTCACTAAAATAGTTTTGTGGATTCCTATTTTTAGTTTGTTAAACAAGGTTGCCATTATGTCAGAAGTATTCAAAAAACAGGGATGAGAAATAAAGTGGCACGCTCAAAAGAGCATATATGAATTAATGTTTATCTTCCTATTTTGGGGGAACTTCCTTTCTGCGTAAGATTGAAATAAAAATGAAACAAAACAAGTATTACACTTTTTCATCATAATCAGTAATTAATTTTGTCCTGTTATCTGCTATTTATCCTACTGTTGGGATCCCTGCCAGCGAAGTCCTGATGAAAATGCCATTATCTTTTAATTTTGAAGTGATGATACTAATCCATTAATTATCTGCATGTTTAACTAAATGATAACAGTTAACCCTTTACCCTTTTAAATCCTTTATCCCCAGTACAATTTCTGAGTGATGTATGTACTGCCAGGAATTTGGTATTGAACAACCTTCACTGTTAAAAACCACTGAGATCTAATTTTCACTCAGATATTCACATTTAGATTAGTCCAAGAAAGCAGGAGATAAATGATCAGAAATTTTTAGTCTTTTATCTTTCACATTTGTTGAGTGCAGAGCCACTGAGTAGGGTAGAATTCAAGACACTGCACCAGCAGGCTGAATCAAAAGGAGCCTCTATGGCCTGAAAGTGTAAATCCATCAGACCGGTAATGTAATCCTACTTTCCAGACCCATTCTGGGATTTTTTTTTCTATGTATTATTCTGTATTTCGGTAGCAAAATATAACAAATGCCCTCATAATAAAGGCTAGAACCAATGAAGACAGCAGTGAAACCTAATTTCAGGATTCTGATTAAATTTAGACATCAGGCAGATGTTAACCTAGTCAACATGGTCAGTACAAAGATTCTATAGTATATACCGAAAAGTAAAACCTAAAAAAGGGTAAATTTGATGTGCTTTAATTAAGAAATATAGAATTTAGGGATTTCCAGAATTAGACGACTGGTTGCATAGATATTTTTCTTAGATGCAAACTTCTTTGCCCTGGCACATAGGTTTTGCTTATATTTCAGCTGCAGACTCTTAAATTATTCTGGATAAGACCATTAAAATTATAGTTTCTTTTTATATGGGGGACAAGAATATGGTTTTTCTTATTGAGGGTCAAAGAAAAGTAGGGTTTCCTGTTAGTTTGTTGTCTGTTACTTCTTTAAGCCTTTTTCTCTCCTTGTTCAATATAGTGAACAAAAAACCCATATGGACTTAATGCTATAATCACTGACATCAATGATACAGCTGAAGGTTTCAACAAAATCCTGTAAGTCTCTGGGATATCATTAATAAATTTATAAATTCTCATTGATCTATGAGGATCAGGATATCTGATGAAAACTTGGTATTATAACATACCTTGTCAGGGTCAGATGAAGCCCTTTGGAGAGAACTAAAATTTCAAGAAAATGAAGGGGAGAAAAGATAGTTGCTTAATGAAATGTGAATAGATATCATGTGTTCTTCAAATACATGTTGATATATGAGCAGACTCCTGGAAAGTTTGTTTTAGAATCTGTTACACATACTCAGTGCTACCCTGAAGGTGTGAAGTCAGATTGTGAATTTGCAGAGGAATATATTACAAAAGAAGTACCAGCCGAATTAAAAACTATATAACTGAAATGTAAATAATTAACATCAGAAACTTGTTATTATTAGAAATAGTTTTATATGAGAGTAGAACAATACTGATATTAATAATATAGTCATAATGTAAAAGGTGAGACAGAAGTCCATGTGTGAACTTTGCTTTTGCAAGAAGACTGCACAATATTCACTAAGAATTTTTTGAAACTCTAGTTAAGGTATGGTATAGAAAAGGATGCTAGAAATGAAATGCATGTTCTGGAATGGTACTTCCCAATTCTTTCTTTAGCCGTCTTAATCTTTCCCTTTTTCCCTGCCTGCTACTCACTGCTAAGCCCATTTCTCTCAGCTCGTTCCTCAGTTTAAATCTATTTTTATCTTATTGATGAGTCACTCATCAGTCTGTAGTTTAACACATCCTGTGTTTCTCCGGATGGTCTCACATGCTTTTTATATAGAGGGAGAGGAGGACTCTGTAATTGCATCGTGACTCTATTCTTTTTCACTCTAAAGGAAATTAAGGTGGCATTTATTTATAGCCTGGAATATTCCTGAATTTTTTTTCCCCATGAAAATTTCCATCAGGTTCCTATGAGTGTGTTTACCCAGGTCTGCTGCTATGTTTTTTCTCACTCATGGCCTGTATAAATGCTGGTGTTTATTTGGTTATGCTTCTTGTCAGTTCAGCTGCAGCTGAAATCATTAAATTCTCATATAATTATAGTGGTGCCATTCAAACAGCTAGTCTTTAGGTTGTGTCAGCATTTCCATTATAAATCCTTAATTTAAATGGTTTGCAATAACTCAGCCATAAAATATGTTTTGAGCTGAACCTTGGCTTGCAATGTTTCAGACCAGGAGCAACTTCCTTTTCGAACTGGGGGAAAAAAAAAAGAAAAAAGAAAAAAAAGAAAAAAAGAAAAAAAAAAAAAAAAAACCAAAAAACCCCAAATAGCTCTCTCTCATCATTTCAAGAGTGGATTGAGTGCCTATGAAAAGGGTAAGTTTACTGCTGTAGGAACCAAGTTATGCTAAAAGCCTTCAGTGATGCAAAAGACGTGTTACAGGTTTTCTTTTTCTTGCCTTGTCTCAGCTTACAGATTCTGAAACTGTATGGGAATGGTTTGAGTCTCATGCCTGCTTTAAGGTTGATAACAAGAAAATAATTTATGACAATTTTGATAGTATATTAAGGGACCAATTAAAGGCATCTGTGACAGCCAGCACAAGGGCGTTGGTGCCACCACGTTGCACCTCCACACACTTCAGTCACCAAGGGACCATTCATGATACCGTGGCCTGAATCTAAACCCTGGGAGGTTCATAAAAGCCCCCATTATTTCATTCATAGGTTATCTGGCTCCCCAGCTACTTAAAGCCTGACAAGAAGACAATAAAAAAGGGACATGGACTGGGTAGAGGCGACACAACCATACAAATGTGATCGTTTGGATGGCTTTCATGTTCTTCTTCCTGCTGTTTTTAAATGGAATATCTTTTTCTAGATTTCTCGACTGCACCAAAGCACACAGCCTCAAAATAGAGCCTCTGCTCTGTATTTTGAGATAGATACACAGCTGAAAACTTCTCCTTAGAAATGTAGCCAGCATTCTTGATCACAGGACAGGTTCGCGCACAAAAAGAATGAAAATAGCCCCCACCTGTAACAACTCACAGGCAGGGGACTCTTTGGCAGGGGGTATCTCACAAAACGCTGCTTAATATAAGAAAAACAAATAGCTCTTAAAGTTCTATTGACATTTAGATAGTAAAATCCAAATTTAGTTTGACATGAACTGTAGCTACCACAATTCAAAATCCACCTAGAAAATAGATTAATGACAAGTGTTAAAAGTGGATTGAGGATTTTCCTGGTGAAGTGCTTTAATCTATGTATTTTGGCACATGTCCTTTGATTGTTTGAGAACTTGAAACAGAAGATTTTGACCTTAAACTACTGTTTCTATTAAAGCCACTAACAAACCTTGTGTTTTCAGTCAGTCAGGAAAAAAAAGATATTTTGTCCTAAATATTTATTTGTAGCAACGAGGCCTAGAGAGGCAGTATGATGCTAAAGAGTGTCCTATACTTAGCCCATAATAATCAGATTGTAGTTCTTTCATGCAAATATGTTCTCACATCAAATCTTACGGAAATGTGATTTTCTCCCGTCTGCCTCAATTTAATTAAGTCAAAATTAGTCTTATTCCATTTAAGTTTGTTGCATAATATTTTGCGTCTCTTCATATTGGTTTTACATAGTACATTTAGAAAGTAACAATATAGGAAGAGTCCATGACTCTAAAGGAAAAAAAAAATAGTGTTGGGTCTTACAGTTATTAGCATCAATTAAAATTATTTTTAAAACCTGTTAAAGAAGATATTCCATAAAATGCCTATCTTCTGCAATATGACTGATTAAGCTCTAATTCTCCTGGAAAAATGTGCTATAAAGGAATCCTTGCAACAGTAATTGTAATAAAATAATGAACTGGATCTCATTAAAATCTAAAGCTGAAACTTATGATTTTCCCTTGTTGTGTATTTGCTACCTGAGCAGAGGTTCAAAGCTGTTATGTTTTATGAAATGCTTTTGATCAGCAATTTTCTGCCCATTTTTGTATTGGTTATCCTGACTGTGTTCTCTGTGAGAGTTTTATCTCCGTCTATATTATCTAGAAAGTAATACAACCATGTTTAGGACACCGTAGAAAATGAGGAATGTTACAGTGATGCTATCTACTAAATTTACAGGAGGCAGATAAACTACGAGTTCAGTGGTTATCGATTTCTTCCTTACAGTGAACTGGTACTATAACATCAAACATTTTTCACATCCCTACCCAGGGTAGAAAAACCACCACAGGTGCACAGGTGGCAGGCAGTGTCAGTCTGGGACCAAAGGCAGCTTAGTGATGCCTGTGGAGAGCGCTGCTTGTGCACAGCGCTGCTGCAGCCAGGCTTTCATTTTAGGGCTGAGACACCACTTCATCTCAGCACCAAGCTGTGTCATGCTGGCCCTTCTGAAGAGTTTGTAAGACTCTGAAAATCATATGCCTCATACACAGACATTCTCAAAGGAAATCTTGGGTGGCTGCAATCTAGGAGAAGAAGTCAAGCCTTCTAGCTTCAAAACTCCACTACTGTTTTGTAATCAGTTGGCAAAGTAAATGATAAAGATGTGTGTAGAAAACTCTGCTGAAGTTCTGATTCATATTTTCCCAGTTTCAGAACTTGTCCTTTGCATACTTTTCTTTGTCAGCAGTCATGGTAGAAAAGGATGGCCAACACTGAAATAACTCTCAGGGCTCTTCCATTTTCCAGCAGCTCTTCCATTCTTAATAATTTACAGTGAGTTAATTACTTATTTGGGAAAGGCTCTTGTCCAATTGCACTGATTGGGCAGTCTTGGTGCTCATCTTAATGATGTAGAGAAATGTAACAAGTGGCAACTTATTGACATGGATAGTGCCAGTTATCTGTATTCTGGGGGTCCTGGGATCATTTATTTTGATAATGGATTATACAATAGTAAGAGTCTCTCCTTCCTTTTCTAAGGGGTGACTAGTATCACAATGTCATGACAGGTTGCACAAAGAAGAAATATCTTGTGCTTTAACACAGTAACTTTTACAGTAACTATTGTGGCTCACTGTTGCAGGAAACAGTAGTCTTTAAAATCACAATGAAAACCCGAGTATAACCAAGCTTCCATTCTTCCTTGATGGCAAGCAAAAATGAGGAAAAATGGACAGTACTTGAAAACAAACTAAATAAAATATTTAGCTCAAATTATCTTTATACTTAACAGTAAATCATGTGTTTATCATGGACTATCTAAAAGTACTGCAGGGTTTCTCACTATACATTGTTCCCAAACACAATCATATGTGTTTGAATACTTTTGCCATGCCTCATGAGCAGAGATGCTTTTAAGTTTCTGTCACACAGAACATTAAAGTTACTTTTGATAGGCTCACAGTTTTGGTCACTGTATAAATAAGACCAAAAAATGTAGCTCTGTTTGTAATCACAACTATCTCTCCACTTGTATAATTTCTTCAGTTTGTCTTTAATTCTTGTTTAGTACTCAATCAGGCTTTGAAACGTTGGCCTATGCAACAGGATCTCAGGTTTTTGTATTTCTTTCCCACCCATATATAAAACATAAAATTATCATGGCCAAGTAATCTGAATTTATTTGTGCAATATTCAGAATATTCTTTAAGACATTGATTTAAAACAACAAAAGAAAACCTTACAGTCTGTTTCAATCCACACATTCTTCAGAACAACTTCTGTAGTCCTTGTGAATGGTTTCATTTCAACCCAAAATTTCTCTTCTCCCTCAGATTCTTTTCTACTTTCTGCTGAAGGATCACTAAGGAACATCTCTTACTTCTAATTTGGTGTGATAAGAGGAAGCAGAAAGTTATTTTGGCCAAGATGTGTTCCTATGCCTTAGAGACATTCTCCATCATTAGCATCTGAGTCATTGTCAGTAATTACTCATTTCATCAACACAAGTCTGTTTTGTTACCTTATGGAATGTCTTTAACCCTGTTTTATCTAGAGCTCTATTTGTTTCTTTATGTGTGTCCTTTTGTTTTTGACTGATGTTACTTAAAACTTATTTTCTGTCAGTTGTTCATCTTTCACATTTATTAATTGCATGTTTAGCTTTTCTTCAGTAGGGAAGTTCAGTATAAACAGTTTCATGTTAAGGCTTTTCCACTGCAGTCGGGGGAAGCAGGCTTGACAATATTTGCATGACATGTCATAACTATTGTTAAATCTGATTTCAAAGCCATTATACATCCTTGCAGGAAAAAATGCTTAAATATCAGTAGACATGGCCTGAATTCATTTTAACATGCCATTGGGAACTTAGCTAGGGAAAATATGTGGGCAGACAAACCTAGCCATGGCAGCTGCTACTTGTTCTAGGGGGGGTTTTTTGCCAGTTTGGGGAAGTGCAGAATCAATAATACAACTTGAGATGTTGCTATTCAGGTCCTCAGTGATACCTTGCTCCATAATTTATGAGCCTCTGACAGTTTTAAAACAGTTGTGTGTTTGACACCTCTCTCCATATTTGCCCTAGCACTTTCAATTGGTTCCTGTTAAAAAAAAAATCAAATTCTTGTATCAGACTGCAAGTCATAAGCCAGTCTGCCAAAAACTCTGTAGTTAAAATAGGTATTCCCTGATTCCCTGCCCACACTAAAATAACTCTGCAGCTAAAACACTCACCTCAGTACTGAAGCAGCTTCAATGACAGAAGACATTCCTCTTACCCAACCTGCTCCCAGACACCAGGTCCTTCTGTCTGGAGGCAGAGCATAAAGCCACATCTCCTCACTGAACTCTGTCCACCTCCATTCAGATTGTTTCTCTGTTAGCTATGCTCTGAGAAATGCTTTCAAAAATTGAGGGAAAGAAAAAGAAGTCTTGCTTATTGACTGCAAAGGGATTTAAGTATAACAAGTGAGGGGAGTTGCCAGATCCAGGATGGAGGAAAATCTAAAGTCCCATGGCTGGGGAAACCTCAGTGCTGGGAAAAGACCTTGGGGATAGGAATAATGGATTTTTTGACTCATAATGCACTTGAGAATTTTCCTTTAAAGAACAACGTGTGGGATCTGAAATAATATGTGGCTGGAGATTAAACAGTAATCATTGCTGTCAAGAAGTTCAGATCAATACTTAAGGAGCAGCTTTCTTTCAAAGATGCTGCTGCTGCTGCTGCTGGGAGTTAGAGCAGATTGTACACTGAAGAGCAGATGAACAATAATAACATAGCAACCCTGTTGGAATTTTTTAAAAAATGCTATTTCCACTGTTTAATTAATATTTTTTCATATAGTTTATATGTTCTAAGTAATGAAAGTATATTGTACTGCTTAGGGTTTTTATTTATGAGAAATTTTAACAAGAAATCTCAAAGTGAGGAAAAATCAGTTAGTCAACTGATGTTTATGCTTTTGTAGATTCATATTACTTAAAGGAATTGACAAAATCAGTCTGTGAAATATAAAAATTCTTTAAATTGTAAAGTTACAGATCCTCATATAGCAAACTCTTTCAGATTTGGAGAGCACTGTGAAAGCTTGCTGAGCACATCTTTTAGTATGATGCACAATCTTTTCTGAGAGGAGACATACAACTGAGTTTAAGACTGTCTGCAATAGATTACTTTAAAACTTGCTTATATACACACACTTCAGCTTTATTTCCAGGCTGAATTTCTCTGATTTTTTTCTGTAGCCATTAAGTCTTCTTAAGTCTTTCCTTTAATGGCTTTTTTAATGTGCAAATAGCTATGTACTGGTTTTGAGCCATGTTTTGGCCTTTTAAATAAACAGAATAGTTAAAGCCTGATCAGCCTGATATCATAGTTTGGTTTTATTTTGCAGCAGTTTGAAATCCAAATACTTATTGAAAAAATCTGCAAACTTTAGACTAGTGTTACTTGCTAATAGAGCCTGGAGGTGATTTTTTTTATGAAACTGAAAATATTCAAGGACATAACTTTAGGTTTACATCCCTTGAAACTTACTAAAAAATCCTCATATTATTTATACAACTTTTCACATTAAGGATGTTTCAAATAACCTTCTTTTGGAAAGTGCTTTTGAGTGTCTGAATAACCTTAATTCTTGCTGAAAGCCAGCTCTCCAGTATTTTATACATCCATAACAAGGAAAAAGAGATACTGCTGCACTTTGTAGGATCGAAGCAGTACCAAGAGGCCATGGTACATATTATACTGGAAATAGCATCAAAGTCATAAATGCTGATTCAGTTATCAGAGCTGTGGGTTTGCTCATATTTATAAAATGACAGAAGAAATCACAAAGGCCCATAGCAATTATGAACAATGATGTGGTGAATTTATATGGCCTGAAAGTGGGTTATGCACTGCTCTACTACCCAGGGAGTAGGTCAGGAAGGGAATTATGACTGAGTTACAACTCTGCCTGGTTCCACATTCTTCAAGCAGGGAGCAATCTGTTTGATCTCTGTCTGTAGAAGAGTATCTTTATCCCTATGGGGACTTGAATGTGCAGGCTTGTTTTTCAGTTGTTAATAGTAATGAAAAAGGAACAAAATGAGGCTTTTGCTTGGGTTTAATTTTGCTTCAACTTAACCTAAACCAGTGATAAAAACATTAACTGAAAATCTTCCCCTTAGGACCATGTCCCAGATAAAGGATGGCACTTCTGTAAAATAAGGTAAGAATGGACTGGGGAGGAGACAGGACAGAGAAGTAAATGGCTCCTAATGGTTTCCATCATACTGAGGCCTGAGGCTTAGGTCTGGAGCCTTGCTTCTTTCAGAGCAATAGACTGAAACACACTCTTTTCCCTTTTCGGCCAGTGCTTCAAAGTCCAGGTTGTGTCCTACTCTGGATAATGTTGTTACTTTTGTCTATATGGGTGTTTTGCAATCTTTTTTTCATGTTTTCATTTGTAGGAAATGAGAGATGATAATCAAAATCACGTGCAAGTGAAATCTTCTCTTGTTGAAACAGAGAGAAAATATTCAACATTGAAATAAACCATAACAAGAAAATGCTTTGTTCTGTCCAGGACTAGAAGTGATATATGAGCTGAGGAAATGTGTTTTTATACATTATTTAAGATCAGTGTTAAAATAGGCTTAATTTGCAGTTAGGTTACTCTTAATACATAGCAGTGTAAGTGATTTAATTCACTCTGTACAATGTAACTGACTAATTTAATGATTTACTGAATACTGGAATATTTATTTCTTTGTATTAACTCTTCCATTATCTTTGCCTAAGCCTTCTGCATATCTGAGAGGGTCTTTTTAGCCTAGATGTAAAGTAAAGGGAATAATATAGGGAATAAGGGGCCTTGTCCAAGTTGTCTGAACTCTCAGATCTTAGTGGTGTTGCACAATGTAAACAGAGAACTGGAGAAGAAACTGACTCTTCAGAGTCCTACCAAAGAGATTCCTATGAAAGAGGATTTGAGTACTGGAAGAGTCTGAGCGTGATTGTGCAGGTCAAGGGATAAAAAAATCTTCAGAGAGGGAGAGCAATCTAGACAATAACTTTCCAACTTGCAGAATGGAGAAATTAGCTCCTCTCTAAACATATTTCCCTAACTCTTACACTCTGTTTGCATGATTATATATGTGTGTCTAATTTTTTTGAAGAAAAAACCCAAAACTTAATTCAATACTAGCTTTTGAATGTCATGTCCCTGGTTAGCTCTTCATCTTTTTGCTGCCATTTGATTATTTAATGAAGTTGTATTGCACTGCTGTGAGCCACTGAGAGTGGTTCAGAGATTTCCTTTGCCTGAGATACCTGCTTGTTGATATGAAGAAAGGTGATGTCAATTTAAGTGACCCACACTTTCACTGTCTTACTCCAAGCAATCTTCACAATTTCTGTCCTCTGTATCCTACTTCTGCCAGCATCAGTCAAGTGTCCTTCTCTTTGTCCTGGCAAGTGCCATTTGCTCTGTCCCTCTCCACCTGCCTTTTCTCCAAAGAAATTCAACAAGCTAACACAATCCACATCCTGTTTCATACATCTTCACAAGGATCTTACTCTACAAGGGCTTAAAAAACCTAAAGAGTCCGTAAGAACAAATTAAACATCCTAAATCTTGTCTCTGCTGTGTCGACTCAGTCATTTGCATTCATGTCAGATGACTGGATGTGCTTTCATAATTCCATTAGTGATGTCCAGTAACTCTTATTATGAAGAACTGAATTTCTGAGGTGTTGCCAAAGGTCAAGAGACCTTGAGGGACATTCTGCTTTGCAGTTATAATAAAATTATTGTGAATTGCAGTTCAAAAACTCTTCTTGTTTTATAGTTAAGTTGGCAGTTGTAAATCTCGAATATTTGGCTGCAGACCTGGTATCTATGAGCACAGTCTGGAAAAGAAAAATCAAGATTTGTTTTGTTCCTATCCCCATTTCCCATCTATTTGGTTCTTTTTTCCGTTCAGCCTTGGGTGCTGGTTTTTCCCATGTTGTGTTATTAGAAGGCAGTCACCCTATTTTTCCTCAACCTCACACAGACCCCAAACAGTGCTATTTGCAGAAAAAGGGTATTTCTAAAGGGTCACTTCCACTGGGGTGTAAATAAATAAATAAATTCATCCTAAAATTTTAATTAAAATCCTAACTAGCTAAAGCCCTGGCAAGCAGGCAGAGTCTAGTTAACATTCTCCATTAAATTTGAAGTACTTGACATAATGTGGAGTGCTTGAGAACTACAGGATAGGTACATGATTTATTCAGAAACCAATGAGAGTTTGCTGCTGTGCCAAGTGACTGTCAGAAAGCTGGCATAAGATAAAGACTGTCATAAAACTGGGAAATCCAAAAGAATTGAAGCATGAGAACAGATATTCTGGATTTTTTAAATGTTGTTTCAAGTACTAGAGAATTCTGAAGAACTGAGGTTCTATAGGAGATACTGTAAGAGTACAGATCTGCTTAACTAATGAAGCATTTGTGCTGATAAGTTTAAAGAAAAGTAATACTTCCACAAGAACTGTACGATCTTGTACAGTCTTATTGTGAGATTGTGGGCTGGGTTTTTGCAAAAACTGCCCTAAAATGAATTTTAACTAGGGGGAAAAAACCCCAAACCCACAAGTATTAACACAGAAAGTGAAATAGTTCATTTTATATTTTCAGAACAGATTTATAATGGAAGGCAGAGAATGAGTATTTGTATGCCCAGTGAACAACCGAATAAATAGCATACAGTCATCTCAATCCAGATGGACCCCTGAGGGAGTGAAAAGGGAAGGCAGAGGTGGAAGGGCTGGGATACAGAAAGTTCCAGTTATTCTGTATTTTGCCACTCTCCAAATGTTTCAAGCCCTTCTTTACAATGCAAGTATTTGTGACCTCTATTTTGATAACATTTGTGTAGAAAGGAAGGTAGTTAGGGTACACACAAATCTAAAATTAGGTAAGAGATATTGTGAATTGTCTGTGTATTCTATCTTTCCTTCTGCAGTAGTTTTTGCAGTATAGATTACAATTTCCTAGCATTTTACACTAGTTATAAAGAATTTTGCCCATATACTGCATGAAAGGTCACTACAGCTTTAGTGGTTTGAAATGTTTTACACACTGACATTGGTTTTGAGTAAACAAGTACTGTTTATGTTTTCTTGTTGGATTATATTACCTAAACTGGAATACCTTTCATATCGTGGAAAAACACACGTGTATAAGGAAAAATAATTTCAGAAATAGAGGCACAGCAGCAAGAGAAAAACCCAAACCCATCTATTTTGAAAAATTACTTTCACAAAGTAATTTTTGATGCATTTTCTTTGAAATGAAGGAAAATTTTTATAGAATATGGCCAATAGGGAATTTTAAAATTAAATCAGAAATTAGCATCCTTTTCTTCAAATTAATATTCTTCATGATTTATTTATAGCGACCATAATTACATTCAGAACCTGACCTTCAGTCTGCTCATTCTCAGATTTGCATTACAAAAGTGAAATTCCAAAAACTGTGTTCAGAAATGAGCATTTCTTCCCAAATATGTCTTCTTGATTTAAATGCTTGAATTCCATTAATTAAGGTGATGCATACTTAGATCATCCAGCTACATTAAATCAACCTGCAACAAATGAACATGAATGTGAAAATTACACTGTACACCATAGAGGCAGATGATTTTGTTTTAAAAGTTGATAGAAGCTGAATTCCTTTGAATATGCTATGTATGTATAAATGGGGATAGACATCTATTGAGATTTTTGAAAAGCTCACCTTCTCTTAAACTTACATCAATAAAAACCCTAATAAGTTTAAAGCAAAAGACATAACTCTGTGCTTTCTTGAGTTTAAGCAACAGACAAGTGGCCTGAGGCATTTTTTGTTCTCAAAAGTGTTGAGACCCATAACAATCCATTGAGATCCATTTGTAATTGCACTTAAACGTAAGTAAAGCTTTTTGTGCTGTGAGCAATAGCACAAGGAATCTCCCTCCTTGGAGACATTAAAAGTCTGGGTGGACTCCAGCCAACCCCAATCTGAGCAGGGTTTGAGCTAGATGGTCTCCAGAGGTCCCTTCCAAATGCAACCATTCCATGATATTTGTTGGCAAAGGTCGCCAAGGGGCCAGGCTTAATCATCTCTGAACAAGGTACACGTTATCCAAATGAGTCTGGCATTCAAATAACCATCTGAAAACATTCTGTTCCAGCTGATTTTAAGAGAGATACCTGCAGATGCTTTCACTTGTGATAGCTTGCCTCAGGTTCACTGAACAGGAAACTGGAAGCCTAGGAGTACTATTACAGTGGTACAGAACTCCAAGCAGCATTTTTTAACAAAACAGGCATCTCTATTTGCTCTTTTTAAGCCAGCCTCATCCATACTACCTGCTTTAATAAATATTAGAAACATTAACAAAAATAACTCCTTCACTGCCTGGATAATGACAATAAACTGACAATTACAGCTGCCCTCAGGAGTCTCAAGAAAACAACACACTATACATGCATAGGAAATAATTCTGACTAATTTCTGTTGGAAAGGTGACAGCAGTATTTACAAGGCAGTGAGAGATCATAGAGTTTAATCAGTTTATAATCACAGAGTATGCTGTGGATTAGAAGTGTCATTTGATAGGTTTTTAAGCACTGCAAATTAGCAGAAGGGCCAATTAAGAGCAGCTGTTGATGAACCAGCCAGAGTCCTTGAAAGTTATTACTTTTCCGGTATGCTAATGGTAGTGCAAGAAATGCAAAAGCTGTTTCATCCCTTCATTTTCATATGATCATCACTGGCATAGATGTTTTGAGACAAGACTTCAAGTAAAATTTTCTACTGGAGCTGTATGTAAATATTTTAAATTTTATTCTCGTTGAAATTAATGCATTATGAGAGTAACAGAAAATATATGTATTCATACTTGAGCCTAATGCAGATAAAGAGAACATCATAGGATGAATGAATAAGTTATAACTCCTGTGTACAATAGAAGATACAATCATATTTCTAAAATCTGAGGACGATATAAGTCTTCTTTTCTTTTTTAATTCCAATCTCGATTCATAGATGTTTCCATGAAGACTTAATGAAATTTTATATGAGTATGGAGTTTCTTCCTTAGTTTAAGATACTCAAGAGAGCTATGTATATTTCACTTTAAAAGCCAGCTAGCTGCTGCAGAAATCCCAGCATTTCTTTTGACTTTGACGTTGACAAAGTAATAAAATGTTATTATATGAATAGGTACTTAGACTGCATTTTTATAAAAGCATTATCCTGAGAAACAATATTAAAAGAACATTAAGCTTGCAGAGAGCAGAACTCACGATGTAGGAAATGCCAGAATAAATGTTGCCCTTACGAACTTAATTCAATATTTTGTGCATGTTGTACCACGTGCGGTGCCATTCCTTGTTGACTACACATTGTTCAAACACTCTCTGAAGGGAGAATTGGAAATTTATTCAGCTGTTCTCCTGTATTACCATAGTGGTGCAGCTAATTCACTGTGGAACTTTGTGTATGGGGATAAGGATTATATTAATTCCATGATATAGATGCAGGTTCTAAGGCATCCAGACTGGATCTATCTGTAAATGCAGTGCAAAAGCTGCCTGAAGATTGCCTTGAAAACAAATCTGCTAACTTCAGATCCACTAACCTGCTGGAAACTCCTGGGGACTGACCTATATGGGTGACTGTGAATACTCAGAGAAAACAAAAGTAGGAACCAGTTCCCCAAAGTAAGTTTCCTGTCTAAAGCATGAGACCATCTTTTGTATTCCTGTTTAATTCTTTCTTTCTTTCCAAACTCTGCAACAAGTAAAGTCTTGTAAGCAGGTTCCTCCAGCACACATCTTTGATTCAATCCTTAGAGCAGATCTACTTTCTGCCCTGATTAAGGTGCCTTGTGGATAAAGATAGTGTGTGATCCTGCAGTTAATGACTTTTGCATTGCTTAAATGGCTACATTAGGGTTGCATGAACCACCCTACTCCTGGGATTTTGAGTTTTCAAATTTAAGAATAATCTTCTAGGACAGCACGTTTTATTTTCTAGGAACTGAGGGCGGGGCTGGGGTGTCCTTCTTCACAGCCTTGCTCGTCTGCAATGCAGAATGTCCCTGGTGATACTTGATCTATGAAGAGAAGGCAAGAGATGCAGTGTTGAATTCTGTGCTTGAACTGACAGATCATTTTTGGTGAGCAAATGTTCTGCCCTTGGATTTGACAAGTGTTTAGCAATGTCAGAAGAATGGTAAGGCTGAGGAATTTTGGATTTACTCCTAAGTTCTGGAGGCAAATGTGGAGAGTAGTAACTGCCAAGTCTTCTGTCCTTTTCCTTCTAAGCTGGTCTCTTGGCTCGTGCTCTTACATCAGCCCACGATTCCATCAAGGACATTTTTCTCTGGCCAGTATCATGGCCAACCTTCTAACTCTAAACATTTGCAACCTCTGTTCTTAGCAGATCTGGTTTAGGCTGTTCCCTGATGTTTCACATCTCCTTGGTCCAGTCTTCTTATGCTTCCCCCCCACATGCTACATTACACATGCCATCCTTTAGAAGTCTAGTCTAGTGCTCTCAAGGCAAAAATTAGCTTCTTACACTCAGGTCAGGGAGAAATTTCCTTAAGTGAAACAATTCCAGATTATTAAAGGATGCAAATGCTGGTTCAGCCTGCTCCTTTGAGTGGTTTCTTGACTTCTTAGCACTTACTAGTGCAAAAATGTTTCCAACAGTAGTGCATACTTCCTTGCAGTTCATCCTTTTAAGAAAATGAGTTAATGTATTTGATTTTAAAAGTCTATTTAACCATAATTAAAGTAGCATCATATTTGTTAACCATAATTAACAATCATCCTACTTGTTAGTATTCTTACATTTTGAATTACATAGTTTGTGTTTCAATTGATTGAAATTCTTGATATTAAATGATGGCTTTTAAGCCCTTGTGTACAGCAGAACACTTTATGGAGTGAATCCCCCTGCACATCAGGACATGCAGGAGTTTTTTTTTACTGGAGAAGTGATATCATGATAGATAAGTCTAAATTCATTTTACTCACAAAATTCATCTTGAAATCTGCTACATTTTTCCATTTGACAAAAGGTGTAAGCTAAATCTGAAACCAGGCCAGAAAGAATATTCATCCTGAATTGGGTTAAACAAGCCAATCAATTTTATTGTTACTGCTGATTGATATCATTGTACATCTAAAAGAAATTGGGTAAATGGCAAATTTTTGCTGAGATATTGTCCCTATTAAGAAGATAAAATTCAAAGTAGTTTATATCACCGTGGAAAAGCATTTTAAAGAGAGACTTTTATATGCTCTATGCTACTCATCTTTGGGGTTTTTAAGCATCACCTAGTTCTGCTTTTAAGCAATTAAATCAAAGGAAGTGTGTAATTCAAAGTCTTTCAAGATCACCTCATAATAGGTGAATGATTTTAATGTGCATGACATCGTTTCACATCTTAATTCATATCTAGCAGCATCTCAGCAGATGCTTTGGATTTCTCTGGAATCCAAAGAAATAGGAAAACTATCTGTATGAAAAGAAAACTATTTTGTAAAGTGGTGCTGTTGCTATCCACCCAAACACATACTGTCACTGTCAGAAGTGGTTTTCCCCACAACAGACATTAGCATAATGTTTATGGCCAGTGACATTGTTTAAGAGCACTAAAATCATGAAGTACTGTATGTGCTCTTTAATTAGGAATGTAATATACTCCATCTGGAGTGACTCATTTTTGCAGTCTTCTGTGGAGCTTGAATTTCCCACTTCCCCCTACAATAAAAAGAACTGAAGCTCTTTTACTGACTTCATTTTCAGTTAAAGAACTGAAGCTCTTTCACTGACTTCCTTTTCAGTTCGATCCCAGTTATCTGAGTAGTTTGTACCATTTGTTCATGGACTGTAATCTGAGTTTACTGAACAAAAGTCCATGGTTATCATTTCCAGTGCCATAAAAGGAAGCATTTTAGTGCTAGTGGAAGTCTGTAGATTTAATTCTCTCTGTATTGACATGGGGACATTTGAACACTTACAATGTAAATAACCTCATCTCACAGACCATATATTCATCCCAGGTGTATTCAAGAAGATAAACAGGGTTGTCTAAGACTTTAGTTCTGAACATAAAATGTCTTCATTTAAATTGTTAGAAAAAAGTTTTATATACTGATACTATGTAAGACTCATATCACTGTTTTCTTTTATTAGTGCATTTGATAAGTTAATCCATTTCTCTTTTACTGGATTCCATCTACCCAATTTTAATAAGAAAATTTTCTGAATTTGATAGTTTTTCTGTTACTTGTTTTGTAACAGAAACATAACCAAGTTTGCCTATGTCAATTTTTTTTCCCCAAATCATGCCTATCTAGAGCCTAATCCCATCTCACTGAAATCAATGTGACTCCTAGATAGTCTAATGAGTAGCTCATTTAAAATCCAGACTTATTTTCACTTCTGCATGCAGAAGAATGTATATTTACTTTGCTTAACCTAAAATCCTTCAGAGAGGATCAGACCAGGGACCACAGCCTTCAGGTGTCACACTAAGGAAAAAGGGATGCCCCCAAAGACAGACTCAGGCAGGAAAATACTCCCCTGCTGTTGCTGGTGACTAGGGAGAGCTTCATGGTTACAACACCATAAACTGGAAAACTGAAATGTGTTTCATGATAACTCTGATGCGTCTGGGAAGTTTTGTTCACAGAGTAGCACCCTTGTTTTTTGTCTCCCTCTCCAAGACTGCATGTACTCAGTATGGCACACAGAAAATTTGTCCTTCTGGGTGTTCAGCTGGACAACAACAATCAATTCACAGAGATCTGCTCCTATCCTTGAATTAGCTGCAAATGGAAATAGAGTACAGAGAGAAAGTCCTCTTCATACCACCTTACTTCTTTACTAACACTCCCTTCTCCAAAACTCACAGACAACGTCTGTCTATACAGTCAGTAGGATTGCACTTTTTGGTACCATCTGATGATTTTAACTGCTGATCAAAAAGTCTAAAATTCCTCACTTAATGAAAAATTTTAATGCACCTGCAATAACAGAGATTGTAGATGGGGAAAGAGATTCATTGCCTTGTATAACCCACATGTATGTCCTAGTATTAATTTATAGAACTAAGCTGATTTTCATCCTAACTGGGAACCTGTCTAAAAGGTGCACAAACACAGATATTTCTTTTTGATTTGTCTGCTTTCAAACTAATGTGACTCTTCCTTTTAGTATGAGCTCTCTCTTCACATTTTAATATTTTAAGCAGAAAGAAATGGTGAGAGGAGGGAAGTGGAATAAGAAAGTATTAAAAACCTCTAGTTCTGCCAACTGAATTACAGTTTAGAAACCAGAGAATCTGGAAGTTCATTGGCATGAATTATGCATTACATTGGCATTTTCAGTTCTGAAGATTTTGAAAGTGATTAAGGAATTATAAAGTTTTCCATTAGCTTCAGCTAACAGTCAAAAGCAGTTGCTCATTCCTCAGGTAGGGATGAAGTGAGGTGTCAGAGGTTGGTAGTGATCCTCCCAGTTTGCTAGTAAGGGATCACAAGCAGACACAATCTTGCCCTCATATTTTAAGGGAGGAATCATAGGAAGTTGTTCTCTGGAGAGGCAGGTAGAGCAAGAGAAAAGAGGAGCAAAATGAAAAGGTCAGCTGTTCTTCCACAGTCTGAACAATGCAAATAGAAACCTTTCAGAACTTTGAGAGAAATAACAAAACATATAGGTTAGCAATACCAGGATAGAGCCAGATCTGGTTATAATTTTTAAGTCTTATTGTCAAAGTACTCTTCCACAGGTGTATGGAATGTCACTGCACTGGCCCTGAAGTGAAACTCACCCCTATAGAAAAGGTCAGGAAGGAAGCTTCACCCTTATTTCTGTCCTTTTGATGATTCTTTGTACAGCAGGGATTTAATACTTAAAGCAATGTCTTTTGCTGTGTTTCTAGGTCAGGTTATGTAATATATAAAGCTTCTGATGAAGAGTATTCATGCATTTCTGCAGCTTTTTTACTGTTTGGGGTTTGGGCTTTTTTTGGGGGGTGGAGGTTTCTTGTTTTCTTTGGAGATTCTGAGAACTTCAAAACATGATTTGGGTCACAGAGTAAAAGTGGTTTTATCAGGACACATGTGATAAAGAAATGCCAATAATTGTTCAATTAAGAGATCAATAAGTTGTCTCTCACACAAGCTGTTGTCAATGATAAATGCCCAAAGGTTGGTTAAACTGCATTTCCGAAGGCTTCAATGTAAAAATCAATGTCCAAAGCACACAGTACTAAGCAGATGAAACAGCCTCTCAAATCTGTACCGTGAAAATGATATGAGCCCAGCAATCATAAAAATATGTCTTGATCCTATTTGTAGCTCTCATGTGTTGCCTTGAGCCATTCCTGTTTATCCATCCACATGAACTGCAGAACATTGACTGTGCTGAGTAAACAGCAATGATCTGGATGAAGAAACAAAATAGTCTTTCAAATTTCTGACTTTATTTTATGCTGCCAGTACAGCGACTGCTGAAAAGGCAAAGAAAATGATGTTAAGTGTTCAGTCAGGAGTGAGTGAGACCTGCAGTTGTGTTATTTAAATGCAAAGGATGTTGGTGGGCGCCTAGCATGAATTCAGAGAGAAAGGAGAAGGATGCTGAGCACCTCCTGTCACTGCAGTCTGTTTAAAATCGTGCTCACAAAAGCAATGGAAAAGCTTTGCACGGTGAAGAGACCATGGGTGATTATTGTTCCTGGAATTTGCTATACATGTAGTAAGTGTGCTGACAAGTACACTGTGGAAGACTTGCCTCCATGTCGTATTGCTGTCTGAATGTAACCATGACAATTTTCTTTTCGATTTTAAACTGCAATACAGAAAAACACCATCTCTCTATGCTTCCATAAATTTAAGGATAGGCGAGCTTATTTTAATTAACTTTATATTTACCTATTTCTGTCCTTTTATTCCTTTGGAATAAAATTTTGCAACTTATGACTTACTGTAAGAATTTGGGGGATGTTTCACAATCCTAAGGAAATGTTGAATATTATTAACAGCTATATTAATACATATAATTTCCAAAAACTTCTTTCAGTAACAAAAACATTCTCTGGCTGCTACATCTTAGTGCCAGCACAGATGCCTCACATGGGCATCTTTCTAATGAAAGCTCCTACATGCATTTTTTTTTTCTCCATTCAACAAAACTTTTGAATGGATGTAAAAACTCCTGCATTTGAAGAAGCCTGATTTTCATCAGCTAATTCCTCCAAGAAGAGAGCTTCATGGATTTTCACACCCTTGCCAGGGGTAGCAGCCACCTTGTCTTCAAGAACACCCTGAGTTGGTCTGGCCTACGACTCTTCTGTCCAAATACAGCAGTGAAGGCACACCAAAGGAAGGACAGAAGCCCTCCAGTCCTGTCTGTCTTTCCCAAAAATGCAGTTTTTACTGTAATTTCTGTTGCTGGCTTTGTTGGAGTTTTTTTGGCTAAAATTAGGCTTCACTTGCTGTTCCAACATTGAAATGTTCCGGAATGGTCTGGGGGGACTTCCAATACTGTTTCCTGTACGGGAATAATGAATGTGCATATGATTCAAAAGTGCATGGACTAAGTTCTAGAAAGCCTCTGAGAGCTGAAACAGATAGACAGGAAACATAGTTTTACAGAAAGATACTGCACACAGATTACATTTAAGATTTTCTTCAATAAATAAATAAGTAAGTTTTCAGTAAGCAAACAATGCTTACTAAGAAAAATCAGGATTGTGAATAATAGGTATTAGGTCATTTCACACTGTGATTATCACTCTTAGACATGAATTATTTAACAAGATTACAGCTTGTATACTTTGTAATTAGAGGAAAACTCCAAGTTCGCATCATTCCTTCATCAGTCTCTTTTGATGTGATACAACATGAATTTCTTTTAGATCTTCAGAAAAGGGGGGAGGGAGGAATGGCTTTATGTAACAAACTTGAGAAACAGGGCATTTAAATCAGCATACTGAGGCCACTTACCAGTCTGATATATGCAGCAGTCTGTTGTTGCTATTACAGAGTAACTAGAGAAAGATGATGACAAATATGGAAACTAAACCGCTTAAGAAATGTATGTGTATTGATTTATTTAGTTAGATGTTGCAAAAGATATTAGCCTATGTGTCCCATTGCATCCCAACACATGGATGCAGGTTTATATTTCACTTTTCATTTAATTCAAAATTTTGTTTATGCCAATCAAAAACGGACCTCTCCTTCCAGTGAGGGTACCACAAATGGTTCTATAAAAATGTTCCTACCAGGGCTTTCTTACCCTAATAGATGATTCATGTATTTGGTCCATTGAAAGAGTTTTCTCATACATTGTCAGTTTTTATTCTATGGGAAGGAAACCGGTACTTTTTTTGGTCTAATTTAATCATAAAGTTCAAATCAAACCTTAGAGGTGACTTTAGATTTCATTATTATGAGCATACCCTACATTTAATTAAGATGCAAAAATATATATATTTGCATATACTTTTAAAGGTCACTATAGTAAAAATAAGCAGAAATCAGAGAAATGTTACTGTTAGAACAAAATATTGCTATTGATGTTCTCGTCTTCTTACATACACAAACTAAATTTGCACTGAAGTATACTCATTTACATATGATGTCATTTATGCTAAAGGGCTTTTGTTAAATGTTCCTAGCAAAGAATTAAGCATGTAGAATCATTAACTGAACTAGAGCAAAAAAAACCTACTAAAAACCAGGAGAACCATTTAAATCTGATTCTTTATGAAATACTCTGTTCTAGAACCACGTGTGGAACTGAAAACAAAGCCGAAGATGGGGAAAACCTTAAAGAAGCAAAGAAACTGACTCTAAATATGTACTCCTTATCCTCTTGATAAGACATGTAGGGGTTTGTTAAAAGTTAAGCAATTTCTTGTAAAATTCTAGAACTGGTAATACACTGATTCAAGTAATAGCCTTAGCATTACATTGTTTGCAAAAGGACCTGGAACTGTAGTAGAAATATATTACTGATTTTTCTTGGAGTAGAAGCATAAGAAATATTTTAACGTGTATCTTTTAATGCCGTTTTCCTCATCTGCCCTAATAAATGCATGTGCCTTCTGACCAGCTCCTACCAATTTGGATCTTATTTTGGGTCTAGATGTAGGCAGAAGACTGAGCTTAAGGCAGAAGACTGACTAGAGCTGTTCAAAATAATGAGGGTTTTTTTGACAAAGGTTTTTAGTCCTACCAAAAATTATAATGATTCTTTTAACATAGGTGTACTAAGCTTTTTCTTCTGTCTGAAATGCATTTCTAAAGACTATATTTGTCACCTGGACATGAAAGAAACCTAATGAGATAGTAGAAATTTTGCTTAAATGAACTGATGTTCCTTGTTGGAAGACAGTTTTTTCTGACCTCTGTTTCTTGGAAAATTATGATTTATAACTATATGAATACTTCCAAATATAATGCTCTAGTAAAATCAATTTCTTCATCTTCTTTTACTTATCTTAGTCTGTAGAACAAATTAAGAAATAGCATTAATTTCTTTATTTTTTAAGTTTAGCTGGACAACCATAATGATTTAAACTGTCATTTCAGCTGTGGTCTAAAAGAATTAATCAGCATTCCTCACACAGTTTCTTTGTGACATTTTTATTTGACAAAAATATAAGTATGTCCAAACAATTTCTTTTTGCTCTCCTCTCTATCAGAAAAGTTTTATTTCAGTACATTTATCATGGCATTTCTGCTGAGATGAAACAATATGCCCACACTAGGAATAGAGTTGGCATTTGTAGATTACATTTTGAGTTGCATCTTGAAAGACATTGAATTTTTTTTAAAAAAATGGTTATTATGCAAATGTCTTTAGTATTAGAGTAAATTGCTCAGAAACTTTGGGAGTAGTCAATTTCTGATTTGAATGACTGAAAAACCCAGCACTCATGTTCTTCTGCTAATGATGAGATTCCTTCTGGTTAATATTTCTTACAATTACTGATAGTATCCCACAGTAATTCAAAGAGCAAATCTTTAAGAAGGCCTCTGAATAAGAATTTTACTCTAATGCTAATTTCCCATTTAAAACTTTTGTCAAATCACTTAGATTTCCTTGCAGTGGCTTCTTAGGTATTTTCTAGTTACAGTGGGGATTTTGCAGATTTTTTTCCCACTACCTAACAGCATCTTTAAAATATTATACTTGCATTGAAATAAAGTTGTACAAAGACCAGCTGGGTCGTGCTATGAAACAGAAGAGATTGTCTAAAGGGTGTGAAAAGTGACATCCTATATTTCAGGCTGTTGAAGAGAATGCTCAAGAGAATGTCCTTAAATTACTGCAGATTTCTCCCAGCTAGTGTGGGGCTGCTTTGAAACCAGGACAGAAAAATTTAGGAAAGATTTTATTACCTTACACCTCCAATATAAAGCTCTCAGCACTTCTGCAGTACTGTGGAGCTCCTGACCCAGGCAGTGGAAGTACTAGACATAGCACAGGAGATAATTTCTGTGATTAACAAGCAATTACTACGTAGAGCTAGGACATAACATAGGCTATTAACTAACTAAAGTTCTGATAATGTGGTGCTGGACTATCTCCCTGACTCCCATGTTTCCATCCCTCTCTCCCATCCCATGACAAGAATTTTGAGAAAGAAAATACTCAGCTGTGATGCTTAGTCTGTGATCTTGGCTAATTACAGAAGAAATGAAAAGTTACCTACAGAAATGAGTGTCCTTTGCAGCTGCAAGCACTGATTTATTTCTACTACATTCCAAGAGTAACCACATTATGTGTTAAAGCCTGGGATATGTCTCAATTATTTTGTTCCTTCTAAAATATTATTGCTGATGTGGCCTGGCTTTTTGGTATATCCTGGTAAAGGCGTATGGGAGGTGGTTGTCAGCAGGGTGCTAGAACCATAATCAGCATCTTGGCAGTTTTCCCCAATTTTCCTCCTGGTTGGTTCTGAAGAGTGTTTGTATTTCTTATGTAATGACTTTGAAAAAATCCCAGCTGTGGAATGAAAAGGTGTTTCAAATTCAGACCAGTATTTGGTTGATGGTTAATTAGCATCGGTGGCGGGGAAAAGTTTATAGTGTAATTGAAAAGATGCTGTTTTACCCAGCCTTAAAATTTTTAGGTTCTCAAAATAAGATCAGTGGTTTGAAAACCAAAAATACAATCTACTGTTTGAGGTAAAATTTGAGGAACCATATACTGGTTTCTGAGCGGAATTCAAAACATTCAGTCCAGAGTAGATCTATCTGGAGGGTTGAATTTTTTTGATGTCCCTTCTATTTAGAAAAAATGGGAAGTTTTCAAAGCTGATGTGTAGTCTATAAGGTGAAACAGGCAACTGCATTCTTGTGCAGTTCAGCCTCTCTGCAGTTCCTAAGAGTACATTTACTTGTTAAAAGCTTTTATACAGAAAATGGATATCCTCTCTACGTTTTTATTCCTTCTCAAATTGATACATAAAACATGCAAAGTTACAAGGCGGAGAAGTTCCACATATGTTTAATGTTGACCATGAGGCTAAGCTCTTTATTGGATCAAAGATAGTTTGCATCATTTTCTTCCTGAAATTTTTTCTTAGTGACCCACTGCGAGCTCCTGGAATCAAGCTGACTCCTTTCCATCTTGGTCATTCTTACCATTACTAGAAGCCAAATAAGAGCATCAGTGACAGCTGTGCAACAAACTCTCTGTTTTTCATCCGTTTCTGACAGCAGATTTAAGTGATTAGGTGTAGGAAAAAAATCCTCTTGAAGATGCACAAAAATTTAGTTCAGTCTTCTATCTGTGATGCTGTTGCAGGGCAAATGAGATCACAAAACATCAAACAGCTATTTTTATTCCCAGACTCAGCATATTCAGAATATGCATAGAGACAGGTTGTGTTGGTTTGTTTTTTTTTTTCTAAAGGAGATCCAATTTTTACCAAAGCATCTTGCAGAACAGGACATTTCTTTAAAATTTCTTCAAACATTGCTTTGAGGAATTTTTGCCCTTTCTGCTTGCATTCAGAGCTACTGACAAACATGTCCAAGTTGCTGCATCGTCAAATGGAACCATTTCAGAGCTGTCAGCCCTAGACTCTATCTTTGGCTACATGGCCCATCCGATCTGCCTGCCTGTCAATCAGGCTGGCAAGGAAGCAACCCTGCTGGGATGGAGGCTGGGAAGATGCGCGGTACAGAGACTACCGCGCCAGTGCACCATTGTCACGGGTGTCACTCAGGATGGGCAGCCTCAGCCTCCCCATCCGGGGAGCAGGAGGTGTCTGAAGGCCATGGAAGTGTCCTGATGCAGCAAGGTGCAGTGGGGGCTCCCCACGAAGGGCAGCAGCACAGGGGGCACCAGCGCCAGCCCAGGGCATCAGGCCAGCCTGAGGGTGACTGAGGTGAAGAGGTGGGTCCCAGGGTCAAACTGGGAGAGCAATCCACTGGTCAGGATCAGCCCCAGTGAGGAGACCCAGGGTCAAATGAACTGCTGAGCAACAGAGGGGTTCACAGGGATAAGGTCAAGCAAGGATAGCAGCTGTCAGACTCTCATCTGTGCCATCACTGGAGTTAATGTACTACATAATGTATACGGCGCATATAATTAAGTATCATTTATGTCACTGAAATGATTCCTGACAGAATACATTAGTAAATGCAACACAGGTTTTGTTTACTGGATCCGTGAGAAGTTTCTTCGAATACTAGTTAAAAATCTTTATTCATCTGTATGTTTACTTTTCTGCCTCCCTATGTGCTTCAGCTGCCTAATGCAGTCACATGATACACAAAAATGAACCCATTTCTTTTAGATCATATCTGTTAGGTAAAAGTGCTTAGAACTCAATAACAACGATAACTCAATAACAACAACATTTTTATCTATTTAGTTAATGGAATGATTTTACTGGATTCATAGAGAAAGCAACCAAGAACAAGTTAAAGGACATTTTTAAAAAGCAGCCAGCTATAAAATGAATACCTGAGATGCATAATCTTGCATTAGTTAAACTCTTTTCATGCACCAAAATATCCTTGTTCTGCAATTCTTTTTAATGTGTTTTCTTTTGTGTTCCTATTTACTTCTGAAGTACGGTTCACATCCATACACCTCCTAAATGTATATGAATGCAATTTAATGGAGGGGAAATCACACAATATTTTATCTTCGTGTGTCCTGGCCATTTTTAGTCTCAGCAGATGGAGGTCAGGTTTTTGTAGACACTTAAAATTCATGATGGAGCCACGTAGAATTTTTTTAAAGGAAATAAAATGGCTACACGCATCAGAAATTATGTTTATAGGACTTGTAAGTCTTTAGCTTTCTAATTTCTGAATTTTATGCCACTTTTATTTTTGGAACTTTAAGTACACTTGGACATTTCTCTAATTTTTTTTTGCTCTTTACCTTGCAGCTTTTTTTCCATTTTTTCAATAAATGTCTACGTTCTTTTTATCATTAATTCATATCCAACCAAGTCACCATGATGACATTGAATATTCCTGTTAAGAGGTTCCACCTATATTCTGAGTAAATCTATTTTTTTAGATCATTTGGTGAGGGTAAACCTCTGCCACACCACAACTCTTCCTGAGAAGAAGAGTGAGATGCCCATGTGCTACACCACAATGAGGAGTGGAGGCACTGGGTGTGAGAGCACTATCAGGTAGAATACAATCAGCCCTTTCGTATTTTCTGCAGTCTCTGCAGTGTTCTTACTTAGCTGTTCCTGCATTTAAAGGATCAGAAATAGTTATGCTTCTTAAGTTGAAAGCTCAAGCAAAAGCAGCTAACAGTTTTTGTATGATTAGAAACTTTGCCTTTCTCACGTATAAAAACTGAAAAAAGAATTATATGAATGAGTCTTAAAAGTGCAAAATTGACATTGAAAGCACTAATTTGATAAACTAACACTTTGACAACATTAAAGATGTTGGGGTTTTTTTTCAAAAAATTAATATATGTTCTGCTGTCAGCATGATTGTTTGTCACAGACCCTTCTTTGCAAAGGTGGCAGAGAGAAATCTTTCAACAGTGGTCTAGACACAAAATGTACTTTACAGGACTCTTCATCCATCTGTGAATTCAATAAAAGAAGTAAGAAGTGGGTGGGAGACAGTAATACTAAGGACATATGACAGGCACTTTTGATGCATAATTGCTGGCTAGCTATGTTCTCTGTCCTACAGTAAAAACTTCTGAAAGCAAAATATTTCTTCCACCTAGACAGGCAGGCTGCTTTTTTTCAATCCATGTTGAAGTGGATCTGCTCTGAATCATAAGCCTTATGCTGGGAAATGAATGAGACAAATAAATTAGAGATTAAAGGTATTTTATTACTGGTACCTGAATTTCTTGTTATTCCTTAAGCTGTAGTGTATCCACCCTGGCACATTTTCTGAGGAAGGACAACAAGGCATCCAGTAATCAGAGCTTTCTGACAGATCAAGGAAAGAGGCTGATGTAAATTCTGAAACGGTACCTTCAAACTTGAAATTAGGAATATATAACCAATGCATTTTGAAATTGTTTACAAGCTGCTTCTAGCAGTGAGCATCATTAATTCCTAGTAAGCACTGAAGTGCATCTTCTATAGTTGGTAACTATCAAGAATATAATGTACTGAACAGGACAGGGACATTAATTATTTTTTAATATTTATATTCAGTTGAATACTGAGAGAGATTTTTTATATATTAAAAAGCTAAGAAAAATGTAGGTGCACTTTGTGGGTGAATGTTACTCTGATATCAGTACTGCCCTTAAGAATGGAAGAATTCTGCATGCCATTATTTTATTTTTAACAGTCTAAGTTGCTGGTTGTGTTCACCCTTAATTTCCATATGTTTGGAATGGTAAGACCCTAGCAGGAGTTTCTGTGAGGCTGAAAAGGAATTTCCATGATTCATGTTTATTTTCAAACACTCATAACTTTGTATGGGGTTCTTTGAGGTGAAACTTTGAATGAAGTCCCAAGGCAGCTCATGAAGGTTAATAGCAAGACTGATATACACCAGCATATTTTCAAAGAGACAGCAAAAGAGATTTTTACAGTCCCTGTTTGGTATTTGGAACACTGGAGAATACTGCTAAACAATTCTGTTTCACGTAATCATTTTTAGCATACTCTGAAATTTGTCCTTTCATGTGGCTGTTTATACTTGTTTTATAACATTTGCAGTGTTCTATTTCTTTGCAAAGACACAAAGAGTGTATTTAAAGATATTTCCTCTTAAGACAAGCATAAATGTAAATATCATTTAGAAATGCCCATTGGTTTCATTAGTAAAATCTTTGGTGAGGCATGATGCAAAATGCGTTCTCATACAAATAACTTAAAATTCGATTGAGAGCTTGAATTCTTCCTTCTGCCAGTGGGCTGTGGAGTACCTGCATGGTCAACAAATTTCTCCTGAGTTTGCTGCTTTGCCTATGATCTGTGCACTGGCTGCATGTGTTGGTTATGTATTATACTTCATGTAGAACTGTCAGGCACTCAGGTTGTCTTCCACTCAGGCACACTGGCTTTATGGTTGATTTACAAAACTGACCTTGTTTAAAAGGGCACTGTTAGAAGAGAGCAACAGAAAGATCATCTCACCTTCCTGGGAGTCTACAATGTGATATTTTTGGCCCAGGAATGTGCTGGAGGGTGAAAAATAACAGATTCTGAGATCTCCCCTGACTGTCACAGATAATTTATTACTAACTTGAGGTGGTGACTAAAGCAGTACCAGATCACTTATAAGGCTCAGACGCTGTCAGGGAAATGGGATTAGTGGTATTAGCAATTAAGGTATCAGTCTCATAGAGAAGTGATGTGATTTATACTGGAAATTTGTAGCCAAATTTGCATCTCCAGCAAAAACTCCTAATCCAGAGCTACTTTCTCCTAATATGTTTCTTCCATAAGATTTTATTTGTCAAATTTTTAAGTAACTGTTTTTGAGGAAAGAAAGAGTGCAGTGTAACTCATTCTTGAGGGGGCTGTGAAGTCTGATGGATCCCGCAGGAATTCAGATTTTTAGACAAGAGGACTTTGTTCTTCTCATTGGCACTTGTTTGTTGTGCAGCTTTGGTCTTGCTAGGGTTAACCCTGGACATACTTTGCAGCAGTATGTCCAGGAGGCACTCTGGTAATACCTGCATTACAAAGAATGCTGACCTGAGAATGGAGCTTTCAGTCTATCTTGTTCCATTTTTAAATGAGTCCTTAGGTTAGTTTGTGTTGTCTTATCATATGATATTTTAATTTAATATATATTTTAATTCACATTCTATGTGGTGAGGAAGTCATTGCTTCCATTTGATATAGTACTTTACTTTCCAAGTGAAGTCAAAACAATCACATATGGAGTCCTGCAAAGCGTAGGAATAATTAATGGTGCACATCAATCAGATATTTATGCCACAACTGGGCGTGAATGAACAAACAGCTGAGAGCAGACACATTCATTTCCTCATAAATTGATAATTTCTTGTGAAATTTAAAAATCAGATTGAGATGCTGTGAGAAAAACAGGATTCATTTGGTGTATCCATCCATCTTTTCTGTAGTCTCTCTAGAAAACTGCAGGACTGTGGAGTCGGTCAGAGAGAAACATAAATTATTTACCTAGACTTTGGGAAACTTACTCTTGAATGTATTGCTTTTGCCTGTGGTGATGTCCTTTTAGTAACAACATAGTTCTTCACAGTGGTTTCTGCTGACTTCAACTTTATTTTATGCTGGTCTGTCTAATCTTTCATCCTGTTCTGTGTCTTTACTCCACTTTCTGCCTTTCCTTCCTCTTAGTTCATTTCCCCTAAGAATCTCCTACTCCCTAACAGTGCAACTGTCATTATTCACCAGGCTTGGATATTCTTTCATTCCTCCTTTTCAAGAGAAAATCAGTTTGAGAATAAATTGCCTGCCTTTCAGCATCTGTGGATGAAGTAGGTGGTTAAGCTCTTAATTGCAATATCATGCTTGTTCTGTACTTACTTCGTGCATGATCACAAAGATAACACTTGCACATTAGTCTAAATGAGTAGCAGGATTTAATAAACTCTGAAGAATTTGGTACTCTTGCCTTCTGAAAGATTAGAATATTTGTGCTGGGATTTCAGTCATGTTGTTACATAGCAAAAGTAGCAGAAACATACTGCATTGGGCAAAAATTACTTAAGGAGGCCAGGCATCCAATAATATGGGGTTTTGGGGCTCATAGCCATGTCTTTTTCAAATAACTTTAATCCCAACTGCTCTATTAAATATTTACCATTTTCTCCTGTTAATTTATGTGAACAGTTACCTAGGCTGTATCATTTTTTATTCAGCACCACAAAAGTATCTACTACTGAGCTCTTATTAACTCTCTAGCCATAAAACTAAGGAGCAATTAAAATTAATATGTTGCCATATATATATTTTAGGAGTACATTTCTACCATTAGTTTGATCATGATTCTAATACGTTTTCACTTAGATGTAGTAAATGATTTTTAGAGTTACCCTCTTATAATGAATAAATAAAACTGTGCATAGAATAGTGGGAGAACAAACCCCCATTAATTTAGAGCTATATTTAATCTGTTAAAACCCCTATCGTCACATCACATTAATTGATAAGCAATTTATAAAATCCTAAATTTTTTTAATGTCACGTCTTAGAACAATATTCATATTTCTCATTCCATTAGGTACATTAGTAACATAAAGAAAGTAAAAATATCTACATCAGCCTTGTATAAACCTGAGAAAGTAGTTTTTTAAGAGAGCCACAGCTCCAGAACAATTTTAGGTATATTTAACTCTCTTTCAAGTAGAGACATTTTCTAATTCTGTTTTAGTACAGCAGCTTTATTTATAAATAATGTACATTTGGAACAGCCATATGCAATTTTTTTTTTGTGGAATTCAAAGGGTGACTTTTCTCCCCTTGAGCTCTTTAAATAAAGACTTTTAAATTAAAGGAAAATGGATATATAGCTTTCAGAGAATAAAATACTGAAATGTCGTTAAGCAGAAATTAGGCTATTCATTCAGCTGGAAAGAGCGCAGGTACAAGAGTTTCTGTTGATACGCATTTACCATTAAATAATAATTATTGATGGGCCAGCAGATGAAGTACTTTGCTCTTATGAATAGCTGCAAGCGTTAGCAATAAGCCCAGATGTTTTTGGATATCTCCAGCATTCTGGTCCTGGTTAAATGGTAAAAAAAGTGAATCACTGAGGCGTTGGAATATTTTTTTTTAGTCTAACAATGAAACACAAAATTCAAAGGGAGAGCTGTTATTAACTTGTGAACTTTCTTGCCTTAAATTAAGCAATGATTTCTGAATCAGTCAGAGCTGGATTAATGCAAGGGGAATAATTTTGGTGGCAGAAAGCTAAGAAGCAATCCCCTGGACTATACATCTATTTACTACTACCTTTATCCTTCTACCACTGAAAAATACAACCAAAATGGAAAAAAATTATAAAGCTACAGGGATTTCTATTGGTGGGTTTTGCTTCTCAATGTGGCTAATAGCCAACATCTGTGGGAGAACCAAGTAATTAGATTTGCTGGACATTTAGTGTTGACCAATGCATTGAGTTGATCTTTGGTTCTGTAAGTGTTAGAGCTGAACAAATAATTCCTTTCTTTGCCTCTGCAAAGATAATTTTCTTTCTCTGGAATTGTGCAATGGCCCCTAAATATTTTCACAGAAAAAAAATAACTCCCTGGTGCCAATTTTTTCGCACAGTACATTGTATGATGGTATTTTTCTAAGTATTGCCTTATTTTGTATTCTCTGTAGTAGGTTCAGGTATGTGTTCAAGCAAAGAGTTTTAGTTTATTCACTTTGATATGATTAATACTTAGCTTTTCCATTCTGTTACTGTAATTGATTCTGAACTTTGCAAATAGATTGCAAGGCAGGTTTTCTGATGGTGTGTCTGCAGCCTTATAATTAGCTCTTTTACTCACTTTATAGGTTTTTCTAGAGGAGAAAAGTCATGACCATAGGATAATTTGATTTATATTACTTTGAATATATTTTTGAGTGGCTAATTCATCTGCATGTTAATATTTATCTGGTAGCCCCATTTTCCTTGAAGGAGGTGGAGACAAGTCCTGCTCTTCAAACTTTTAACTTTATCATCAGTTATATTATTCCTTCAATAATTTTTTGTTTTCTTCTGTCTCTGCTTAGATTTCAAAATGCAATTATTTTCATGTTAAAACACAGTGAGCCTCTACCTTCTGGGAATTTCCATTTGTAGTTTGCTGTTACCATGATAAAACCTCTGTAGAACCTGGGTAGAGGAAGATGTGTTGAAATGGCAAGACAGTCTGTAGGCATGGGGTAGAATCCTCTCTGTTTTAACCATCAAAGGCCTCTTTAATGTTTAGAGATATGGAATCTCAGAGAAAGGCAGGTGTGAGAGAACTGACAAGCAGTTTTATATTGCCAGAAGCAATTGTACTTAAAAATGTTCACATTCAGCTTTTGGTCAATGAGTCTCTCTTGAATTTTTTCCTCCTTTTCTCTGGATTAGTCTGGATAGAACAGTCTCACAATACAAAGAACAGACATTAAGTATTCAAAAGGAATGAAAAAAAGGATAACTGTCAAATGCAGATACAAATTTGGTGGATGTTCTTATCAGAAAGGATATGAAATTGCAGCATTCCTTCACAGATGTGCAACTTTCTTTTCAAGGCTCTACTGATGTGTGAATTTAATTCTTCCTCCTTTATGTAACACTTGGAAAATGGCCTCTGAGTACTTCTCAGACCAGAGAATAAAGTTAGATCTCCCAGTGTCAGGTTAGTACTCTCAGTCTTGAACCATGGAATCATGATCCATCTTCCTTCTTTGGGACTGATTTTATTTTACTTTGGTGCACTACAAAGAAGTGGTAAATAATACTCATTTGTAGCTAGTTCGGTGTTTAGGGTTTTACAATTCACAGATTATATGGATTTAAACCCAGTTAGATAAAAACCTGGCAAAGACACGTGCCTTAACATAAGGAATGTTTTCTAATCAGTAACTCTTCTGGACAAGGTGATGCTGATTCTGGGAAATAATGAAGTACAAGCAACTGTGTATATATATGTATATATATATATATGTATATATATATATATATATATATATATATATATATAGCCATATTTCCCAGTGCTATCTATTAAAAGTGAACTGGTGGGCTTCCAAAGACTTCAGAAATACACTACTCATTTGCAGTCTTTAATACTAATCCTAAGTAATAAATGTTAATTAAGCATTAAGGTATTCCTTCCTGAAAAGATAAAAATCAGTTTGGAGAATGCACAGGATAAAATTGTCTGATGGAAATATAGCATTTCTTCTTAAATTCAGTCTAACCTCTCTGCTGCATATCTAATTTCTTATGCCGAAGGCTTTAAAGTCCAATGATTGCTGTGGCAGTAAAAGACATTCTTTAAATGTATGTGTGATTTATTTCAATCAAAACCTTAGGAGTTTGAAACAATCTGAGGAATGTTAAAGAAAGAATGGTCTCAGAAAAACACATCATTTCCATTCCCAGCTATTCATCAAGCTGCATCTGATTAACTGGTACTTATGTGGAAAAAAGGAAAAAAAAAAAACTATTTCAATATAAATTGTTTCATTTTATATGTTGAGTGTTATGCGTGTGATAGTTTCCTCTGTGTGTAGGTGGTTCACAGAGTCGTGTAATGAGATGCTCTCCACTTTTTCACCATTCACTGTAGTGCCAACCTAAGAGGAAAATGTCCTTGCAGAAGAAAATCTGAGCATAGCTGTACCAGAGGATATAACCTGCTTCCTCTGTAACTACTTTGGTGTGGGCTGATTTCGATTTTAAATCCAGGTAAATATTTCCTCAGGACATAGGTGGGGCCAGAACGAGAAGATAACCAACTTCATGATATTGAAACATCTCAAGTTTTGACAAGCATTGCCACGATGCTGGGTGATACATCGTGAAGGACTACACAGACCTGTAGCTGTACAAGATGAGGCAGCAGGGCCACTGAGAAAAATGCTATATTACAAAGTGGACAAAGTGGTCCTTCCTGTTCAAGCCCATAAGGACCCTTTCCTTTCCTCAGCTATCCATTCCTACTCAGTCACAGGTTTTGGTGGCTGCAGAAAGAATGGGTGATCCTGGGATGGCCAATTATCAGATTCCTGTTCCAATACAGAATACATAGGCATAATGGCAGCTGTAGACTAACTGCTTTTTCAAATCCTAAATTAATTCAATTTGGTCATTGTATTGGCTCTTTCTGTCCTCCACAGCAGGCTGCAGGTTGACAGATCTGTGTTGACAGATACATGGTAGCTCTGGTCCATGCAGCTGGCAAAATAAAGACAAGCAAAATGTGGCTCAAAGTTCTCACTCTTGGAAGTTTACTTGAGTAACTGTGCAGCTACATTGTGGACCAACCCTAAAAAAAGTTTAAGAAAAAGTATTCTTTGAGTATGGTCTGCAGTGGAGGGAAAATTTCTATTCCACAAAAACACACAGAGAACAGAGGGTGTCAAAAGGGCTGAGGAATTCTGTTCCATATGGGACCTACAGCACTTTAATTGAAGGCCTCACAAAGGCACAAGGAGCCAATCCAAACAGCGTGGAAAAACAGACACATATTCTGACTGAGATATTAAGTCTTGTTTGCTCTGATTTTACTTCAAAAACGAGGTTTTGGGAGCTCAGTGTACTTGACAGGTAATCAATTATTTATTTCATGTTTGTAGACAATAAGTACAACATGATCCTTGTTGAAGATAAGGTGCTTTGTTTTGCGTGCTTAACCAAGAATGATTTGATGATGACGCAGGAAAATGTCAGCATATGTGGTTCCATCTGGGTATTTCACTCTGATTCTCATATGTGGGTCTGTGGCAACTATATTTATTTTTCAAATGATGCAAGTGGTGAATTGTACCGTTGGAAAGATTGCATTTGTGAATGTTCATTGTCTCTCGTGATCTTTGTAGGTCAGAAAAAAATATTCTGTTCCCATCTCTGTTTAAAAAATAGGTATGCTGCAGATAACTGTTAAAAAGTAAGTAAAACAGGGCATGGTTCAAGGCACAGTTTAGAAGTGGCAGAGAGATAGGACCTAGAGAAAAGAACAAAAAGTAGACTTCTGTCACTGTTTGATGCCCTGGTCAGGAAAGTAGGCAACTTTTCACCTCTATGTTTACTTAACTGCTGAATAAATTATTTTGCTGGGCATAGAAATTACAGAAGAGCTAGCCAGTTCTCCTGAGTTCTTCATTTGAAAACAAAATTTTAGTAGTTTTATCTGCAAATATCTGTGTCCTGTAGAGGCTTTTTTGTCTGTACAAAACTCTGATAAAGGGCTGTTTCTTACTGGTTTTTTCTCACTTAACTGACTGGCTTGAGAAGAGTTTTGATATTCTTTTCAGTACTTCTAATTACAAACTGATGATGTTAGCCATCAGTAGTGGCAGCAGTGAGGTCATTACTGGTCAATGTTGTGTCATTTTCATAACACTGAGGGGATGTGCCGAAGAGCCTTTTCATTACCTTTTGACTCGCTTTTATTGTTTAAGAAGTGCCTTAATTCATTCTATTAAATTCTTTCCTCCTCTGATCTCACATAGCCAGGAAGAGATAAGGAGAATCACACAAGTTGTTGCAACATTTACAGCAACCTAGACCTTGTCAGAGTCAAAAAGAGAATCAAGTCCTGCATATGTTGACTGAGAAAACAACATTTCATGAGAAGAATTAGGTTTATTGATAATGTTTTCAGCTCTAAGACACTAGGGTCTGTGCTCAAACAATGGTAAAGCTGGGTCATGACTGAGAAGGATGTTGTCAATAGGACATCTCCACCTTACATTTAAGCAGCTTCTGTTAGGTGACTGGACTGTTGGAGTCCAAGACACTTGGACTGTCCCCCAAATTGCCCTGGGGGCTCAGAGACCCTGGCTTGAACCACAGGAAGACACAGTCTTGTGTCCATGGGAAGGGCTTCCTGCACCCATGGATCAGTTGAAAACATCAGAACTATAAGATAGAAAATAGTTTAGTTTGTCACAGGGTGAAAATTTATAGTTTTGGGTTTTTAGAATGGAGGTGAATGGGAGCAAGATGAAGGACTTTGGGCATTGTCTCATGCTTCTTCTTTCTTCTTCTTTCACTAAGTCTTCTGCTGTGATGGTGGCACAGAGACACTGGTAGAAAAGATTTGAGGTAGAAGTAATGTGTGTAGGATAGGTAGAGATTATAGGTACAGAATTATAAATATAGTACATTGTAATGGTTAATTGGATAAGAAATCTTTAAAACAACACTGCAGGTGCCATTTCAAGGTCTTGCAGCCTGGTTTGCAGGGAGCTAAGCTCGGATATGTAGTGGCTCCCTGTCCTTGAAGATAAGAACTGAACAAACATCCTAAAAGACCACTGCAAGTCCACTCTTCTTTCTGAATTCTGGTACAGGACTTTGAAGGGCAAAAACCTCTCTTAGGAGGATCTTGGAGAGCAACAACTCCGAGACTGGACTTGTGAAATTTGCATGTTGTTCTGGTACTGACCTCTGCTCACAGGAGAAAACCAGAAGATTATGCTGCTTTTTTTCAGAAGTGGTTCTTTCTGATTCATGCTGAAAGGTGGATATCTTGACATTTCTGAGTGGTAGCATAAGGAGCATAGGCAATTTTAGTGTGCTTTGGCAGCAGGCAGATGGAGGCAGGATTTTGAGCCTTAAGTTGTTAGACATATCCTCCAGGCAGCTTCCAAATCACTGAATGTTCTTGAGTGCTATTACTTGCCTTCTGACCTTTGTTGGCAAACACGAAGAGCATATATGTCCATTCTGTGACACTACATTCAAAGGGGCTGATATGTCCCTCACAAAGAAGGAATAGCCTTTAGCTTGACTGAATTTGTGTGGGGAACCCAGAATTTGAAATAAAGCACCACAGACCTAAAAGCAGTGTCATTTTTCACTTGTTACAATGAAATAACTAGGTTAGTAATTCAGCTATTGAGCTGCAACTCAGACCAGAAGGGAGATCAATAAAAAACATAAAAATTTCCAAGCCTTGCCAAAAAAGTAATAACTGTGGCAGCTGACCTGAACAATGCAGAATGTTGCCCTCTTATTAAGATTGATATTTGTGTTATCTTATAAATGTGATTTAACCATATGAAAGCCCGGAACACCCTTTTAGCACAAACTTCTGTGGGGCACTAATAGCTGCATATCATCTATCTAAAATAATAGCTAAGGAACTAAGTCTTAGTGAAAGTCTTAAGAGAAAGATAATACATTAAAAACTGAATTGCATGTCTTACATTTGTTTACACTGAGCACCTGAGATGAAGGTAAAGCTAAAAGAAAAAAAGAAAAAAAAGGCAGACCCTGACTGGAAAAAACACAGGTTCCATTTTCAAGCACTTTTGCAATTTTTTAACAATAACTATAATTTCACAGTTTAGTCTGCTATTTTAGGAGGGTGCCCTGTGTAAATCTCAAAGGTGAGGGAACTTATTCAATTGAAGACATTTATTTTTGCCTTCTACAGTCATACAATTGAGAGTGCCTGTACAGTGGAGGTGGCAAGGAGTTACCTTTCATCCCTTAATTAGTTCATGTTTCATGTTTTATGAAGCCAAACCCATGTTCAGACTAAAAAAACATTTTGATTGTCCATATAGCATGACTTGATTTGAAAAAGAAACAATACAAAAAAAACCCCCAAGCCCCAGACACTTCTAAAGATCTCTTTTTTCATTGGCAGCATTACTAAACTGAAGAAGTCTTAGAGCTAATTTACATCCCAGTTAAAATATTTTGATCAAGAATGTGATTTTTATCCACAGAATTTGACACTAACTGTGAACGGTTGCTAAATTTTACTGAAAACAAAATTAGATATTAATATTGCTTATTCTCCCTGGATTAATTGTAGGTTTAGGGGCTGTTTCTGTATTAGGAAGGACTTATTAAATATGCATGTTTCCTTACCAAGCAATATTTAAAACAATGGTTTTCCCTCTGAGCTTGCTAATGCAGTGTTTTGCCTTTGAGTGAATAACCTTCCTTTCTTAGTCTGGAGGCACAAGTGTTTGTGACCACTCAAGTTGGCAAGTTCATTATTTTGCTTTCTTTAATCAGTCTTTAAACATTAAATGTATTTGGGAAAGTACAGGAAAAACATACCCACTGCCAAGGCAGCACCACATGGAAAAAATCAGAAGTGGAAGTCTTGGAAAATAAAAAGAATAGTTAGAAGCTTAAAAAAATCCACCCATTAAGAGTGTATCTGCAAAGTTTAAGAACTAATTTATCTGACTTGAACTGGGAAAGTGAGGCAGAAAAAAAATCAGGGGATGGAAATGGGCTCAGTAGTGTAGGAGGGCTTGGAGAGTTGTGAAGTTATTTTGATTAGGGAAGTTAAAATAGGAAGTGCAATTTACATCGAAGATCTAAGCAAGAGAAGGATTAGAAATGCAAGAGCAGATTCAAATGGCAAAGTATGATGAAGAAGCAAAGGCATTAAGTGATGATGATGTTTTGGCAGCCAAGCTCATGATCAAATTTCTTGATGTATTGTTAAGGATTGCCAGTATCTGAGCATTTTTTCCAGTCCAAAATCCACTTATCGTCTTTCCAATTGATAATTTCAGCCCTCTCCCTTTCTTGCTTTAATTTCCTTTCAGAGCATGAGGAAAGAAGCATGAACCTGAATAATGCAGGACTTCAGCTCAAAATTAAATTTTCAGGGACTTATGGTTTTTTCTATTTTTTGAGGAGATTCCCATGAAAGTAGCTGAAAGGAGAAAGTAAAGATCCTTGTACAATTTTCTGCTCACGTATTATTGACAACGGCAACATCCTTAGGGGAGAATATTTTTCCAGAAGCCCTTTAGCCCTGACTTCTCAGAAGGAGAGCTCAGGAAATTGTAGAAAGACCTTAGTCCTTTTTTCTCTTTGCTCTGTGATTCACAGTTTCAAAACTTCCCTTTCCTTGTAATTGCATCCTTGAAGTTTTTTTCACACACAAAATACATGGAACTTAGGAAGTGAGAGAAAAAACTTTCTGCCCCACTCACCCTCCTTCTTTCCACGAGAAACAGAAATCTGGTAGGAACCTAGAATAGCCTTGGGAATGGGTTTATTTATTGAGAGTAAACTCAATTAAGTCACAAGTTAGAAAAATGCTTGTTGTATGCAGTTTTTCATTATGTATCATTAGATATTGTTAGGTAAAACAGAAAGGCTTATATATATTTGGGAAATAAATACAGATCCTTTTCAGTAATGAAAAATATAGATCACATTAGAGATGGAGATATTCTGTATGTGAAATATATATCTATGTTGGCTTACCGATGGCAATTCCGTTATTTTAATAGAAAATATGATGGCTAGAAATGTAATATCAGAATTGCTGACCTGTAAACAAAAGAAATTACTTTTGTAGGTCTCAGAATCAAAATGTAAATATGCACCTAACAATGCAATTTTGGATTTTAAAATATTAGAAAGCTGCAAAAATGAATATGTGTTGGCATAGTGAATTCAATAAATTAACTTTAATTCGGTGAAAAAAACCACAGAGACTGTAACTTTTTGCAAGTACAGGCTTATGAAATGAACCAAATTTATTTCCTGTCCTCATTATTTGCAGGCAGGATGTTGAAGGGCAGAACAACAACACTTATAGTGGTTTTGTTAACACACTTTCTGATTTTAGTTTTTAATTTTAAAGAATATCTATGAATTAAAGGAGAATTTTTTTTTTAAATAGTAATTTTTACATTTCTTAATGATCATATGGGATAGCAGAACCCTGTTGGTAAGGTAGGAGTTGTTTTAGACATAGTCTGTTGAAGATTCCACAGACTGATCAAGGAAGCCTTAGAAGAGTTTTGGCAGTCAGGGCGTGCATGCAGAATTGATGGGATCCCTTCTGTTCCCCTGGCCAGTGGGAAGGAGGTGCCTACAGCAGCACATCGTGGAGATCGTGAGCTGAGCTGCAGAGCCTTGCTCAGTCAGGACCAGACTGCAGCACATTTCTCAGCCAAATGGAGCAGCAACCCTTGGATTTCACAGAGCTGCCTAGCTCCCAGATGTTCATTAGCACGGCTGTTTTTTAATATGTGAATCCAATATTAGTGAGAAGCAAAGCAAAGAGGCTCAGACCTCGAACGGAGGGTTTGCCGTGGCCCTGGGCCGCAGAGAACAGAGCCACGGGGCTGCAGCTTCTGCAGGGCAAACCGCGCCCGAAACCCCGACCCCGCTTCCACACCTCCCTCTGAGGCACGGCTGGGACCTGGCTCTGCTTGGGCACACCAATCCATCGGCCTGAAACAGAGGGAACACCCTCAAGTGTTTAGTGAAGGAGACAGAGGTGGGCTTTGAGGGCACAGTGGTGTTTTCTCCCCATTTTCTGCATTTGGTTTGCTGTCCTCCCCTCAGACCATACTCACCGAGGGTTTAGTGTTACAGCCGTAGCTGGTATCACAGTCTCAAGATCTCTGGGGTAGGAGAGCCAGGAATCTGACATCTTTTTAACATCTTAACATCTGTGCTTCATTGTGAAAGCTGCCATGATATTGCTCCTTTTCACCACATTTCTGTTCTTTCTCTGTCCTCTCTGCCTGTACTTTAAGATCTCACTACTTACAGATTCGATTTTTAACCTAAGTCCTACCGTAAGACTTGTCTATATCTTCTGCCTTGTTATCTATTTTAAAATGTTTTAAATTTTGGGACGTGACCTTTTAAATGTATAGAAATTGTATATATGTGCATCTGTGCATTTTTGTTTGTTAAAAGAAATGAGAAAAAATTATTCACAAGTAATGCTCTATCTCTTGTATCCAGAGAACCCAAATTCAGCAATATCAGGAAAATGCTGAGAGAGAATGCAGTTTTTAATAGCTCTGTCAGTGATTGCATTGTAATAAAATTCACTTTCATCCTTATAAATAAACATTAAATATATGCTTACGAAAGAAGGAAATGACAGAATAAAGTCAACTTCTATAACCGAGAAATGTGTTTCAGCTACAGACAAACTGAAAGAAAACTTTAATGAATATAATCACAAGGAATTTGAAGGAGGATAATTATAAATAAGCAGAAAATGTCAGGCCTCATCCTTATATTTTTCTGCCTTCAGATTAGCTATGAATCAGATGACTGCACAATAAAACTGTATCTTAGGGGCTGTTCCAAATGCAGTACATTTATATTGTGGCATTTAGTTTCTCATGCTAGTGAATTCCAGTGAGCCCCCTGTTTCTCTAACAGGATTAAATGTATTAACCATAATCACTGCAAACTAAAGCCATTGCTGGGCATCTGAGTAAAGAAGATCTTTCTTTTGAAACGTGCTAAATACCGCTAAAATTCTTTTTATTTTTAAAAAAGGAATGAAGTTTGCTTAACTAACATGAAAGTGGTCATTTATACTTAGTGTTTAAGAGTGGATTATACACTACCAAGTCACCTACAGCTAATTTCATGACCCTTTTCTGCCCCCATTGATGCAAAACTGTGTCAAATCAATAGAGTCACACTAGGGTAAATGATGTCCGTATTAAGATTGATTCAGGCTTCAGTGCTATAGGGAAAATTACTGTGGTGTTTAATAATCTATTTGGAACAGGGTCAAAGTTATGCTTTTCTTGGTGTCAAGTTTCACTGCATCTGATTTACATAACCTACGGCTCTGCATTGCATAACGGGACCTTCTGCATTGCTTCCCTCAAGTAGCAGCAAAACCCAGACACAGAGAGAAGGTCTGGCAACAGCTGCTGTTCCACTCACATATGAATTTTTTTCCATAATGCATTTCCTTGGTGTTCATCACTGCAGTGCCTGAACATGGTGTATCACATGGAGAAACTGCTTTTTACAGGCAAGACAAGGAAACAGCAGCTCAGCCTGGGGAAGGGAGGCACTGGAGGGCTGCCAGACAGGCTGTCTCCTGCTCTGGGCTGTGCACAGCCTGACAGCACATCCCACCTCACAGTGAAGTCAGCACACTCTGAGGAAGGAAGGATTATTGGCAGAACTTCCCAGATTTAATTGCTGTCAGTGTCAAGTATGTTGCTGAAAGACTCTGTGATTCTGCAGCTCAGGAGAGGCGTGAGAAGAGGAAGCACTCAAAATTAATGCGACTTTTTGCAAAGTGAGGCATCACGAACCTGAGCAAAAGTGACAGGATTTGGTTCTTGAAGATAGCCCAAGAGTGATTCAAACCAGTTTCCTGAAAATATGTGGAGGAGTTGTGTGGGAGAACATAAAACATTTTGGTGAAGTGTGGTCATTTAGATCCTGGGATCTAGCTAATCTTGGAATAAGGATGTTTAAGGGTAAATGAATATTAATAGTTTGGGGCAAGTGCTTCAATACTTTACTAGAGAGCTCCAGTTAAGATATTATTCAATGGGGTTTAAAAAAAATTTAGATAAAAAACACTTTCTGAATTGTGTCACATCTATTTGTAAGGTCTCTTACCTTGTCTAAAAAGCATTTTAAAATCATGACCAGGTTAAAATTAGGTAATATGTGACTCATCCAGACCCAAGGCAAAGCTTATGAACTTTGTAAAGATTTAGTCACACATTCAGAATCCCAGTCAACTACAAACTATCCCTGCAAAACACGGGCTCCAGAGATACCTCTTGTTCCCAAAATGCTGTTTCAGCCCCCTTGTCTGGACACCCAAAGGCATTTCAGTTTTTACTGAAATATTTACCTGGTTGTGTATCTTTCCTTTTCCTCCCCACAGTACAGGACAGAAGCCAGGATGGCAGCCTGCAGCTTTTTCTGGGTCCTACATACACACATTGCTCTGAAATGCTGTTTCAGCATTTAATAATGAAGAGTAAGTTGCATAAAATGAATGATAAAGCCTAGCTGAGCCCAACTCCCCAATTCTTTTAAATGAATATCAGCTCAACACTCTGATGCATTTTTTTCAGCCCAGAGTAACCTGGAGTTTTTGCAGTGTTAGATTTTCAGCAGGTGAGGGAAGCAGTACCCCTCGAGTCTCAGAGCAGCCTTTTGCCAAGGGGTAGGACAACTTTCCAAGCAGACAGAACACACTTAAACTCTATTAAGGCCAGTGAACCTGAGTGTCCTGGTCATGGGTGAAAAGCTGTGGTCTGGCTAATGGATCCTTTTATAAAATTGTTGCTAACTCCTGCATTGCTCATTAGAAAGACAGAATTACTTTTTCTCTTTTGTTTTTATTAAATAAAAGGTGTTCTGCTACATTCATAATATATAGTTGAGCTGTTACTTTCTTGCCCTGGGAGTAATATGGAGTGGATCAAATGTTAAAGCTCAAAAATGGGCTTGGATTTATTAAATACACATCTCATTGTTTCCCTTAGTAGTGGAACACTGGAGTGGGTGGATTTTTTCCTAACTTGCACAATATGTCATATATCCAGAATTAATAATTTTTTGTTTCACAGCTCTTAGCTGCAGAAAAAAAAAATGAATTGGAGTCAGCCTTGGTGCATTTCCACAGATTAAAAATAGCATGGTCCATACGTAAACCAGACATCTACTAACCAAATAATTCAAGAATTCATCACGGAAAAATAATTCAGAAAAATGAGTAAAATTAGAGCATCCAGAAAGAAGAAATTTTCTTTTTCAAGTATTAAAAAAGTTAAGTAATGTCACAGATCATTCAAGTATTAAAAAAGTTAAGTAATGTCACAGATCATTCTGATGAATCCTTTAATGTCTCCATCTGTCAGTGCTGAACATTTTCCTACTTCACTACTGGTGATTCCCAATGTTAATTGAAAAAAAAAAAAAAAAAAGAGATCCAGGAAAGAACTTGGGTCGCTATTTTTACAACACTTTGCCCTAAATTTTCTCTTTGCTGCTTTTCACTTGTTGCTTTTATGGCCTCCATTAATAAGCTAAATAATACATTTCCTGCCAGAAGCAGAGCTTCAGTGTTTCTTCTGAAAACTCATCTCTTTCATCTCAGATAAACTTTTGAGCTGCAATAATTATTCTAAATCTCTCTGTAGATAGATTTTTTTCAATAACTTATTTGAGCAGAAAAACACAGCACTTTATACAATTTTTACCGACAGAAGAATTACAAGTTGGATCTCTTTTAGAAAGGCCATGGTCTCTCTGGTCCATGTAAGCCAGTCTTAGTTCGCTACACTATACAACTCTGCAAACCACTTTGTCCTGATTTTTTTTGCAGTTTACTCATTGAAAACACCACATTCTTCTGCTGAGTAGACCATTAAAAACTTTACCCTGCTAGGTCTTCAGACACAGTTTTGTAAAAGCAGAGGGTGTGACTTTCAGCATAGCTGTGCAGTGCCTACAGCGCTGAGACAAAACCACATCACTCTGTTACTGACCTGCTCTTCCAGGGAGAGGAAAAAATGTTCAGTGGCCATGCAGTTAGGCTGGTTGGAGAGCAAAAGTATTTGTGTCTACTCCAGAATCTGAGGTTATAGCCTCCCTTAATGTTAGAAAGAGAATTTTTCAAAAGCACAGTTTGTCTGGGTTGTCCTTCCTGTGGTAGGACCCCAGGGAGATCAAAGCTCAGGAAATACCAAAGCCCAAATCTTCAAAGGTTATCTGGATTTCTAATAACATTTTAGAAACATAACTTGTCATTATGGACCTAATTTTTAGATTTACCTCTGAAAAAATCTCCGAAAATTTTGAGAATTTTCCCTTGAAAAATAATGAAAAGCAACATAATCAAGGACAGCAGGTAATAAGCCACTAATAAGCAGCATGGTGTGGTAGTTTAGAGACTTTTTTGTTCAGATTATATGCTTTTCTTAATATACATCTCAATAGTTTATTACCTGATGTAGCGTGATCATGCTGTAAGCCCAAGAGGCAGAGTACTTGGGGCAGATCTGCAATCTTCACACATAACTGATACAAAGAATTTGGATTCTGGACTGGGATTTCTGTGGTTCTGCTGTGACCCAGTTTTCATAGCACCACATTAGTAATCTGGAAACAGGTGCAAAATATAAGTACTGAGTACAAGAAGGAAAAATATCTCAATTGCAAGAAAATGTATGCAAATAATAAAAGAAGATGATGCAAATGGAAAAGCATGGTGACAGGATATCTTAAAAAGAGGCAGAGTGGAACACAATAATACCACAAATAGCTCAAGAGAGATTGGCACAAATTCATTTTAATTTGCAGCACCTTCTGGCTCATCAGCTTGCATAGGTTCATTGGTCCTGCACTGAACCAGGATTTTATATGGTCCATTTTCATTCAGGACATCACAGACAAAATCACATACATGTCAAAGGATTGTCACATCTGGCAGACAGTGACAAATATTACATTTTAAAAGCCTGCTAATTTTGCAGACAGTCTTGCACTGTGCCTATCTGGCTTGCATTACTGTGCTGCCATACAACAAGTGGCAGCACAATTAATCATGAGCATCACAGGGTAATTTGTTATGACAGAGAGCCATGTGCTGGTTAAAAACAGCTTCTCTTTCATCCCGTTATATTACGTTCCTCCCTTCGTGATTTGTGTCCAGAAAGTGGATTATAGAACACTCTGAAGTATTTGCAGGAGAAGATGATGGCTCCTGGGTGGCTCAAGGGGTTTAGACCATCCATCCTGCTTAGTTTGCAGGTGATGGAGGAGCCAGAGAAGTTGTGCAGTACCACACAAAACGAGGATTAAAGCCTCAAACAGTGGTGAGGGTCAAGTCTGTGCTGTTTGCTTGTACAGGTTCTGCTGGCACCAAGGAGGCAGCCTGTGGTGACTCCCCCAAGAGAGAGCAGAGCATCTCCACTTCCCTGCCAACCCCACCTGCCAGATGGAGGCCAGTTCAGCAGATGATGTGTGGGATGTGTTCAATGAATGTGAGATTTCCCGTGTCATTACCCTGCTGATCAGCCACTGCAATGATCAAAGCCATTGATCAAATGGCTTTTCTGTCCTCTGTGAGGAAGTTTTGTAGCAGCTTTTATTTTTTGCATTTTTTTTCCCCTGGCAATTCATCACTGCATTTCAAGGCTAATGCAAAGATTTTAGCTTATGCTTTTGTTTTTCCTTATAACCACATAGCTAGGATCATGCACTGATTCCCTCCTGCTCTCTAATTTCTGACCTCATTTGCTGATTAGACTAAATATATGTTAGGCATAAACCTTAGCAATCTAACTACTCACCTCATGCATCATGGCACTAACAGACCAAAGGAAGCACTTACGGCCCTTCACCCTTCTACAGAAATGTAAATTTTTGCAAGCTTTTTCAACATTAAAGTTTGAATGCTGAAGAACTAAATGCTTTTGCCAATAATAAAGGTGAGATCTGTGATGCAGTTGCATTACGTAGGTAGGAAATAGCACAGAGTATTTCTATGAACTTATTTTCTGGGTTCAACAAAAAGCAAAGATCTCTAAGAGAATGCACAGTAATTTGATTTAAGTGTGTTCAGTAGCATCTTTTCTCTATACAACACAAAAGAACAGCCTAAAAGCTTGAGTGAGTCAATAATAAATTAAATTTCTTCTAATATTGTGAAGGACTAAACTATGATAGAGACAATAAATAATGCTGTCCAACGTCCACTTTATGTCAAAAACTCACAGACATCGTGGGGTTTTCTACTTCTGATTCCCTATTTGTGATTTCTGGAAAGCACTAGAATATTGTTAAAAATGTATCATCATTTTTTATTTACTTTCTAAAGAATTCTTGTATTTATTACATATGAATGAACATTTTTAGGGGAAAGCTTGAAAAATATACATATAGTGGATCCACTTAAAATACGTACAATTATGTAAGAATTAATTAAAAAAAAATCTCGCTACTGGAAAAATCCACCAGAAGTAGGAAAACATTTAAAATTAGCAGATTTTTTAAAACCCATTTTTACACCTTTTTTATTGCACTTTTTTGATACATGACAGAGATCTCCATTTTTCTTTCTGATGCATATCTTTTTATTATTTGTTCTTTCACCACTAGCCCACCTCCTCACAGCTTATTTTAACATCTAAAATGCCTGACAGAGGAGTTTTAAACAGACTTGATAAACAAAAAAACCCCAACCTCTCATCAAGCTGACAGAAAAAAAAAAAAAAGTTGTCTGATTGTTAATCTGCACTTTCAAAAAATTATAGCTTCCACTAGTCTGAGACCTACAGTGAGTAATACCCAACCCTCTTCCCAAAAGAGGATCAGCAGAGTGCAGTATAATCCATCATGCTCTGCTGGGCTACCATCATGCAAGCCCCCTCCTAGCAGACCATCCTCCTCTTGCTTGCCCAGCCTCTGGGTATTGAAATTCTTGAGATTTTTGACAAGCTCTGCAGCAAAATACATTTGCAGGTAATTTGGAAAGCTCAAAGCATTATTAATTGTAATTTTCTTTAGCTAAATGGTTTCTCTGTTGCACAAAGGGAACAAAATGTTAGTTTTAACCCTTCAAGCTCCTTTTGCATGGCTACTGAAGGTGAGGAAGAGGAAAAAAAAAGCAGCATATGTTTCAACACTGGTGAGAGTAATTTCACTCATTTGCTGTAAATGCTTGCTGCTGGTAATTATCAGGGTATTAAGTATTCAATTGCCATTATATAACCATTTCATTCTCATAGTGAGAGTGCATTCACCTCATGGCAGAGAAACAGGAAGATGGTATTGAAATTCTCAGTGTGGACTTATGTACACTGATTTTGAGATGAGCAGGTAAGATCCCTGAAGTCAGAGGCAGCTGACACAAGGAACAGTGAGCTCCATCCCCTCTGAGACATGAAGATCAGGACTCCACACACCCTTCCCCTGCTCCTCCCTCAGGAGGCAGCCCTCCAGGAACATCTCCAGTGTGAATCCTTTCTATGGGCTGCAGTTCTTCAAGAACTGCTCCAGAAAGGGTTTCTTTGACACGGCCACAAGTCCTACCAGCAAACCTGCTTCAGCATGGCCTCCTCTCTCCATGGGTCCATGAGTGCCCGGATCCTGTTCCAGCATGGGCTTCCCACAGCATCACAGCCTCCTTTGGGAACACACCTGCTGCATGGGCTGCAGGTGGATCTCTGCACTCCTGGGACCTCCATGGGCTGCAGGGGCACAGCTGCCTCATCGTGGTCTGCATCATGGGCTGCAGGGGAATCTCTGCTGGGACACCTGGAGCACCTCCTGAGCCTCCTGCACTCACCTTGGTGTCTGCAAGGATGTTCCTATCACATTCTCACTCCTCTTTCTGGATACAGCCACCTTTTTTTTTTTTTTTTCCTTTTCCTACTTAACTGTGTTGTCCCAGAGGTGCCACCATCCATCACTGGTGAGTTCAGCCTTGGCCAGTGGCAGGTCCACCTTGGCACCAGCTGGATTTGGCTCCATCAGACATGGAGGGGGGAGCTTCTGGGAGCTTCTCAAAGAAGCAAGCCCTGTAGCCCCCTGCTACCAAACCTTGTCACCCAATACAAGGTTCTGCATATTAAAGTGTCAGAAAATCTATAATTTAAAAGAAGAAATTTGAGTGTTTATATTTTTAACATTTTCATATCAATGTTGCTGTATTTTCAGTTTCTTCCTCTATTAATCTTATATGAAATGGGTTAGCTCACCTAACCCATTACATTAACCCTCTAATCTTCATATTCTTGCCATAAATTACACCTGCTTTAAGACAACACCATATTTTAATGGGAGAACCTCATGTTTCAAAACAGTCAACTGATAATTTTGACTACAAACTGTAGTGTATTAATGTATTCTAGCATACAAACACCAGGAACATAAAATGTACAAGACATTTGTACAATGGAAAGTACATTACTTTTTCTTTTCTCATACGAGATTATAATGAAACACCGTCACAAGAGTAATGAGAAGTGATCCAGTCAGACAGGAAAAAATACTGTTGGAAAATAAGTATCCCGGTCTAAAATACTTCATGTATGTTTTTTCCTGATGTGGTTTGTACTGCATGAGATGTGGGTATGTTTGCAGATTCAGGATCAAAGAACAGAAATGTTAACTTACACTTTTTCAGCAGCCAAAAAATGGATTAAAATCTGATTATCTAAAAATAAAAATTAAACAAAGTGTGCTTTGCAATTAAGCAAAGTGTGCAGATATGTGAAATGAAGAGGAGAGATATTCTCACTCAACACCTTTCCCTTTGCTTGTGGTGAAGCTCCACAGCATGCCATTGACTAATGACACAGAGATGAGTAATGGGATAGGAGGGAGGTATTTGATTGCAGTAATGATAAAAAATCTAAGCACCAGTGAATGCAGAGAAAAAGCAATGGACTTTGATCTGTGCTGGATGGAAAATAAAGTCACTTTCTTCCCTTTTTTATTTATTAATCGGGGAAACAGGGCAGAGCCTTCACAGGTGTGTTCTATGTTCCCAATTTTGATTTTTATTTTCTAATTTATTTGTAACAGCTAACCACACTGCACTTGAAAATCTTCACTTTTAAAACTATGCATTGTTATAAAATAGCTGTTTCATGCAGTAGGACTAGGTGAAGGAATATTCCAGGTTTTTAGACAGTGTTTTTATAAAATTCTGTGTCAAGCAACCACTTGGGTGGAAAGTAGGAAAAACAACACTGACAGGGGAATTAGCAACAAAGATAGATTAGATACAAAGAGATGCTGCCAGCACTACTTGTGACTCTGAAGAATGTCTTTGTTAGCAGGGAATTACTGGAAAACCAGAAGTTATCATTCACTCCTTTTCTTCTTATATTTTCAGCAGCTTTTGGAATCTTTTCTGCCAAATTACATCACTAAACTAATTAATATACTACAGCTTTTGTCTGTGGGAAAGAAGAAAAACCCCATTACCATGCTGCCTTCAACATCAGAACTTCTTTTTCCCTGGGAATATAAACTTGGCAAAACTAGGAAAAGAAAAACATATTTTAGCTTATGAGAATCCTTTATGATGACTTAAGTATGGCCTAGAAAATGTGCTCAGGGCATCCACATTAGAATTCTTGATGTTTTTTAATGGCTTTGAAATTAATGATGAAGGCCCTGCAAGATACTCTGTGAAACCTGTGCTGACCATTAACAACATGAGGAGAAACAATCTCCACCTCTGACAGAAAAGAAGAGGTTCCTTTCTCTTGATAACAGCATTCAAGTTTTAACAGGGTAATAAATGGCATGGACTGAAAAAGCAATATCAGCTGAAATGCTGAGAAAATGTCAGCAAAATCAGCATGCCTGACAGTTTAACCAGCAGCACCTGAGAAGGATTATTGCTGTGACAGGAGCTTGGCTCCCTTCTTCAGTTTGATAGGTTATTTTTGTTAAACTGCTCTTTGGGAGATCAACACAGGCTGGATTTCTTTTGGCTTTGACAGAGAGCCCAGGGCTATTAGCCCCAAAAATATGTCCACTTTTTGGTCGTCTCTGCCACCTGATGATGTGACTGAATAACCTGAATTTGGCCATATAAAGGAGGCATGTTTTGGAGGAGTGGAGCAGAGACAGCTCTGCTCTCTGGGAAGCACTGATCTTTGGCATACAATTTAGTTTTTTCCATATGAAGGCATAAAGGGAAAAATCAGGTCTAAAGATCAATCTGCCAAGTACTCAGCTCCCTCCTTTTCCCCACCTACAGGGCTATCAGTGGCTCCAGGTACACAGCCATTGTTAGAGCTGGCCTCTGAGTTGAGAGACTGGCTGTAAAATGCTTTCTGGCCTATATATCAAAGGTTTGGGGTTTTTTTTTTAGTTTGTTTGATTTTTTTTTTGTGTGTGTGTGTGTGTGTGTGTGTGTGTCTGTAATTAGCCATAACATTTTAGTATAGCATTTGTGCAGCAAGTTCAACCAATCTCCCCCTCAGACTCAAGAAAATTAAAAAAAAAAAATCTTTCCCAAGGTATAATGCATTTGGAAACAAAATTGGTCTCAGTGAATTTGGATATTGAGGATTTTGTTTTGGAAAAAAACTCTAGAAGTTCCTGGCTGTCTGTTTGCTGTTAGGCTGCAAACTTGCTCCATCTCCTCTTCTAACTTCCAGTCAGTGAATTATTATATATTGGAGGTGAACACCCTCTCTCTGAAGATATGGTTACTACAGTTCATCGCTCTTCAAGACTGATCTTCCTATTCAGATATAGAATATTATCTTTTATTGCTCACCAGGCAGTCTTTGACAGCAATAGCTATAGGTAACAAAACATTACAGAGGAAATTGATATTTGTTTATTTTTCATAACTACTCAGTACACAGGGGTTTTCAGCATTAGTATGTTCTTAGTTCAATCTCTATTTAAATGAAAGTTTTAATGGAAAATTTACATGAGTGGCTAACGTAAGTCATCATAGTAATTTTAGCTATACCTTGGTGGGATGCTTCAGAAACTCTGAATTTGATTGAAAGGCCTATGTAGAAGTTTAGATTTTTGTAACATGTTCTTGCAAACATATAACCTGCCTCTATTACTTTAGCCTTTAAAGACTATCTTTTTATGAGGGAAGATTAAAAATTACTTATGAGAGGGAAATAGACATCTTAAAAACCCATCTTTTTCATACTGGTTTTACTACTAAATATACTTGACTATTTCACCCCTTCTTTATGCATTTAATAGGAAACTTATTTACGTTATAACATAACATAAAATATTTATTTATATAGCATATTGACTTGGACATGTAATCACAAGATGATTTTTTCAATGAAAAACTTATAGGTAACAATAAGAAATTCCGTAGAGAAAATGGAAGTATCTACTTTTTTTTTCTAATGTCAAAATATGCAGATATAAACTAATTAAATTTTCTGTAAACTAGAGAATTTTTGGTGACAAGTTAAAAAGAGAGCTCATGGAAGACAAGGCTAACAGGAGCTGTTGAATTCTCATGAGTTTTTTTTAGGTCTATGCTATATCTGAGCACTTCCAAATCCAAAAATGTGTGGGTAACTGTATTTTAAAATTCATTGTTTGTGTTTTAATCCTTTAAATACTTGAAATTTTTTTCTCATATACATAGACAGAACTTCATTGAACCAGTCATTGATTTCCAATTGTGCACCAAGACCTGCAATGCAACTTACATGGAAATTAATTTTGTAATGGTTTTGGAGGCACTGACAAATTTGATGTAAGGTTGATTATTGATGTGAATAGATTTGAATTTTTTCTTAATAGTGCCATAAGATTAATCATTTTTCCAGCTACAATTCATATGCTTAGTGAGCTATTTATTATACAAGTCAGCCAAGCATCTGACAGTGAATGCTCCATTTCACTGGTAACCATATGTCCTACTTGCTGTCATTGCATCTTCCAGAGGAACCATATTTCACTTTTACATCAGATAAATATAATGTAAGTTCACTTGAGAGCACTCAAGGCCTATTTGCTAAAAGAAGTAAAAAAAAAAAAAATTACAGGTCTATTTAAAAATACAAACTTAAACTTAGAGATGTCTTGACGTTACATGTGCATCTAATAATCCTTGATAATAGATATCAGCATCTTCAGCCAGCAATGTACCTCATTTTGAAGGAGGTTCATTCTCATAAATGACTCTCTCTCTTATATGAATAAGAGGACAGTTCAGAGCTTAATTGTTAATGAAACATGAAAAAGTTGCAGAAAATGGTCAAAAGAGTTTTCTGATCTAGATACAGAGACAGAGGAAATGGGCTTGGATCTGACTCCAAGACTGCTCACTGTGGATTCCAGCTACAACAAAACTTGATCCTCTTTTGCTTTTTCTATACCTGTCCCTAGCCAGATTAATGGAACAAACTTGTAAGATCACAAGAACTGACAATAAAACCAATACGCTAAACAAGATGCCCTAATCCTCATTTTGAAAATGGTAATCAGCCTATTAAAGTAACATCACTGCTAATTGGTGACTGTGACATGAGGTAGTTAAAAGAATAGGTGGAAGCAATCACTCACAGAGAACAACATTTACAGTTTATATTCTAAGCTCTGGATCAGCTCAGATTTAAGCTAGAGGAAAAATTTGGTTTTAGTGGAACTAGAGCTGAGTCTTAATTGGTCCAGGTTCTATGTGATTCAATGGATTTGTCTCTCTTTGAGGGAGCTGTGAACCTCTTTGTAGGAAAACACTGCAGTCAATCATTTACTGCCTTTCAGGTGAGTTACGCCTCAGTGTCCTCTTTCGTCAATGCCAGAGCGGGATGAAGAGGACAGGAATGGAGCTCAGCGATCCTAGGAAGGAAGTTAGCTTCCAAAACTGGGTAAACACAGCTCATTCATTGTTAAGGTTGATATAAAACTCATTCATTCCAGTGGATGGTGGACCAAGTGTTGTCATTGTCCTTTTACACAGCTTTTGTTAGGCCAGTCACTGGACCTCAAATCAATGAATACTACTATGCGTTTTTTACTGGGATTTGTATAGCAAGTCAACTTATGTTGCCCTGCATAATCCTCCAGATACTTTACTATGAATATTACAAATTGAGGTAATTTCCTTTGGCATAATACTCTTCTAATCACTAAAGCAAGATGAAAACTTTGATTACAAAGAAAAAAAAAAGCCAAGTATTTTAAAAACACTGCTAGATAATTAAATTTTTTTAATGCTTGTTATTTAAAAAATAAAATAAAAGGTGTCTACTATGAAATTGGGGATTATTCTTGCAGTATGTTTTTGCCTTTAGTATTCCTCAAGGACAAGATTAAGTATTTAGGTAGAATCACAATTTTGAAGTTATATTGGAGTATGTATACGTTAAATCTGTCTTTAGTGCTCAAAAGTACAATTTTAATAATTGAACAGAACAAGACCTTGCTCATTTTAGAACGAGGTGAGAAAAAAAAAATAAGAAAAGTCAATCATCTGAGTGGGAAGAAGAACATATTTCAAATTCTAATTTGAGCTAGTAATTCAAATACTTCCAGAAAATAGTTGTGTCAGTAGATTATTTTACAGGCATGGTCAATGCAATCAAATATTTACTCAATAGTACAGTGAACTATCCCTGAAACCAAATGCAAGTGATTGTCCTGATCTCTAGGCTGCAGCTATCAGAAGAATCAACATTAGCAACTAACACAAAGAGCCAGAACTACCTGCAGATTGAGCTGTGAAGGTGTTTACTCCCCATTTTTATGTTGCACAGGAAAAATGAATGCATTTCACCAGGAAGATGAAAAGCAAGCAGAGAGCAGCACTGGAATGTTTGCTACTGGCTGATGTGTTCTTCTGAAAGGAAGCCAGACAGAAAGCCAATAAAGTTTGGAGAAAAGGGTAAGTAATGTGGGTTAAAACAGACACCCACGTAATAAAATTAAACACAGCATTCCAGGTGTAAACATTTTTGTTAAAATGGATGAAGTGCCGTCTTTGTTCTCAAGGATAAAGTTCATTATGTCAGGAATTCAACTATAGCACTTAGAAAAAAATAAGGGGGATTAGAAACGAGAGATTAAGCTGTAAAAGTAGGACTCACTACTTGGAAAACATAGGTGTTTTTTGTATATATATATATATATATATGTTACTGTTCAGAGCTTAAGTAGGCACTTGGGATTTCATGTAAAGTGTTACTTGGGTCTCTCTCATATCTCTCCTTCTACACATATGAGAGAGATTTAAGATTCTTCAGCCTCAAAATCTCCTAAATTATTCAGCCGCATCTATTTTTTTTAAATTAAAATGTTCCTGCTGTCTTTTCCACCCCTGCAATTATTTTTTTTATTAGCAGAAATTAATTTAAAATAATCTCTACAAGGAAAGATAGCAAAATCTGGTAAACAAGGTATTAAGCAAATCTCACACATCCAGAGTAAACTTCCATTCTTCCAAACTGCAGAATTATTTTTTATTTCTTTTCTTTTGAAGAAAGCTTAAAAGTGATTGTCTCTTGTAATTGAATGGAAATCATGAATCTGGATATTCATCAAACCATCATCTGAACACAAAATGCACAGGTCTGGGAAATATTGTAGGTACAGAACAATAGAAGTACAAAATTAGATAAAACTTCTAGAGAAACAAAGAGAAAGCCAACAGTGGCACTGCAGTATAAACATTTTCTCCAACAAGTGCTTCCATGAATAGGTTTTGCGTTTTCTAGCAGGAAGTGAGGAATAGAATTTGCACTGAAAAACCTGCCTGTTCAGCTCAAAAGGTCTTGGAAGGCCAGGAAGTAGAGAATGGCAGAGAAATGAAACTACGAGTTAAAACCAAATTGTGTTTAGCCATTGTGCCAAACCAGAAGCCATTGAATCAGACTGGGATGGTAGAGAATATAGAGCAACATGTATTTCATAAACAATGCCCAAGTTATATTTAAAAATTTAAATGCACCAAAGATAAATTATTGCAAATTAATCTATGAACAAAAAACCCCAGACTAAATATGTCACTAAAAATATTTATCAGAAATAATTTAACCAGGAAATATTCCTTTGATTTACACAGCAAAAATGTTGTTTCAATGAATTAGTGAATGAAAGGAGACTTTCTTCAGTAATGTAATCAATGGCTGTAGCTGGGGCTTTGTGCTGTTCTCAGAGATGCACATTCAATGCACTTCAACTGTAAATGTCCACCCCAGCCTACATTTTCTATGATACCAATCCAGTGTAAGCTTTACATAGTGCTTCACATGCATCTGTTCATTATGTATGGAAAGCAAACCATATATTCTTCAGCTGAAGCAGATACCAATATGCAGTAATTGTACTGAAGCATTTAAGAATACTGTGGACTTGAGACTGTTAAGGACACAGAAGTTAGGCCTGCATCCAAGGCCTTTCATTGAAGTTTTTTCTTGTTTTAAGATAAGGTTTGACTTGCTATCTTCTTCCTAAAGCAAGCACGTAAATCTGTCCGGTCAAATCTGACTTTGCCTACATTCCTGAAACATGCTCAGCTCTAATCAAGAGATATGCTAAATTTTGACTTGAAAAACGATTTAATTTAGCACATGCATCTTAGACTGTTCTACAGTTAACCTGACTGGTTATCTTCAATAAAGCAATAAGCCCATAGTATGTCATCAAATATTACATTGTTCAAAAGAAATTTTGTGAAACTTTTAGGAGATTTCAATGCAAGTTTGAGGGAAATCTGTAGTCAATCACAGAAATTTAAGACCTATATCTAACTTTTTTTTTTTTTTTTTTTTTTTTTTTTTGCAAGAATACTCTTTATTGCCTTTTTATGACAGCAGGCTAAAGCCAATTGTTTAGAGCAGATTAGGCAAGAACAGAGGTTAAAAGTTACAGGAAGCAATGTTCACACTGGCCTGAGTTTGCAAAGACACTCAGGTAAAAGCCACTGCAGAGGCAGACATTTTTGTGATATAAATACAAAGATTATTTATACTTTGATATGAATGTGTAGTAAACAAGAATATCTTATCTACTAAAAAGCCCAAATTGCATTGTAGTAAACTCTTCCCAGTCATCTGTGTCTATCCACATTTCTGTTGTTAGTCAGGACTAATCTCTGGGGCAGATATTTTTAATTTTATTTGCTATATGTTTGTCTCACTAGCAATATAAAACAGCTAATAGTAACGACTGACAAACTATTTTAATCTGAAATATAATTCTATTTCTACTAAGAATTTATAAAATATCCGTGTCAAGAATTTCTGAATCAAAATTTCCAGGACTTCTACATAAAAACGTTTCATTTCGTTCAAAGGCTAAGATATATGATTTCCTAAAAATTATTTTTAACTGGATGCATCAGCTGTTTGTCACCCTTTTGTTAGTGCTCAGCCAGAGAAATATGGTGTTGTGTTCTTCTATGATTCAGTTATTTTGTTGCCTTTACTCAGAGATTAGCTTTCTTTTTAACTTCAAAACCCTTGATATTTGGTAGGTACTAAGTGCTTTCGCTTCAGTAGCTTTGAGCCTTTGAGATACTTTTAGCTTTGCAGATTATGATCTAAAATATCCAAGCAATAGGGAAGACTGTGGTGACAGCTATAATTATGAGACAGACCTCATGTGGGCTTCATTATTAGACACTTCCCAGAACCAAGAGGAAAAGTAATGTGTAGGCTGTTCACAGAAAATGTTGCAACAGCACCCACCAGTGAAAATGCAGAAGGATAAAAGGTCTTCTTTTGTAAAGGTTGGCCACCTTCCAGGCAAATGACTCCACCTCCAGTATGCTGTTGCCCAAAACACATATTTCATCGATCCAACTTAATGCAATATGTAGCAAATATCAGAGTTGAACACTACATGGAAAAATATGCTAACCTATTCTAAAAGCTAAACTTGAGTCTAAGCCAAAATTGATGAGAATTTTTTACAGATATGCCAGTGAGACATTTATTAGTAGATGCGGCTGAAATTGCAATAATTCTTGCTGTGTTTTTGGGCTGAATTCTTTGGAGAATGTATGTCCTTTGGAGTAAATTTCATGGGGCATAATAGAGGTGGGAACTATACTCAAGTCTTATCTTTACAGTCCTCAAGAGAGGGCACCTTTACAAGAAGTAGCCTAAAGCATTCACATTTAGGCACTATTGCCCTCTGGAATTCAAGACACCCAGGCTTCATATATAATGTATGGATCAACAAAGGATGAGACACACAAGACTAGCAGAAAGCTATGACAAAAGCAAATGCTAAAAGGAAACTAAAAAGTGTTTTAAACTATTTTTTTTCCTCTTGGAATTTGAAACATAGCTCTGCACTTCATCTGCACTCAGCTGGAATATGATTACCACTTCAGCAGACAAGAGTGCACAATTTACATATCCTCTTTGCTACACATCCTAATTGCTGCCTGGCTGAGTCAGAGCTGGGGAGGTTTAACCAGTTCTCTAGCAGGATTCACATTATCTCCTACACTTTCTGTTACACCCACAGTAGCAAATCTGCCTAGTTTAGGTTAATATGGTGTTTGCTACCCCTTAAAGAAGCAGTACTCTTTCTTAAATTTCAGACTAATCTGAACTCATTATCTAAGTACCTCTCTTAATATTTTTAAAGAATTACTATTCTGTATTGGAGTCTGATGAATTAATTTGTATAGCTCTGTCCCCTGGACACATACACAAGACTGTATCCAATATTTCTTTAGAAAATTTTCTTCACTATCTTTCAGTGCAAAGCAGTGCACAGTGTAAAAATCTTATTATTCTTTTTATGATTTATTTGAAGCAGAATGTCTCTTATGTCATGTAGGTAGTTAAATTGTGCCTATCCACCCTTTTAAATATCAAAAACTCTGCACACAATTACTCTCCCAATTCTATTACAACTACTAATATGAATTCACCAGTGGATAGCTACAGATGGCTATTTTGGCATAAAACTGATTTTTTAAAATTTCTTCACCCTGCTATGTATGAGTATATCTAGAGAATAAAACACTTAAGCAAAATATGATGAAAAATGTGATTTATGGCCTTTGTGAAATGTTCCTCTCCATTTGCACCTCCCAAGTGTCTCAAAACTGACACTTTATACATCAGTGTCTCCAACAGCACACACCATGTAAAAAAATGTGCTAAATAAAATAATTTCTCAGTATAACCTGTGGTTTCAGTTTGTCCTTTGCTGTCTCCAAAATTATTCTCAGCTTGATCTCAGCCCAAAGATGATTTTCTCACAGTCAACTTGGAAGAGTTCTGCCTCTTATTTGCACTGTAATTGTGTGGGGAGAAAAATCCATCCCCATCTAAAGCTCTAAGCTTTTGTTCAAGTTAATCTTTTTAAAGGATTAAATTTCAAGATTTTGTAATTTGAAGCCTCAGAGGGGAAAAACAAATCAAGTCAGCTCTGGAGAACAGTTTCATGGCCTGATTTGTGAGGATGTGGGTAAATCTTTGCATCAACTTAGGCATGGACATAAGGATCTTCAAACTACTGGGGGTGACATGAGCCAGCATGCAGCCTGCCTTTCTGTCTTCCTGGGCTTCCTCATGTTCCATACTTTAGGAAATGTCTAACCCCCACAAGCTCCCTCAGCTCCTTCTTATAAGATTTGTGTTCCAGACCCTTCCCCAGCTCTGTTGCCCTTCTTTGGACACACTCCAGCTCCTCAATGTCTTCCTTGTGTTGAGGGGCCCAGAACTGGACACAGGATTTGAGGTGCAGCCTCACCAGTGCCGAGTACAGGGGGACAATCCCTGCCCTGCTCCTGCTGACCACACTATTGCTGACACAGGCCAGGATGCCATTGGCCCTCTTGAACACCTGGGCACAGCTGGCTCATGTTCAGCTGCTGTTGACCAGCAGCCCCAGCTCCTTTTCCACAGGGCAGCTTTCCAACCACTCTGACCCAGCCAGTAGTGGTTGCTGTGTCCCAAGTCCAGGACCTGGCATTTCACCTGATAGAAGCTCATACAGTTGGCCTGGACCTCTCAATAGAGCTTGTCCAAATCCCCCTGTGGAGCCTTCCTGCCCTCCAGCAGAACAACACTCCTGCTCAACTCATCACCTGCAAACTGACTGAGGGGACACTCAATTCCCTCATTCCAATCATCAGTAAAGATATTAAACAATACCATGCCTTGGGGAACATTATCTGCTTGACTGAGTCAAACTGAGATCTGTGAAGTTGCTGTCTGCTTTGAAATTGGATCCTTTAATGTTTTTACAGGCCATGAGATAGAAAACCTTGTTGATTTGTAGACAGTTCAATAAATGAGTTCTGCAAAAGACTTGACTGCTGAAAGAGAGTACAATGTACCTTCTCAATATAAAGATGCATGGAAATATTTATCAATTTTTAGATTGTATTACTCTTTCTAGGATAGTGAGAAAGTTTCTTAAAATCTGAGAGACACAAAGAAAGTAAGTGCAGCATTCACTTAATACAAATACTAAAGATATGTTCAGACTGGTTTATTATCCATATAATGGATATCCACAGAATGTCTGTGACAGGAAGGGGGCAGGAATGTGGCAGGGAAGGGACATGACCACATCACTTCCCAAGCAGAAGATCAAGATCCTGAAAAATAAGCCATCTCCCTTTTACATTGGGATTTTTTATTAATTGTTGTGAGATAAAACCAGTCTAAGTCATTATGCTCCACTTGCTGTTTGATTGAAGCTACAGCTCTTTAGGTTTGACTTTAAATTATCTGTGATATTTATCATGAAATTCTTAGCTTTCTGTCTTGGGACACTCACAGATGAGCTCAAAACTGTAAAGCAATATATTTATGTGGCTGAAGTTCAGATGTGAATGCTTTCCATACCCTTTACCGAAAGGTCATCTTAAATACCGCCCTAAATTCCAAGATTAGCCTTTTAAAGAAGGAGGATTGCCAAAACATAGGAAGATATGCCAAGAGAAACCAAAATTATCCCTTTCTGACCATTTTTGAGACGGTTAACATCTCACTGCCTGAACTTTTAATCTACACTGCAAGAAAAATGCAGCTTGCCTGTAGCATGTGTGCCTTTCCCATGACCACCAAAGCACAGTGAACAGAATAGGAGGAGTCTGATATTTCTGGTATTTCCTTTATTAAAGAAAATAAAAGGAAAATGGAAATTTCTAGGATTTACTTTGTACTAGCAAGTTCTTTGTAAGGGACCAATACAGTAAACTGTGAGGAAGACCCTGCTGGAGGGGGATCAGCCCTTGCTCAGTTGCTTGGTTTGTAGGTGGAGTCCTGTATTGATAGCAATGCTGTGCACCATAATAACTCCACATTGTTCTTTATAGAGTTCATTTTCAAAGAAAAAATACTCCCCATGTTCCAGTACAAATTAAATTTCCCAAGCTTAGCTTTGGAGACACAGCAGTGTGCATGCAACTGTCATACATGCCAGCGAAAAGGGCATTAACTTTGCTGAAGGGCAGTAACTTTTCAACAGCTTTGCAGCCTGTTTGACTAGTACAGTGTTTGTTCCACTGATCTAAGTCACTGTGAGCCAACACAGAGAGGAGTTTTGTTGTTGACGTTCATTCTCTGGGTTTGGGGTGAGTGATAGTGAGAAGTGTTTCACCTTCTATGATCGTCTGCCTGTCCTTTTTTATACATATTAGCCAATTTCAATCAAACCTGGCAAAAGGGGTGAGGTCTAATTGGAATTCTGTTCCTGATCTCCTGAGAGACAGAAAATAAAAAAAAAAAGTTCTTTTCATTCAGATATCAGCCAGCTGATTAAGAGCCTCATGCCTACCCACTGTGAATAATTCTAACCCAATCTCAGCACAGCTCAGGGAAAGATAAATAAGGTACAGGAGAGGAAGCAGAGGATCCTGGGATGAAGCTGAGAAAAGGTGACAATAGGCATCCGGAGGTGACCTGAGATATTTATTTCCTTTAAATGAGAGGAAAGTTACAAGTCACAAATCTGTTGGAAATTCAGCTCCGTTTGTTCTCCCACTCAAAACCAGCTTGTTTTCCATGAAATTAATTACAAAATATTCCCATCACAAATAAAAATTAAATTTTAATTAACTATTGAAAAAATGTTCTTTCCTACAATGTAGCTACATGAAGATTATTTTTATTGAGACTGATTATCTCAGAGTGGAAATGCAAGGGAATTTAATACTGATATTAATTTGTGCCACTGCAATAATGTATGGGGGTTTTGTATGTTCATGATAACCCTTCTTGCTATTAGCACCTTCTGTAAGGATGGATGGAAAAAGTCCAAATGACTAATCTTCCCTCTCTTACTCATTGCAAATGAGAATTGCAGGCAGTTATCTGCTGTAACCTTGTTGTGACAAAGATTGTCACTCAGAGATACACAGATCCTTCTGGATACAGTGCTTTAAACAGAGCCTGCTGAAATAAATGACAGGAGTCTCAGGGGCTTTCATACACATCGGTTTGATCAGTGCTCCAGCCTTAGGGCTAAAGATATTTTCTACAATTCCCTTGCTTTTGATAATATAAAGAATGTGGAAACAGAATAAAGAGACTATTTTATTAAAGTACATTTTTAATGCCACTAATGCAGATGTTTCTCAAAATGGTGGAAAAAACTAAACACAGAGTGGAAAGACTGAATGACTTTATGCTTTTCTTTAAAATTTATTGTACATAGCTGGTAGGATAGGAAATTCTGCAATTTTCTCAGGAAAGTTGGAAACTTAATAATAAAAATCCCCTGCTGTATTGCAATTGCTAATATTTGGAATTAATTGCCCCATGATCCTGGCTGGCAGACTATGTATATGCACAATTTCTGAGCAGAAAATAAAAAGTTTGCTCATATCTACAGAACTCGTAAATTTTTTTTGTTGTTATTGTTATTGTCTTATATGGTTCTTGGAAAGTCTATCCTTTAGCTTACCTAATATACCTCTACACTTTACACAATATTTATTCCCCATATTCTTTACCAAATACAACCATTAAATATTTTCTCTTCTGGATACACATATCATTATGCAGCATCTTAAAATTACAAGTGGAGGAACAAAATGAAACTCTTAAAGGTGACCAGAATTCCCTTGGCAGGTCCAGTATCAGATGTAAACTTAAAAGAAATCCTTTTTTTCTAAATAAACAGTTTTGGGGGCTCTTTACAGTTTGTTCATAGTTTGATTATTCAGTCTTATACATGTGCAATAAAGAGGCTCCATCCCTTCTCATGACACTGCATTCCTCTCCCTTGATTTCTCTAGGATTTGTAGACATGCACTGGATAGAAGCCTAGTGGTGAGTAAGAAGAAATATAATTTCGAGGCACAGTTCTTTATTTCCTTTCACTTTTTGTAGAGATAGTAGAAAAGTGAATGAAAAGAAGTTTAAAGCCACCAGTGTTAGTAGGAACTAATTTTGCTCAGATTCTTCATATTCCAGATATGCTAGTGGAGCTCGAGTGCTGAGGCATGTTGATGAGTTGCCCAACTTCATTTAAACTTTCATATAATGATATTTGAAATTTTACTATTCTATTTTTCATGTAATTTTCTTTTGGTTTTCTTTCCTGGTGTTTTGTTTGTTGTTTTTGTTTGTTTGTTTGTTTGTTTATATAGGAATGACATGAGTGATCTGGATATTTATATTTTTTCTGTTTTGCATCCTTGCACAGGCATTGGTACCTGTCATTTACAGTAAGCTGTAGATCACTTGAGGCCAGTGAAACTCAGGAGCCAAGTAACCATAAAATCCTCTAGAAATGATCAAGCATTCAAAATGGTTCATTGTCCTCTTCATTTACAGATCTTTGTGAGTAAATATCTATATCCTATTGACCTATGTCTTTTGTGGCCATAGAGAAGGGAAATTGTGTTTTCAGTTCCCATGTCTGATATGTCCCAAGATTGAACATTTTGAAGGTTTAACTTATCTTCTCTCTGGGTCTTTTAAAATTTCTCCTTCATGTTCTATGTTCTTTGAAACTCCTCCACAATCCCATGGGATAGGTTGGCTCCTTGAAGAACAGCGGGTAATAATATTTCCAGTAAAAAAAAAAAAAAACAAAACCAAAACGTTTTCACAGAGTCATCAGACATCATTATCCCTCTTTTACATATTGCAAAATTACAGCATAGATATTAATGACTAGCCTAAGCCTATAAGAAATTCAGAGGCTGACTTGAAATAAAGTCTGACTTGTATTTCCAGACATCTGCCCTTTACAGTGAACCATTTTTATCTACATGAATTCAGGTCTGGGTTTTGTTGTTTTTTTTTTTTTACTGCTAACATGAGCATGAGTTGCATGAGTACAATATGGTGTTAAATTCAGTATAAAGAAACTAATTACAGTAAGGCTTATTGTTGTGCATGGAAGGAGTTATTACTTTAGACTCAGCCATGCATTGCACATAGATTGTATATTAGATTCATTTCCAATAGATGAGTGATATTTAATGGAGCTGTTTTACATTAAATGTAGCTTGGGGGGGTCTAATGAACAATTACAGCAGACTCAATGGGAACTTTGAGACAGAGAGCAGAAGTAACAGATGCTGCATGGTTCAAAAAAGATATCTTAATCAAATGTGATTTTCATCGTGCAACAGTGGTGAGACTCATCATAGGAAAAAAATCTGGCTGGTTAACAGGCAATATACACAAGTACCAAATATGAACAGCATATACATAAGCACATGAATATGTACAATACAGAAAAAGTCTGCATATGTTCTCATATATTTGACCCATAGATTCTATAAACTGCTTTATTCCAATGAAACCGAGATACTTTAAGTCAGCTAACAGCATAGCTAAATATAACATGCTTTTTTCTTTTTTCTTTCTGTTTGTTAATTCAGACCTCTGCATTATCAATTTAGACCTCTACATTCAAGAAAAGCAAAATTTTTTATGTGTACGCAGTTATTTCCTTCATTCCTTAGGGCAGAAAGCAGCTGTCTTCTGTAAGCTACACTCACTCTTTAGTTTCTGATTTCAGTATCCAAAATACTGTAGTCAAAGACCTGAGAAGACTCAAGTTCTGAGTAATGGGTTTTTATAGACCAAGTGCAAGTGTTTGCTTTTACTGTGTTTCAGATATATGTTTGAACTTCAGCAAATGAATCAAAGTCTGATAGCAGTGACCTTCAATTTTAGTGTGGACTAATGAACTATTTATTTTCCTAGGCTGCTGCCATAAAATACAACACTTCTGGCAGAAAAATACAGTAGCTGCTAATGAGGACACAAACTCCAGGTGCAGATGAGTGCCAGCCTAATAGGCAAATAAGAGCAATAAAACTTTGCCTGTCCAATGTCAAATATTTGCCTCTTATGAAGAAAATAAAATAAAAATCTGGTGATAAAGTATTATTTTTGGTCCTTACCGAAACAGAGAAGGCTTGAGGAAGGTCTTTATCTTCTTTGAGATATTTTTAAAACAGAGCACTACATATATATTACTGAAAATGTTTTTCATTTGGTTAGACTAAGAGAAAAAAGAAACATTCAGACTATAAACACACATCCAAGTTTGTAAATTTTATTTGGTGCACTGGCAATACTTTAAAATGAGTATTATTTTTATGAGTACGGCTTGCTGCTGTGTGGAAAACTAAATTGTTACTGGAACAGAATAAACACCCCATGAATCTTTAAATACAATTTCAAACATACTTCAGTGAGGTAAATAAATTTCATAATTACCATGCAAGATTAGCCATAAAATCTTGTTAGGATTTTATTTTATACTCTTACAGAAACCATCACGATCAAAAGCAGTTTTCAGAGACTTTACGGAAATCTAGTTTCCATAACCACTTGCCTTCTGAGCAATAGTGGGAAGGGGGTGAAAATAATTTTCATCTGATATTTACATTAATCAAATGGGGTGGTCTCCAAGAACGATGCAATGTTATGGAAATGCTTCCTGAGTTGCACATTGCTCTGGGACACAGGCACTGATGCAGAGCTCTCGATGGAAAGCTGCTTTAGAACAACCAACTAATGCAGCAAACTGAGAATTAAGAAAATAGGTCATTGTGCAGTTTAATGCTTTGTTTCACTCTGGTGGCCACTGAATGATGCCTTCGATGCTGCTACAACAACTTTCCGTGAGGAAAAAATGGGCAAATGCAAAAAGCTTGCTAAGATTAAAAGTTAATACACAAGAATCATAGAATGGTTTGTGTTGGAAAGGACCACAGAGATCAAACAGCTCCAACCCCCCTGCCATGGATCTTCCACTAGACCAGGTTGCTGAGAGCCCCATCAACCCTGGAGAGGAACACTTCCAGAGATGGGGCATGCACAGTTTCTCTGGGTATCCTATGCCTCACCACCCTCACAGCAAAGAATTTTGTCCTGATATCTGATCTAAACCTGTCCTCTTTCAGCTTATAGTCACTCCCTTTTGTCCTATCACCACTTGCCCTTGTAAACCCTCTCTCTCCAGCTTTCCTGTTAGGCCCCCTTTATGTATTAGAAGACTGCTTTAGTTTCTCCCCAGACCATTCCCTTCTCCAGGCAGAGCAGCCTCAACTCTCAGCCTGCCTTCACAGGAGAAGGGTTTCAGCCCTCTGGCCGTTTTCCTTGCTCTTTATGGACTTGCTCCAAGAGGCCCATGGCTTTCCTGTGTTGAGGTCTCCAAGGCTGGATGCACTTCCAGGTGGGGTTTCATGAAGATGGAGCAGAGGGGCAGAATCACCCTCCTTAAGCTGCTGGCCACTCTGCTTTGAGTGCAGCCCAGGACATGGTTGGTTATCTGAGCCGTGAACACACATTGCCAAGACACTGAGCTGCTCGTCCACCATCACACACAAACCTTTCTCCTTAGGGTTGTTCTCAGTCCATGCTCTTCCCAGCCTGCACTTGTGCTCAGGATTGCCTCAACCCTTGCACCTGACCTTGTTAAACTTCATGAGCTCTCCACAGGTTTACCTCTCACACCTGTCCAGGTCTCTCTGGATGGCTTCACATTCCTCATATCTCTTATGATTTGTCTTCTGCTCTTCTAAGAAAGTTCGACTATTGCCAAAATATCTTTAGGTGTTGACAGCTTAAGTGTCAGAAGCCATGAAGGGTAGCATTTCTCACTTTTCTAGCGGGTAGCTGCTCTCTGCATGTTTTTAGCATTCTTCTTTGAGGTACATAATTCTCATGTAGGCTTAATAGTGACTTCTGTATTCTTCTTAAAGTAGAAGGGGAAGCAGTATCTAAAACACTATTGTATTTTAAAATTCTATATTATCTCTCTAAAATCTCAGCAATCCATGTCCTGCTTTTAAATTAAATTTGGGCTTCTCTCTACAAAATGAGCTGTATGTAAAGTTTATTCTAAAATTGCTTTAAATGCCAAGTGCTGCTAGGGTACTTGTATATCAGAAAGAATTATACAAACCATTATAATCTGTATTGTAAAGTTACCAAAACCCTTTATTGAGCATCTGAGTTTAAACTCTGTAAGCTGTTTATTTTATTACCATTTTAATTTTACTACTTTCAAGATCATTAAGTAATAACAATTATAAATTAAATAAGATAAGTTTGTTATGACTCATTGCCTCAGCTTGCAGAGAAGTCGGCTCTTTAACTGGCTCTAAATTTCAAGAAATGTGAAGAATGAGCTCAAAAACATAAATATCAAGAGAGATCTTGAGAGGAACTTAACATCTTGGAAATATAAACATAAAAGTTAAGGGAAGATTTTATATTTGTAGAAAACATGAACTCACAGATGCTTCATAACAGTCTCTCTCTTCTCACCAGAAAGACATCTTTTGACAGCCCACACCCAGCATCATGGAGGCACATGTGATGTGACCATAATGGACTCCCCCTAAAAATATAGTGGGAGAAAGAGTAAGAAAATTGTGATGCAAAATTTTTTCTGGCTTCATCTTGGAGTTCTGCATTGCAGTCAAAGCTGTAACATGGTGGGACAAAAAGATTGCTCTGATGGCAGCACAGAATGGGGGCAAATATGTGCAAGTTCCCAAAGCTATTGCTGACAGTTCTAGCCTAAAGGAAAGGCCTTAGATTCCAAATGACAGCTAAAAGGTAAGCCAAAAATATGCCAGAAGTGGCCCAGGTAAGCCAAAATGAGTGGAAATTTGACTACAAGAAAGCTAGGAAGTGGCTTCAAGTACCAAAGAATCAGTAGAACAACCAAAGTTGTCCTTGCAGATAGTGTTCTTTCCCAGGGACACGAGGACCTGACAGGACTTGTACACATGGGGCTGTAAACATCTTTAGAAGCATTTCCAGAACATCCTCTGCTGCACATGCACATGGCCTCACACACTCACATGTAAAACTCTGCCCTTACATTTTGTTTTGACCCCTTCCCATACTGTTAAGCAAGCAGCAGTCAGGGTAACACAAGGAATATTGTTTGACTGGAAGAGAATGTTTCAGCTAGCTGCAGCCCAAAAAATTAATTGAAGGGTGCCTCCTCTTGAAATTGTTCCTATTAGACCACTTTATTTATTTCATTTCGTCCCCACAGAATTACAAAAATAAACATTGTTATCATTTCTCCTAACATAATCCTGTTGCAAATACCACTGACAACTGATGCAGTAGAAAAACTGTTCCCTGGAGAATAATTACATAAATATCACCAGAAAATATTGCTTCCTCACTTTGCAATGATGCTAAACAACAATGTCATGAAGACAGCAGAGGAGTATGATAACTAACTTTAGATATCTAAAGGACAATGGAAAGGAAAAAGAGAGTTATTAAGCTATTATCTATCTCCAGAGAGGGTAGGATAAGAAATAATGGTTTTAAAGTGTGGCAAGGGACACTTGGATTAGACATTTAGGAAAAATTCCACAGGCAAATGTACAATAACATGAGAACAGAGTGCTTGGGGGTGTTGTAGAGTTGCTGTCACTTGGGGTTTTTAAGAGTAAGAGACAAACATCTGTCAGGAATGACACAGGGTATAGCTTGCTCCTGCTTTGAGGCGTGGGGGAAGGACCAGAGGGCTTACTGGAAGTCAAGCCAAGATGAAGTATTTGGCAATGCCTAAACAGAGAGAAAAAATATGACGTGTTTAAAATCTATTTCAAAGTATTTGTATAGAGGTTGGGTGAAATCTGGATTTTTTATTTTAATTTGAACTGTAAACGACCTATGAATTATAAAATAAAATAAATAAGCAAATACAATGTCTCCTGTCAGCTAAAATCCTGTTTCATCACAACAAATTCAGAATGTCTTTTGGAGGAATACGATCTTAATAGAGCTTTCCTACATCTGAAGGAATAAAATACAGCTTTATAATGTTAAATGCATGTGCTATATTAAATGAAACTCATGAAATTAGTAATGGCATGTTGTGATGACAAAGTGACCTATTTGACAGATATAACCCGCTTGTTGCATAGTTTTTTGTCCTTCATGCTTGTTTCCATATACTTAAATAGCTGCCACAATTAGATAAATATTAATTTTGCCTCTTCTATTCCTGAATTAACAGAAAAGAATATTAGAAGAAATTTGTGGAAGAAAGAACTGTGGAAAACAAAGAAAAATGCTATTTCCTTATTGAGAAGAGCAATATTTATCAAAATATGCAGGCCTTGTTCTGCTCCCATTAGCTGTAAGGGATACCTCTTAGTAAATTAACACCACTATTCAGCTGCTTTTTTCTCCCACTCCAAGAATGGGAGATTAATTTGATATGAACACAGCACACAAAGTGCTTTCTGGTTGTTCAATACAATCCCTTCCATTTGCACACATCCTCTCCAAACTTTCCTCAATGATTGTTTGTGCAGGGTACAGGTGGACCTGGTGGCATGACCTCCTGCAAGATGGGCATTGATTTGCTTCAAACCTTGATAAACACTGAAAATAGAGGGAAAAAGGCTTAGCAGATAGACGAGGCATTACTGAGCAAAGAGAGACAAGAGCTATCAATACATATGAAATTGAGCTATAGTACCAACATTGTCAGAAAATGAGGTGAGAGACCTATTAAAATCTTTCCAAATCGTAAAAAAGATCCAGCTGAGCACATGATGTGATATGAATATGAGATAGGGATCTGCTTGGCTATACAGGCTCTTTTTGATCCATTTCTGCCTGAACAGTTTGAAGTGTTTTTACCCTGTGCACATGCTCTCCACATAAACCTCTCTGGGTGCCAGGCCAACAGCAGGAATACTATCTGGATGAAAAGTCCAGTGGAGCTGATGTGCCTTGAGCAGGGCAGGCTAAAATAAGAGAAAAAATTATCTTGGTAGCAATGCATTTCACAAAGCATCCCTTGCTTCTGTTCACTACAAACATGTATCTTTTTTGGTTTCTATTAAAATCAAGCAAGATGTATGGAAAACAGATAACTGTGATGTTGATATCATTATTATTACAAAGATATTCACTACTGCTTGATTTTTAGTTCAATGGAAATAAGAGATAATGTTGATGAAAATCCGTGAATTATAGTAAATTTTCATGTGTCGCTGTAAAAGGTACCTGTTTCCTTAAACAACTTTACTTGAGGAATAAAATATAGCTTTTGAATATTTTGACCCCTAAGGAGTGAAAGCAAAACACTTTCATGCTTGTGAAGCATCACACTGTACCTCTTGCCATTTTTGTATTTGTCCTTAGGCATCACCATAGCCAGTGACAGAGACAAGGGGCTGTGTTAGACGTGCATTTGTTCTGATTCGATACTGATGTGCGTCCTTATGTCGTTTTGACATCCCTAGCTTTGAACATCTGAAATACAAAAAAGCAGAGGAAAATTTTTAAAGGAATGTAAAGAACTTTTCCTTTGCTTTTTGACCTGCCTTGCCAGCACATTATGTTTTTCTTTCTAAAATGCAAACAGTAGAAAGTATGATCTGTTTTTGTGATTCTTACAGCATATTTTGTCTGTCAATTATATTTCCTACGTCTTAATGGTATGCAGAAAAAAATAGCTATTTTTCACTAAAACAACTTATTTGTTCATAAATTATTACTTGTATTTACTTCTTAATACAATAGTAATTATCCTTTCAGGCGGTTTATGCATTATTGTTGTTCTACAGACTTCATTAAACATAACAAAGATAAGCTAAGGCCCTAAGGCTCAATTTTATCTCCAGTATAACATGTAGTTTTAGATAATTTTATATAGTGTGTGGGTGGTTTTAGTTCTATGTAAAAAATAGCCATTGCACATCCTTTTTCCTTGAAAATAATATTTTGTACATTCTCCCAGCTCTAAGACAGATAATTCTGAGTTTCTCCTGAGGTCCTATATATAGGTCCCAGTGCAGAAATCTCAGTTACTGTCAAATAGTATTAGCATAAAAATGGAAAATTTCCACTACAGCCTGCTTTTCGGCAGATGATTGGTGGACAAGGCAAAGGCAATGGCATTTTTTTTTTTTTCAGTTAGAGATATAGTCATCAAAGATATTTTGTCTCCCACACATTTTGATTGACAACATTTTACAATTACAGAGTGAGCAAACATAACCAATAAGTACTTCCAATAATAGCCTGGAAATTTTGTTGCAAACAAGGAAGTTCCAGCTTTAAAAAAACTCTCCCACCCCAAACTAGCCATTCAACATTCTGTGTTCAATGAAACTTAATTTTTAAACTTTCAAGAGGCAAAACAGTGTCTGCTTACTTTTCTCCCACTTCCTTGTGCCTGTTTATCCTGCCTAGAGCACCTTTGCTGTTGCACAGCTCCATCTGTTCTAAGACTCTGTTTGTCTTGCTGTGCTTTCTATAGTAACCATCAACGTTACTCCTTTGAGGACTTATGTTCTTTCTTATTTAGCAGACATGGAAAACTTATAAGAGTTGAGAAAATGGTGGACAGATCAAGAGATTTGAGCTTGCTGCTCATGAGGAATTTGGTTAGGCTTGCACAACTGGTTTGTGTCTTTTTCAACAATATGTCTTTTTCTTCTTTTCCTCATGTGCACTTAATTTCCAGGAACATTTAGTCCTCTGGTGTTGTGTGAATCCTTCTGCCTGTCCTGAGATTTCTAAAACACTCAGGGACTTGGTCTCAAATATCTCCTTACTATGCTGGATATGAGGCAGAAATGATCATACTCTTATGTCAATAACAGACAGTTCTGCAAAATCTCAAAAAATAGATTATAAAATCAATTGCTGATTCATCCTTCTCCCACTTTTGAAACTCTGTTTGCTAAAAAACTCACATTGCAGAAAGCATGAAATATTAATCTAGTCCTTCTTTAGTGTGCTCAGTTTCATCGCTGTGGCTGTGAGGCTTCTGGGCAGGACGATATTCTCTTTGGCAGGGGTTTCATCAACAGATGCTGGTATCCAGGAGCTTGAGAGCATGAGGGAAATGGAAGAAAGGAGATGGGGGCAAACATGGTTGACACAAGTGACTCTGCAGGCATTAACACACCCAGTGCAATGCCTGTCCTCTGATTCTTCTGGACACAAGCTAAGAGGAGCACAAAGACAGGTCTGACACCACGTCTTGGGTGCTCCCATCACCAAGAGTCCGTGTTCCCTATCCAGTTGTCAGATCCTCATGGGGGTTCTTTTGGGAACAGCTGGGCCAGAGATACCTGTTCTCACTCTCTCCTGGTCAGTTCTGTGGGCAGCTCCAGGTCATAAGCAAAACTTTACTTCATGTGTAGCACAACAAGACATGAGGTGAAGCTGCCTGAGGATGCTCCTGAGGACATTTCAGAAACAGATAGCTCCAGGGTAAGGCCGAATTTGAAAGCAAAGTCTCTTCTCTCCTTCAGCAAATTTGTGAGGGATTGCAAATAGGTCGATTTTAGTCATATATTAAATAAAGCCTCTTCAACAGCAATGAAATGAGAAGTTGTAGAAATGAAAAATGTGATTACCCTAGACTGTCCTAATCTAAGCAGAGGAGGTTGTTTATATCTTAACACCTTAATTTCTTTATTGTAGTGGCAAAATCCAGAAGAGAAAGTGACAGGATAAAGAGATTAATTGAAGTCACAGTATGAGAGTTTATTCACCTTTTCTTGTTGATAATGTCTAAAAAACTGAAATCTTATTTATTTCACATACATATTTTTGGAAGCTCTTCTTTAATTGCTGCCAGAATTTTTCGCTGAAACTTGGCTTGGAAAATGGAGTAACTGCTTTGCCAGCAAGCAGTCATAAATAATGCTTATACAGTGATGCTAGAAGCCAGCAGATATTGTTATCGATTACATGATTGCCTTGTAAGAGTTCCAAATGCAGACAATCACAATTCCTTTATTAAGGTGAGGTTGCTCAAAGTCACCATTGCAATTAATTTTTATTTAAGATTTGTTGTACAAAGAGAACTAATAACTTCTCTGGTACATTTAAATCATCACTGAACCTTTTATTGTTGTGTACCAATATTTTTAAAATAACAAAAATAGAATGAATAGTTATTCCTTTAACAGAAATGGTATTTTACAATACAGAATGATTAGAGAAAATAGACAGAGCAACTGTGTTTTCTTTCATAACCCAAGGTAATTAGACACCACTGTTCACAGGGACTCTGTCCTCCTCAGTTAGTCTTTCTAAAAATTGTCCAAGATCAAAACCTTTTTTCAAAACACGTGTAGATGTTCTTTGGCTCTTCAAGAGTGATGGAGGTACTTATGTTCTTCTCCTATGTAGGCTTTAACTACTTTTACCTAATGTTGAATTCATCTCCATGCTGTCTGTAGATTTGATCCTAAAATAGTGCAAAGAGTGGCAAAGACTGTTAGAGATGAGATAGAAAAATATTGCAGTGGGAATGCACACTCTGTGACTAATTGGTCTTACATGTGAACTCTCTAAGGCATCCCTGTAATTACACTAGAGATGAATCTCTGGATCTCCCTGAAGGGCTTCTCAGGCTTCCCACGAGAGAGGCAGCAGCCCACTTGCTTTTTGTCATGTGACCTGCCTCTGCAAAAAGTGATTTTGCATTGCTATCCAGATAAGCATGTGCTATGCATTGAACCCCAACTATTTAGAAATAATGAGAAGCTCAGGGCCAGTCTAGCAGTGCTGATATATGCAAAAGGTTAGTTTAGGAGCACTGATGAAACTGGTAGACTTCTGAATGGTGTAAATTAGATTATATGCAATATATATTGCTATATAAATTTGGAGATAAACTAGGTCTAAATCTGAAAAAGAAAGTGTTTTTGATAGAGCTTGTTCATCTGTTCTTGGAAGTCTGTATGAAAGGGCAGCACAACTGTTTTGTATCAAGAGAGAACTAGATGTAATTTTAAAAGAAAAAGGAATAAATATGTCACTTTGATTTTTCTCTTGGCTCCACGTTGCTCTCTTGGGTAATGTATTTCACTTTTGCTGTTCCTCGAGGAATAGCAAACAACAGAGGTCAGGATTTAAATTTGCCTAAATACTTTCAAAATGCTTTTTTATTTCAAAAAGGGTAAGTGTACCAGGATAATCTTACTTATAACTGAATGTATATTAGTCAGGTCTTCTGTTTCCTCTGTCTTGTACCTTACACAGACAACCTGCAATTCCACTAAAAAAAGAAATTTTTTATTTGCTCTTTAAATATATTTTGTCACTGTTAATGAAAAAATAAAGGTAGTGAGAGGTAATTAGATATAGAATAAAAAACAGTAGCAACGTATTTAGAAAGCATGCCAAAATATATTGATGCAGTCTTTCCTATGTAAATATGTGTGGAATAGCTACTGATTTATAAATGAAAATGTCACAAATATGGCATAGTGCTCACCGGCAATAGTTATATCCCATCTAGCAGGGGGATGAATGTGGTCATTAGCAATTAAGTACAACTCCCTGAACATAAAAATGAAACCCTGTTTGATGGGATTGGCCAAGTGAAATGAACAACAAAATCTCAAGTGATTTCTGTTATCACCCAACATGCTTCAGAAATGACATGTGTCTGAAAAGCTGCATCCTTCCACCCCCACCCCAGCTGCTTGGGGAGATGTTTCACCTGAGCAGCACAAGGGCAGCACTTCACAGAGGGTGTCAAAGAAAAGGAAATATCCCCCCAAAGTCTGCAAGAAAATATGGAAATGTATAGAAAGAAAACATAGTAATGCATGGGCTTTTTTCATGTCAGAAAAGAAATAGAGTAAGAATACCACACATTTGAGCATGTGCATGTTGGAGTTAGACGTGTGGCATCTGCCAATTACCTCCAAATCATGAAAGGGAATTTTTACCATTGTCAAAAAACAATCATGTTCTTTCTATCATCTTTGAAACATCCCATTTTCATTCTCTTGCCTTCTGTACTCCTCCTTCTCTGTCTTTCATTTCTCTGCAGCTAAAGAAAGAGCTAGGAAATAAATAATGTATGAGAAATTAAAAAAAAAAAAAAAAAGAAAGGAATTAGGGTTTATTTATAAGGAACAATAGCTTAATTCATGAAGAAATCTTTAAAATGCCTGAGCCTTGCAGCTGATGGTGAGGGTAAAACCTTATCAGGGTTAGGCATAGAGCCAATATAATAAAGACTAGAAATGAGCCATCAATAAAAGAGGATTTTAAGACTCAGACACTTGCTGGACTTGCTTTTCTCCTTCAGGCATGCTTCCCCTTTCCTTCGTTAGCCTGACTCTTGCAGTATCTCTAACCCACATAAATCCCTGCTCCAGCTCCCCACCTCCTGTGTGCTTTGAAGCTTCCACATGGAGGATATCCTATTGACACTACACCAGGTATACCAGGCTGCCAAATGTTAGCTGTGTAAGGAAGGCTGCTTCCCTTTCCTTTGTTGGTCACTTACACAAAAGCAAAGAGCAAATGGATGCAAAAGCTGCGTGTTCAGCTGACGTGCACGAAAATGTGACATCCTGCAATATTTCGTGTGGCTCACGTAGATTTCTTTGCTCCATAAATTCAGTATTTCTTTATGAAATACAATTCCTAAGGGGTTGCCATCCCTTACAGCTGCTGAACCCCTTCCTCGATGGGGAATGACTCAACATGTGTCTCTCACCTGCCAGGATATGCCAGGTGCTCACCACACCCGAGCTTTTCCTCTCCATCCCCCAGCAACAGCTCTATATTTATACAAACCGAGGGGGAATGGTGTCAAGAATCAATTAGTGGGGAATTTCTAAATGCAGAGTTACTTGTTGCCTAGCAGCAGCCCAGCAAGCTGGGCTTGACTGTGATTCATTTAACCCCTATCTAACCTGGGCTGACAGATTATTTTTCATCATCAACTTCCCATGCTTTTTCAGTCAGTCTGGTGGGATAAAATGCCTGGAATATTCTCTGCTGTTTTAAGCTGGGTCCTTGCCTCCATTCAGTTGACCAAAATGTACAGTGGATAGAACCTATGGTTCTTCATTTCAAAGAAATCCGGCAGAAGACTTTCCATGATACCAAGCCTCCTTTTTGGAAATAAGGAGTGGGACTGAAACTCTGTATTCCAGAGCTGGGCACTGGCCATCCAGAGCATCTCCCAGCCACGGGCTGGGATGGGCACAGTTTCAGGAGGACAGGAAGAGTCTCACCAAGGCTCAGAAAACACTGAGTTATACTTCTGCTGAAAATTCATGTCTCAGTCTCTGTTCTTCTTCCTTAATAATTAATTCAGCAGAGAGAAAAAGATTGTTCATTTGCATAACTAATTTTTTCAGTTACAGCAATCAGTCTATTAATAGAAACTCATCTATTTGTCTGTCTATCAACTTACATAAAACACTGTGGTGTCTTTTAAGACATGATATTTTGAAGGTCAGTAGCCCATAAACAAGAGATTTAGAGGCAGAGAAATAGCTTGATGCTCAAATTCAGAATACACCAAACTAGGCTTTATAAATAATACATATCAGCCATAAGTCTGTGCTTCACCTTTCAGCACTACATGAAGAAGAAATCGTAATGGATTTTCACAATAACATCAATACCGAATGGGGAAGAACTTGCAAGGAAAATTTTAAAAGCCACTGTATTATGGCTTTATAGTGAAATCAGTGCTGTTTAGTCAAGGTACTGGGCTGCCATGTTAAAACATTTTAGTAATCAGTGTAATGGATTTGTGCCAAAAAGCCCAGATACACCACTTCTATTCACAAGGTGTTTGGAGACAAGCATCTCTTTAATGCTCTGTTACCTTCACCCATATTAAGACTTCAAACAGAAATGTTTCCTATATGACTCCATTTTCAAATACAGTTTTAAATAGCCAAATGTTCTACTAGAATGCCCAAGATTATTCCTAAAGATGATTTAGTGACATAGAAAAAAAGTCTGAGTATTTCCTGTTCAGAGGCCTGAAGAAATTTTCATACTATACAAATTACACTTTTTCTCATTGTAAGCTTGGTTACCATCTTCTACAAGATGACACCTCCTCTTTTTTCATTTTCACCTCCAGCAGTCATATTTAGCTGCAGCTTTGTGTACAAGAACTCCTATTTGGTTCAAATACATAGTAGTAGTTCAAATACATAGGTTATGCTGAAAAGATGACATTCCACATGGAGAAGCCCTTCCAAAAACTACTCTGTACTCTCCACAAAAGAGTAAGCCATATGAAACCAGCCTCTTTCCTTATTCCTGCACATCACCACCTGCCTCCTCCTCCCTTCAAAGTCAAGGATTTTGACTTGGATTACAAAGCCAAGGATTTATTTAGGTCTTTGCTGTGTTCAGTCTGGCTCACGCACAAGGTGACAGACAACAGCAAAACCAACAGGATATATATAGGAAGATGGGCCAAAGCAGGAGGGTTGAAATCTGAAATATGTCAGGAACACAGCCCTGCCTGGGGAAATTTTTAGGGGAAATAAACACAATGCAAAAGTGATTGAAAAAAATGACTACTGAACATGCCCTGAAGGCCTCTAATATGAATTTAAATTAATAAAGTCTGAAAAGCCTTTATGTAAAAAGCATGATAAGATGACTGCCACTATTTAAGATAATTTCTTTAGGAGAGTAAAATCAATTCACTCTTCCATGCCAGCTGGCTGAAGTCACATAGAAGTAACAGAGTGAAAGAAGTTCAAAAGAAATGGGTACATTTGGTATATTTGGTACAGGCATGAGAAGACTTATTTAAACACTTGGACACAGATGCTTCAGATAATTTTTTAAAATCTCTCTTATGACATTGATCAGTCCCATTTCCCACCAGTGGATATAACTTTCAGCAACGAAACAGAGACCATTGTTGCAGTAGTCTTTTGCTTTTAGAAATAAGGGATGAAATTGAAACAGGAATGCATTTCTTGAACAAAAATGACATCACAATTTGGACACAGCAAAGTCTGGTGCTAAGTGAAACAGGTGACTTGTTCAAGTGACCTAACTTGTCATATGCATTAACTCATACCTATACCAAACAGAATGACAAAAACCAGTGATTTAACAATCCAGGAAAACATATTGAGCTCTTTTCAAAGGACACCTGTCTTGATGAATCATGATAGCACCTTGCCCAGTCAGATACAACAAATGAAATACTACCCCACTGAACAATCAAATACTACTGCAACTTGAGCAGCATTGTGTGAGCACCCAGGGGCTCAGCATGGTGACAGCAGAAATCTCAGTTTGGCAGCCTCTAGCTCTCACTGGGAAGTTTCTGAAAACCAGTGGTAGTTAAATAAACAAAACCCTCCCTGGTTTACTTCCCCAGGTACAGAATGAGGACAGTCACTAGGACCAGTTTGACAGGGTTATTTGCATTAGCTCACTGACATTAGTGTAGTGAAATCATAGCAATAACTAAGAGAAATCTGGTTTTATTCAGTCTTTTTAAACAACCTCCTTTAGAGAGGGATTTGAATAGTGAAGTATATTTCTAGCTGTTAACATGGAAACATCACTCCTGTCCTTTGCCCACATGACTGAGGTAAGACACTTATATTGTTTCCAAATTCGCCGTGACTCAACTAATTTAATTTTCCACTTTTTTCTTCCCTCTCCCATATAAAAGGGATAACATTACATGCAAGAACATAGTTGTGAAGATTTATTCATTAATAACTGCATGTAGTTTGAAAACTTGGAAGTATTACATAAAATGCAAAGTGCTTTTTAATTCCACTTCATTCTTCAGTCTGCTGCCACAACTGTCAGCAGCAGTTTTGAAAAAAAGGCTCTCCATGTCTTAGTGCACCCCTGTGCTAAATGAAATAAGACACCTGGACTTTCCCCCACCCCAACAGAGATTCTTTTACCCTTCATCAATAAGTTTCCCCACACTGTTTTAAGTAATTTTCCTCACAGATGCATTTCCTGCTTTTGAGTCACTCTCCACATTTCAGAAATGTTTTGAAACTGCAAACCCAAAGAGGCATTTCTTAATAGAATTTTCATTTGTTAACTTAAAAAAGAAAATCACTTCCCCATTTTGCTAGTTCCTTAACTGTGTTGTATATTTGGCTTTAAAATATATGGTCTGATGAGTTTATTCTTCTTGATAGGAGAACACATGTGGTTTTAAGTCTTATATGAGAATGAATTCATTTGTTTTTTAGATGTCATTGGTTTGAATAGCAACTATTAAAGAAGTAAAATCTGTACTACCAATCTACAAATGTTGCATAAGTTAGAGGCTTTATTTTATTTTTCCTATTGTGATGGCTATGTTGCTCCACTAATATAGGTAATTGCAATAGATGTATTTTTTTTATTAGCCATAATGAGACAATTAGAAAATTAGATTGCCGGAAAAGATAAGAATAAGAAGCTGGCAAAGAAAATTTGGTGTTGATGACGTTAATTTTCATGCCTTTGCAAAATCCTTCCTATGGATTTGTATCTACAGCACACCGTTTTTCTCCATCGACATGTTTTTGATCTGAACGTGTGGAATTACACCCACTCTTTCTGAGTCATCTTTAACTCTAAACAGTATTAATATCAGCTAACTTGAAGAGGACTTGTGCTTATTAATGAAGCCTGAGTGCTTGCAAAAGTTAGCAAGAAGCTTCCTTCTTTTCAAGAGCTCTGGGTTCCTGGTTGGCATTTCCTGCAATAAAATCTTCAATTAGCACTAGAGGGCATTGCAAAAGAAAATAGTGTGCACTGAGATGCAAATGCTTTTAGCAGTGAAAAGGAATGATTTCATACCAGCCTGCACCAACAACAAGCTCTTTTTTTTTTTTTTCTGATGTTTACATTGTCAATGAAGGCCTGAAATATTAACCAAAGGTTTACATTATTTATTTCACTAATGTTTCACTAACCTGGAGCTTTGATCATCTCACTGGTAAAAGGAACAGTTGTATTTCACATTTACACATCATTTTTCTTCCCCAAAATCCTTCCCACCTGTATGCATTTTAGATCAGGAGTCAAATATTAAGGGCATTCTGATGAAATCAACCATCAGTGTATTTGTTTTCTCTGTAGTCAAATATGTGTTGACTTCTCAACAGAACTTTCGAAGGGTATATTTCTGACTTTTATGCGGGATTTAACCCAGGAAGGAAGAAAAGATCTGAACAGAACAAAGTTTAAAGATCAGCTGAGTACGCTTGGTAAGGAGGGTCCCGTGTTATATAAGCTTAGATGTATATTTGTCCTAACTGAGGATGTCAGGGTAAACACCGTGAGATTTCTGCTCAACAGGTTAAAGTCTGGAGGAGCTGCCTGAACAAGATGATAATTTGTGTACATGGCAAGCTGTGGAAAATATAGGTCTTTGACTCAAGAATGTGCAGAGTCTAAGGGCAAGTTTTTTCAAGGGCAGATCTGTACAAATATTTATCCATTTTGTAATCAGATAATTGTGGCATTGATACTGCAAGACTTGGTCCTTGACTTGCAGGACAAACACAGGCCCTGCTTCTACTGACTAAACTGACCATTCAATGTCTCCAGCACTTCATAGACCCACAAACTGGACAGACAGCAGAAATACGTGACAAATGCATCAAAGTATAAAAATCAAATGGGAAAATAACTTGAAACAAATTGTAATCAAGACAGGTTTTAATGCATGTATGAAGCTGATATGCAGCTGAATGGCTTTTCCACACATATACTATTCATATAACAGTTTCATACTATTGCATCCTTCTTAATAAGTTCATCAAGAAATTGCAGTAAAAATGTGGTAAAATGTTTGAATGTAGTTTTTTAAATTTATCTTTATATCCCCAAGAGCCAGTGTCTACAACTGTCTCTTTTCACATTTTTGATAAGAGTCTTTGAGCTTGATAAGAGTCTTTGCAAAAGAAATGAAATTTCTTTTCTCAAAAATGAAAATTAGAGTAATAAGTGATTATCTTTATATGCTGGGTATTATGCTTTTGAAGTGCTTTTAAAGCAAGGTTATGTGTGTTTAAAATGAAATGAGAAGGGTTTTGAGAATTCAGAGTTAATTTCATTTAGTTTAGATTTGGAGATTTATTTGTCTGATTCAGTGACATGAATGAAATTTTACTTCAGAGCTCCAGCTGAACCAGAAAGGTTTCCAGGAGAGTTAGTGACTCACAGGATATATCTACAATAAATAATTTGGTTTAACGCCCAAGGTAAAGCTTTAAAAATTAATTTCCGCCTGGTCATGATATATCCTGGAAGTAGGTTACAGAGTGTGCAAGTGGGAAGCAAGTTATCTATTAGAGGATTAATGAATCATATGGTAATAATGCATAACAGTACTTAAGTAGTAATAAAATTTGCAAACACCTCACATATTTTTAGTTTCTATCATAACGCTTACAGATAGTAAATGTGGGCTGAATACCACTTCCACCTTACAGGATGGAAAATCAAGAGACAAAGACTCTGGTAGTTTGTCAGGCAGTAACATTGCAGTAAAAACTCAGTGTTCTCACACATTCTAACCATGACTGCTTGCACTGCAACATGATCAGCTAAATATCTCTTAACAGCTAATCCATTTCTTGGGGTTTCCAGAGAAAGTAAGACAGCAATTTTCATTCAGAATAAACCTGTGTTTGTCACTGTTCAGTTAGCCTGACCCATATGAGGTGCAGCAAACTTGTATTTTAACAAGATATGACCTTTGATATTAAAAGCATCCAAAATCCTCTTCCTGTTCTTAAATGGTAAGCTCGTCAGATACAGTCCTTTGAATTTTGAGTTATTTCATCTTGGCAACCACAGGAACAGGGTATATTTGCCTCATTCCCATTGAGGTAAACTTCCCCTTCATGTAGAATATTTTCAGAAATCGTGTGGGACCATAAAATTTAAGGAAGTTGACATTTGTTAATCTTTAAACTGCTCACAATTATTTAATAGAAGCAATCAATATAGTTTAACAAACTTTGAGTGAGTTTGGTGTACAAATTAAAAAAAAAAATAGAAAGGAATGTCAATGGGACACACATGCACCAGAGGTTTCACACGTAAACACAGCAACAAGAAAAAACCTCCCACGGATGATGATCTTCTCCCTTGAGTAACTCAGCATGGGTATCATCATACAGAGTGTACTCTACTGCCTGGAGTTCTGATTCAGCACTTAAAGGCAAGTACTGGTTCTGGGGTTTCCATCTGACTAGAACTTGCACAGCAGATTAGCATTAAAACTTGGGGTCATATCATCCAATTATAGTGTGCTTGGATGAGCAGCAGATGATTCAGAACATCTACCTTTTCCTCAGCAGCCACTGCCAGCAGATGACACCTCAGCATGACACCTCAGGCAGATCCTGAAGCTGCTCTTGCTGAGTGTTATTTCTTACAGACAAGAGAATTGCTCAAGAAAAACTGGACAAAATGGACTTCTGCTACAAATAGGCACACATCCCTGTGGCTCAGCCCTCCTCCTCACACTCATGCTGTGGGTGTGCTCAGCTCCTGTCCCACACACAGCCCTCACCTCTAATGCCTGCAGGACACACCTGTGCAGGTGACTTGTGGGTGATCCAATACACCTCAGAGGAGGAGCCTGGGGAAGCTGAAGGCCACCAGAGATAAGAGCAGTGATTTTCATGCTTCAAACAGCCTCCCATCCTTGGGCTCTGAGAAGGAATCACGTGAGGCAGGCAGGTCCCTAAAACATTGGCCATGTGGTGCAGTCACGGTCTGTGTGGCACACACGCACCTCAGCTGGTGCCTCAGAGGGAGCACAGGAAGAACCTTGCTGAAATATCCCTAATAGCCACCTTGGCCTGTGGGAAATGAATGAAGCTGCTGTCCTCTGTGGGAGGAGGAATATGGGGATGTGATGAATTTGATTATACAGCTGCTTGAAGGGCAGATGCCAAAGGGCCCTCGAAGGGCCGATCCCTCAGCAAGGGCCACTTCATCTCCACTAAACCATCCTTGCAGGGCAAACTGAGTGGAAAGGATTTCATCTAACAGAGCAGCTTTCAAAAACCCTGAGACAAATAAGCATGATAGAAAAAAAACTCCCCGAACAGTTTATTTTGCTGATATTTCTCTGAGGATATCTTTGCTCATTTTCATCTCCATGGAAAAGATATCTTTGTATATTGGATGAGGCATGTATAAAAACATATGTATTATTTATATATAACCCTACTTTACTGAAATTTCTGGTTTATGCAGCTTTTTTGCTTCCCTGGCTTTTTCCTTGACTTGATTTTTTATTTTGCTCTTAGAAGTAAAAGCAATACTATGTTTATTGAATTTTAATCTGGATGAGATTTGTGTGTTACAATTTGCTATGTTAGAGAAAGCAGGTAATTTAGTAATTGAAAGTTTAAATAAATAAACAAAAGCATATTGCCTCTACTGAAATAAAATGAACTTTATCAGTAGAACCAAACCTCTTTGGTGTTAGTCTGTCTCTGAAGGTAATCCACAATAGTTTTTAGTATTCAACTGGTTTATTTCCCTGTGATAAGGAACAAATGTAATATTTATGCTTTTGACCTTGGTGGACATTCTGCCTCATTTTATAAACTTGTCTCTTTATATAAATTCTACATGTATTGCCTCCTCCTCGCACATTAACATGTTATTTAGCAAAATAGCTGATTGCTTATGATTTCTAAATGAGGAAAGATTGCTAATATTTTTCAGGTCTGGACAGCTTATTAGCTTCCCCTAATGTAAACTTTTCCTACATTCATAGTTGAATCTATTTTTTCCCTTCACATGTGTTTTGCCACTCTGTTCTTTCACATGCATTTCCTTTAAGATATTTTGAGTAACTTTTTCAATAAAAGCTTTTTATGAAGTTGTGTAATTTTAAGGTTGTATGTTCACCTCAAATGCTTTAAGTTACAGTTCTCATCACCTCTCTTCAAGGTCAATAATATTATAAATAAAATAGTATTTAAAACTCCATTTTGGAGGGTTTATTTTAGATCACAACCAGCTTCACACTCAACACATGAATCCCTAGGAAAGGGACATATAAAATCCTTTTTGTCCTTTAACATTCACTTGCCACCTAAAGCAACAACAATTACTTACATTTTCCTGATTTTGGACTGAGCTCCTGTTAAGAACGTGCCACTATGATAACAAGTTACTTACCAGCACAGCTGAAGGCTGTGTCTCGGAGATTTGAACATGCAGATTTGGTGGCCACCTCTGTTTTCAGCTGGGTCTCCCCACAGTGTATTCCCAACACAGCTAAATGTACATATTACAGGAAGCCTGGCTTCCCAGTTCTTTGAATGCAGATGGTTTGGAAGTCTCTGTTTTCCCGTCCTCTGGAAATTCGGCCTGAGTTCTTAACACTCTGTATTCAATCAGACATCAAATATCCAGGTCGTTTCTTTACTTTGCCAAAACTCACTCACTTGAGTGAGAAATGGCAGTATATTCATTCTGTATGTTCACTATCACGTATTCAGTGAGATGAGGGATCAGGGGCTTTTGTTCCCACACAAATAATTTAGAGATAAAACCCTAAATTTCTCTTCTTACTAAGACTATGTCTGCATTTAGTCAAAACATATTTCATATTAATAAAGACCTATGTCTATTGTGAAATTTGTGTAATAATTTGAAAAAGAATTTTAAAATGATGAGGTATTAATTTAATTAAGTGAAAATTTTACGGCAAGAAGTTAAAGTCAATTCCTTTAATTTCTTATATTTGAGAAAAATACACTGCATAGAGACTCAAGGCAGGCACTAGAGTTCAAAACCAGACTCTCAGACCAGATTTTGGAATAAATTCCCAATTTATGGATTTCAGTAAACTCTGCATTTAGTTTCTTAGGAGGTTGTTAATTCATATGAAAAACATGTTAAAACATAAAGGAAATAGCTAAAATTGAAGCTATATGGCTGTCTTAAAAAGCACCATTTTAGCCATAATGTTCATATACTGTCAAAAAGCTGGAGCAATTTTGTTTGTGGGGGCTTTTCTCCCCTGTATTTGGAAATAAGTTCGAGACTACTACAAATGATAAATTACTGTCATAAACTATTAGAAAGAAATGTTGCTGTGCGTTCATCCAGCTATACACTGCAATACCCTAAGTTTTCATTGGTGCTTACATACTCAAATCCCAAAAGAGTGCTTTGTAACACTTGAGGCTTCAGAGAGTGTGCGAGGCTGCAGCAACCACAAACTGCATGAGAAGTGGCTGAAGATATGTGGTTGAATTTAGTCTTTTTCTTATTATTTTTTTAAATTTATTTATTCATAGGCTAATGAAATTTTTAAATTAGGGAAAGACAGAAGTACCTTAAGTACCTTACACCATTACATGATCAATTGTAATGGTCAGATTCTGTGACAGGACCTTCAAAAACAATCTACAGAACAAATACAATTGATGAGAGAGAAAATGAGTTTAGCAAGCTTGTGCATCACCATAAACAATGTTTGTGTTTAAGCTTCTTAGCTGTAAATAAACAGACATGATCTTGCAGCCCCTGTCATCTTCATCACCATATTATATATTACTGCTAGACCACAATCCTCCACAGCAGAAGATTTTTTTGTTTAGGATTTGTGAGCTGTCAGTCTTATTGCCAATCATGGATGTGAGCTGTTTTCTCCTGAGGTCTAACAATACAACATTGTCCTAACAAAAATGCAGCGACATTCAGTGTGTGAGTGGCAAAGTGGCTGTTAAAAAAAGTAAACATGTTATGAAATGCTAAGGTAGGAAACATCCATCCAACAGAGGGAAAACGTTTAAGTTGTTTTGAGCTGATGCAAGCTAGGGATGCAATGGTTTGAGCGGTGAGGGTGGAGTGCAGGATTGGTACCAAAGAACAGGCCAAATAGCCGTGTCCTAGACTTTTGTCATCAGTGTTTGAGATAAACACGGGTTTCAAATCACATATGACTCTGGTTTTACCTCAGCCTTCCTAGGTAGAGGCCAGGACAGCACCAGCCTCAGCATGGTGTTAGAGTGGCTTTGGTTGATTAGTGGAAGAAAAGCACGCTATTTGTGGGGTACCCCAGTCATACAGTAACTGAAAGATTTGCTTCCTGATAAAACACAAACTGCATTTCCTCAGCCTTTAATTCCATCTCTTTAAAATGTTAATTTACAGTAATTTTTCTTAATACAGGGCTATAATGGTGACTGTAATGATGGCTTCATGTTTCAGTGAATACCAGCTTTGTTTTGTTCCATATTCAGTCTCTCTGGATGATGTTTTATTATGCACATTGACAGAAGTCAATGTCTGTTTGTTATTTCAGTTTTATATGTTACCAGGCTTGAACACAGAGAAATTAAATTGTTAGGTCTTTTATGATGCAGTTTGGATTTGAAAAAGAAAACGAGAGGAAAGTAAAATGGGCCAAAAAAAACCCCAACAAAAATATATGATGACAAGCAATAGGAGACTGACTGTAGCTCAAAGACTGAATAACATTTGCAACACAATAAAAATGGAAGGAAGATTTATACAGGCATTGAGTTTAGAAAAAACCCCAAATATTTACAGAAGGAATTAAATGTTCTGAAGGACGTCTGGGACAAAATAAAGAAAAACACTGAGTGCAAAATCTTATCAGATGCAGGGATGCATTCTGAAGTTTTAGTTGTAAACTGAATGCTTGGGGGAAGACCTCATCAAGAGGTTCAGTCAGAACGGTCAGCAGTGAGCCAGGGAGAAGTAGACTGTGGGAGGACCACATTGGGAAATGCAGCAGGAGAAGGTGTAGCACAGAGCTGGCACATGGTAATCTCTCATTGACAGAAGCCTGAGAGCCAATAGCTGGGATATACAGTCTGCAAGTGGCTCTTTGAGAACTGGAATTGCCAGGTGCTGGGCCATGGAGAATGAGGTTGCTCCTCCATCTGCAAGGTAAACAGGCTACACATGACTTCACCAGCCCCAAATTGTCACAGTTAGTCAACTCAATACTTCTGGATAGTAGATAGGATCACTCCAGGTAGCACTGAAATGGATTCTTTTCTTGTTTGAGAGAGGGTTACTCACTAATTTCTAGGGCATCAAACAATTTGTTGTGCAATTAAGATGTCTGCAAACACAGTCACTTGTAAAACAAACTAACTACAGTTGTCCCTTTATAGCCTCCATGTGCAAGGAATAAAATCTTCTCTCTTAATTAACCCAGTTACTTTCTGTTTTTCAACTGCAAGGGAAAACATTTGCTAAATTGGCTTAGATTACGTTGCATTTTATTGGACTTTTAAAATGTTACTTTAATAACTGTTTCTTCTAAAAACTGACTGCAACATCATCTGAAATGAATGAGGAGACAATGTTAATGGTATTAATTATTTTCTCTCCAAAGCACACTGAATTTTTTCCAAACAGAAAATTTGCTGCTCAAAGTACTGGAAAGCTACTGATGGGTAAATGAGAAGCCCAACCTCTACAAAAGTGGCAAGACAAGCATCTCACAATATTTGCTGATGTTTACCTGCCAGGACATCCACATTCTGTTTCCTTCAGACTATACCATAGTTATAGTTTTGTGAAGGAAGCATACTCAGTCCTAGTCAGAAAACTGACCTGTTTATATGTATCACATGAACAGAAGAGTTATGAGTAGGTGAGTACCATTTTGTATATTCTTTGCAGAGATTTAACTACGTGCTGAATGGAAGTGAAGGCTTCTTGATAACCTAAGGTCCCTACTAACCAAGTGGACCAGCTTTTAAAATGTTGCAGAGTAAAAGGAAGAAGAGTTGTAGTATGTTGTTTGCTGAAAGTCTTATTAATGATCTTCATTAATACAGAAGGCAATAACCCAAAATTTACACATTTTAAAATGCAGCTGTGAAGCCTGAGTTTATTTTTCATGCTGTCTGGTGCTTTATAAGGAAGAGCATGAAGAGAATTTGCAAATGCACCAATACTTCAGCACATGGTATAGAAAAAAAGCCCTCAGAAAGTGTAGATCTCTCAGGTCTCAACAGAGTTTTAGCAGACATTGGGATTTGCTGTTATAATCCACCTCCTATACTTCTGCTTAATGAACTGTTGCAGGAGATACAAGAATATCAACTATCACATACCAATGACATTCAAACACTACATTTACTTTCATAAAATTTGTTCTGTAATATACTCTCTACTCAGTAAAGTCTCTGAAGTATAAAAGATATGGATATTACTTATGCACCAATGGAAACGCATTTAAAAATTAAAATTCTGCTATGTGACAGAGAAAATTACAGAACCACCAAAGATTTATGAAAGAGAAATAAACAAAGGGAAAATTAGCATTACTCCAAAGATTTAGAAGTATCATATATTCAGCAAAGTATGCTGCAAAATAAAATGATCCAACATCAACAAAAACCAACGAAGCTCTGATACTTTTACACAAATCTTTTTTGTCTTAGGACTTGTAGTTTGGTTTTGGTACATTTTTTAGTTTCAGTGGTGTTGTCTGTTGAATTGGTCATTGAGGAAATATTTCAAAGAGCTTTTCACTTGCCCTCTCAAAACAGGAGCATTTTTGTGACGCATCACTTTTTTTTTTTTTTTTTTTTTTTTTAATAAGCATCTGCAATGGTTGCTATGCTTTTCCTGGAGGTAAATGAAAAATGTTTGGAAAGATGGAGCATAGGCAGGAAGGAGTTTATGTACTAGATGAATGTTTTTTCTATTCTGATGTCCTCTATAACAACATGTGGATTAAAATCTGCATAAATTATGCAGTGAAAATCAATTTATGCATGCAGGTAAAAGAATGTAACAGAACCGTGGTAGCTGGAGTGAGAGGTGGGTCACAATATAGTAACCCATTCAGAGACAAAAAAAATATACTGTGTGGGTGCTGGACTCAGTGTTGGACTCTTGAGAACAGGCAGCCACCCTTTCTCTTGTAGGATCTGTGTTAGTAAAAATTTTAAGATATTTTGTCTTGCCAAGCACCTTGCTCAAACCCAGTCTTCTCAGGCTCATATCTAATATTTATTGCTGAGAAGAGGACATTGACTGAGATATCTGCACTTGTGATGCAGGAAGAAGAAGGCAACACCTTCCTTTGGCTCTCCATTTTTGATGTTAGGAAAAAACAAAAAGGATAGAGCTATGGTGGCCTTTATGAACATTTTTCTTCCTTATACCTGGGTGGATGGGTATCTATTGTGCATCTGCCATGACCATCCTGGGAGTGAGGGACAAGGAAGATGTGCTGCCCACTTAATATCCAAGCTGTAAAAATCCAGTGCAGTGTCCACCATCCTACACCTTCCAGCGTTTGCAGGCTCCAAATAATTGTCAAATCAGAGTATTACCAGAACATTTGAGTCCATTCATGCTTTAACTTGGGGTACAAGTCGAGCCACACCGCAAACTTCATAGTTCACTGCAGTGCCAATTGCAAAATAAAAGTTTTCTATTCCAACACAACATTCCCATCTTCTTTAATCCTCAGAGTAGTGTCTTTATCATATGTCCAGCTTTTTATTAAAATCTGTTCTTAATTGGTTAGGTTTTGTTTTTTGGTTTTTTTTTTTTCTTTCCCCTCTCCCTTCCCCTTCCTCCCAATTTAATTTTAGGCAACTGCTATGCAAGCCTTCTGATGTGATGCTATTTTTCCGACAGATAGAAGTCCAAAGAGAATTTTGGTACACCTTAATAAAGGTAGTTCATTGATATTGTGTTGTTTGACTGATTTTTCTTTCAGGGCTTTTTTTTGTGGATCTCTCTCATCACACAGGAACAATGAAACAGATGTGTCTGAGAAGTTTGCATGACCAAACCCACTTCAGATGTCGGAAGAAATCCTAACAGTCACAAATGGAGGTCTTGTGTCAAAGGATTGAACATCCACTGTTTCTTTCCCTGATGACAATGAATTGATCATGCAGGAAGGAGTGCAAAACACTCTTCAAAATTCTAAAATCAAACCCAGAAAAGTCAAACCCCACACGAAATGGAAAGTTAATGGTAATATTTAAATTTTTCAAAGAACATATCAATAGAAAAAACCCCACTGCTCTTAGAAGTCCAATTATTTGGCTATCACTATCGTAATGAGTTGTACATAGTACACAGTACTACATAGTTCAGCAAAAAGTTGATTTAATAGCTGTGCTGAAAAAGAAACTGTAACTATTTCAGCCTGATCTGCAGCCCCTCTGTGTCAGTCAGTCATGAGGTTTAAGGAAACAGAATGTTCAGAAACCGCTGCCTTGAAAAATTGAAATATTGAATTGGATGTCTGAATTTGAAATGCTATCCTATACTATAGACAGTGTACTGACATTTGCATATGGTTATTGAGAGATAGATATCATAATATAATAACAATAATTTGAATTCTACCTACAGTAATAAGACAACAGCTATGAGATAAAAAAGGAAGCGTGAAAAAGAAAATTTTGCACAAATTGATATCGGTTTGCAGCAACAAATACATATTTCCTCTACTACAGCACCTGATTAAATAGTGGAAAGAGGTTACATAAATCACTCAGAGAATACAGTGAAACCTTCACGGGTCTCCTGATGCAGATGACTATTGACCCATAGCTACAGTGCATTACGTTTATTGCACCTTCCAGCTTTACTTGGTGGTTTGAACTTTAAGAATAGATGAATCAGGGCACAAAAGTCATTAAAAATTGACCATCCGGAAATCCACCATCATTTCAGCTGTGTGTATTGTAAGGAAACACAGCAACTTGCTGTTTGGAATAGGTTTTCAAAGTCTGCAGAACATTTCCTCCAGAACTGCTGGCAGTTCTTGATAAAGAAATAAATGCCAGCAGAACAAAAGAAATTATGATGAGAGCTGTAAGTGACACTGCAAAGAGATGGGTTTCTTTTGGCATTTAGAGTTACCTGACACTGCAATATAAGACAAAAACATCTTCATGGCACAATAGAGTTTCAGGATTCTGTAAATCTATGGGGGTTTACTTTGGGAAGTTTAGGAGGGGGAAGATGCTGTGGAATAAGAACACTGTGAAATAATTCCTGAAGACTATGTTTAAAAACTTTTAAAAATTATTATTTATGATGGTCTATACTCTGCCTTCAGACTTTGGAAGGAAATATATGGAAAATCTGTGTATTCTGAAGTAGTAGCTGTGGGTTTGTCTTGGTGTAAAATGAGAGCAGAATTTTGTCCTCTACCTTCAGGCACATGACTGTATCTTCATTCTTTTAATTCCCACCCACATAATACTCCATGAAAGCTGTATGGAGTGGCTTGAATCTTTGTGAAATGGTTAACAATACAATACAAGGGAAAAAAAAAGATAAATATAAGTATGAAAGAATGGTTTCTTTTCCTTTATGTTTCTATTGTGTTTCAGAGACGAAAGAAATATCCTTCTACCAGGAGGGAAATTGCTTTGTAACTAAAATGGTATTAGACTGTCTCCTATGAATTTTCTGAAAGCACAGAAGAGTAACAGCAAGAAAGAGCAAACAAACACTGCTGTGTCAATAGATTTGAAAATAAACCTTATTTTACAGCACGTATTTCAGAAGTTCTGGAGCCAGAAACAATTGCTAGATATTTTGCTTAACAGGCCTTGGATATTTCTTTAAGTAAATCATGTTTAATTAAAGCTTAATAACAATGACAACCCAGTCTTTATTTAGAGTATTAACAATCCTCTAGAACCCGCTGCACTATTTCACAAGTGGTTCCAAAGTCAATTGGCTTCAAAGTCGGAACTCCCCACTTGATTTCTAGCTTGATTTGATCTAGCTTCACTTTCCACGGACTAGATTTTTGTTTAATTTTGGATTTCAGTAAATTTTTTGATGTTGTCTCTCACAGTATCCTTCTGGACAAAGTGCCCAGCATTCAGTTGGATAACTGTGTTACATGATGGGTGAGCAACTGGCTCATGGATCAGGCAGAAAGGTGAGTGGGGTGACATCAGACTGGAGACCTGTCACTAGTAGGGTTCCACAGGACCCCACTGGAGGGCCAGTGCACTTCAGTGTCTTCAGAAGTTACTTGGACAAGGACTGGATCGGATACTAAGTTCGTCAATGATACAGAACTGGGAGGAGCTGTTGACTTGCTTGAAGGAAGAGAGGGCTTGTAGAGAAATCTGAACAAATCAGAGGGCTGGGAAATCAACAACCATGAGAATTTCAACAAGGGCAAGTGCTGGATTCTGCACCTGAAACAGGGCAACCCTGGGTGTACAGACAGACTGGGAATGAGAGCCTGGAGAGCAGCACCATGGAAAGGGTCCTGGTCGATGGCCAGTCGAGTGTGAGCCATTGTGCCCTGGCAGCCAGGAGGGCCAGCCCTGTCCTGGGGTGCATCAGACACAGCATCACCAGCTGGGCAAGGGAGGGGCTTGTCCCCTCTGCTCTGCACTGGGACAGCCTCACCTCCAGTGCTGGGGGCAGTTTGGGGTGACACAATATAAGAAAGATATAAAATTATTAGAGAGTGTCCAAAAGAGGGCAATGAGGATGGTGAAGAGCCTTGAGGGGAAGCTCTGTGAGTAATGACTGAGGGCACTTGGTCTGTTCAGCCTGGAGGAGACAGAGAAGACCTCATTGCAGTTCCAACTTCCTCATGAGGGGAAAGGAGAGACAGACACTCATCTCTTCTCTCTGGTGACCAGTGACAGGACCTGAGGGAATGATCTGAAGCTGTGTCAGGGCAGGTTTAGGTTGGATATCAGGAAAAGATTCTTCACCCAGAGGATGATCAGGCACTGGAACAGCTCCCCAGGGAAGTGGTCACAGCACCAGCCTGACAGGGTCAAGATTTTGGAAATGCTCTTGGGCACAGGGTGTGATTCTTGAGGCTGTCCTGTGCAGGACTTGATCCATGTGGGTCCCATCCAACTCAGCATATTCTGTGATTCTGTGAAATATCATATAATTTAGCATGTAATAAACAGCATCTGCTTACTGCACCATCATATTCGTACTAACAGAAACAAAAGTATCACAATAATGGCAATCCCGGGCATACTAAGTGAAAATAATAAAGTGGGATAGAATTCAAACCATGGTCCTGACTTATTTTTGAGAATATTGAAGAAGGTTTTAATCACCCATCACACAGGGCTACATGAGCTATATATAACATTTTCTAAGACATGATTAAGTTTTTAAGTACACAATAAAAGCAGATGATAAAATGTTTTACAACGATGCCCTTGCACACAGGATGTGATTAATACATGATGAGGGAATTGGTTGTCTCTTTGAATGCCCAAACTGGGGCTTCCTGAAAACTCTAGCATTGGCAAGGGAAAAATTAAGATTAATATTACTTGAAGCAGAGTATTTGACTGTAGTAGATAGCTAACTCTGCCCTTGTCTGTATTGATAAAAGTCCCCTGGACCTCAAAGGATCCATACAGTCAAGTCCAGAGTGGATGCTGATGTAAATAAAGATCCTAGACTCCTCATGTCTGTCTCCATATATGTGTCTATGACAGCATAAACGTTCAAACTCATTACTGGGTTTGGGTTTTGAGTAGAAAAATGTATTTTGCAGGAAACTGATCTGTGCCTTTTAGCTGGCTGCCTTTGTCACTCTGACAAAGAACTGCATACTCAGGCTGATATATATTTGATTCTATAATGATCCTCAAGTTACCTAAAGTTTCTCTAAAATGACATAACTCTTTGGAATTCATTCTACCCAGTTCAGTCAGGAGCTATTTATGTGCTTTTTATGTTGCAATCAATAAAGTAGCATTACTATAATATAGTACTGATGTGATAAGAATTAAAATAGTCAGGGCTTTGGATATATTGTCTGAACCAGAAGTAAATGTACAATTTAAACTACAGACAGGACATGAAATACTACACCAGACACCAAGTTCCATAGAAGACTATTCCCACACTTTCTGTTTAGGTCTCATGTGAGGCAACAAACTATTAGGGAGATATGATCATAACTGGCACTCTAGGGCAGTATTTATTATGAAAATCTTGTCCCAGGCAAAAGCTGACCTAGGAAAAACATGCTTCAGGGGACATGGAGAATAGTCACCTTGGTAGCAATAAGAGTAAGCATAATCAGGTATAGTAAATACTGAAAGTGTCAAAATAAAAGTGCTGATCCTAAAGCTGAATGTCTACAATGGAATAAATAGAAAAAAAAAAACCACCCAACTGTCTGGAATCTATGTAGGAGAAGAATTTTATAGCAGTGTTATAGTTAACTAAAATTATCCTCTCTTATGATGTCTCAAAATGTAAGTGATAGCTCATGTACATTTTAAGTAGGTCTTTGTGGGGTAAGCTGTTATTGCAAGTAAAGCAGTATGGTTTGAAAAGCTTCCTCCTTCATATGCTCGAGATTTCTGCTTTTAAGACATTTGAATGCACCTTCAGTACCATGTGACCAGCTCTGCACAGTGACTGAGGGTAAAAAGCAGATGATTATCATCTGTGTCTCTCCACACTATTGCGAACACCAGGGCTTTTGGAGACTTATATGAATCCAATACTATTAATAGGAGCAACCATTGTGTAAATTTCACTTTGATGAGAAAATGGACTCAGGAGCATTTCTAACTCGAACAGCTGTTACCTGTGCTAGGGTGAGATGCATAATAGACTTTCTAAAGTACTCACATCCCACAGTTCTATGTCAAAGGAAAGGCAATACTTCAGTACTTTATCTCTTGCCACTCTTTTACACTGAGAACTGAGTCTGGCTTCTAGTTAAACAAATACCTGTGGAAACTCTTGGGCAAGGTATGCTGTGAGTTTGAGGAATGAGCACTGAGGAAACATAAGACTAAAATGATCCTGGTCCTGGATGAAGATGCTAGTTTTTCTTGTGAAAAAATGTAAAAAAAAAGGTGTGTTCAGTTTTTTCCCATTCAGTAATGAGCTCTCCTCCCAAAAATTTTTCAAGTAAGTCCAAGATTTTCTGTTCAGTGTTGCATTTGATATCCTCTTTGGAGAACCAAACCCAATGCATTCTGCTCTTGTCCACATCCATCTGTTTTGTCAGCATCCTGTATTTTGTCAGATAGTGTGCAAAACACTTTGCAGTAGGAAAAAGCAGTGGCATGAAGATACTGATCTGCAAATAGTCCTTCTGACAAGATTGAACAGCCTTGGCTGAAGCAGAAAGACAGGAATAATTTTCACTTAGTAACTAATTTTTTTACTTTTCTTATTTCCCTTCCCTTTCTGTTAATGGATTGGATATGCACTTTTATTGATGTGAAGAAATAACAACAATGGTTTGGTATCCTATCAACATATCATGGCTTGATATTATCTGATTTTGTGAATTTCTTACACTTTAAATCAAGAATTTACATATGGATCAATATCCTTACATGAATATAAAGCAGGATAGATTACGTGCATGAGTACGTGCTACAGTCATCAATTTAATAAAAAAGTTATCTTTTACTTCCACATAAATTTATAAAATACTCTTAGTTGTCCATCAGTACTTGTCTGTCAACTGTCTTTGACTGGCTTGGGTGAATGCATGAAAATGAAAAAGCTACTTTATTTGGACTGAATCACATGTCACGTTAAATTAGGAAAGTGAGTTGCTCTGGAGGAAACATTAATTAAATCAGGGAGAACTGTGTGCTCAAACTTCGAATGCATTTAGAACTGCTCTAGGGTAAAAAAAAAAAAAAAAAAAACCAAAATGAGAAAACAATCCCATCCTAAATTATATTCAGAAAGCTGTAGCTAGAAGCAGACACAGGCACAGGCAGAAATCTGCCAGCTTGATACCAGTTAGATACCAACATTTTACTAAATGGATTTTGTGTTCAATTCCCTGAAGTTTTTACAGTTGCTTGATTGCCAGATGTTCAGTGGGTGTTCATGGCCATCTGAAAGGGAGACATAAGACTATATATATATATATATATATATATATATATATGTATATGCATATTTGTAGTAGGAAGAATCAATGTATCATATATCATTATCATATAGGGCATCTTTTTAATATTATCAGAGAGTAGAGTAACAGAGAGCACTTTCTCTAATATTTTTCATCCTTTTTTCTAGAAATAAAACTTAAGAGGAAATAGCCCTGAAAATCCATAGGTTCCTTTCAAAAGAAACGTTTCAACCCCATCAAAGACAAGTGTCTTGATTTCAAGCAAGCTCCTGCTGTCAGCATCATGTAAACAACATAACTCAACAGCACCAGCGTGTTATGGCCAGTGTAATGAGGAGAGACTATGATTTATAGGACACGAAGAATGAACAACTCTGTTGCTTTACAATGATACCTGTGGAATGAAACATAAAACAGGGAGAGTACCAAGACAGCTTGAGCTACTGCAAGTTTGCAACATTTAAGTTTTCTCTTAATATATGGGTACAGTTCAATTGCTAAAAAAGCACATCATGATGAAGGTGGAGGTCATCAAAGATTTACATTCAAAGTCAGCACATAATTAAACTGGAGCATTCTGCAAAATTACAAGTGATTTAATGTCTTTGCTGTTCAATGAGTAGTAAAGGAGTTTAAAAATATTGATTTTTTTCCCCAAAATATCATTGTTTTATACTTTGCCTTTAATTTTTCTTGTTCAATCTTTCACAGTAAAGGATTATATTGAACAGAGGTCGTATTTAATCAGAAAAACAAGAAAAACCCCAAACAAACACCAAAGCCCAAACCCGTGAATTTCACTCTGAGTGTAGAAATAACTTCCCACTATTTTGGGAACTCCATAAGTTATCTTTTTTCTTTTTTTTCTTTTCTTTTTTCTTTTTTCCTTTTTCCTTTTTTTTTTTAAAATTTATTTTTTAGTAAAGGATTTTAAAAGTAAGTGTGAAAATCAGAATTTCATTTTATTTTTTGGTGTTAGGCAAGACAGAATTGCCAGAAAAGAAATTTTCAGATAAGTCTTAGTGCATTGAAAGAAGAGCAAACTTGTGCATCTGAAAACATATTTTAGCTATAATAACTTACACTAAACCTTAATTTCTCTGGTAAAAAAAGTTGTGCATTACAAGAATTCATTTAGTTGACTTTTTCTCAAAAAAGACTATGATGCTGTGATGTTGTTTTGTGCAAATTATATCTGAGGGACTCTGTCATACAAAATAGGTCCTAAGAAGAATAATAGAAAAATTTGGTATAGATAATTGTTCTACATTGTGGTTTTTCATATGTCCCTGCTCATTATCACTAAGAAAAAAATCTCTCATGGTCCTATATTGTTAAGAATAAATTTGTTTTCAAAGACTTGCATTTGTTTAATCAATTGAACATTTTAATTTAAAAAATGCCGCAGATGAGGGATACATTTAAAGAGCTTCTGAGAAAAACATATACTTTATACACAAAGCATGAGGAAAATAACAGTTAGTACTGAATCTACCTATGGATTTTGTTAGGTTGCTTTACTTTCAGCATGACATTTTTATGTTTTTGTACAGAGGCTATCACACAGTGTTACCAAGAGGTGTTATGATCACTCCCTGAAGGGAAGGGTAACCCAGGTTCTTGTTAATAGATCTCTTGGGATCAGAGTGGGTAAGAGTGGAATGCCACTGAATTATTGTTGTTTGTAAATATATGTAAGTAGGGTTTATTTTAAATCAATATGGCTGCAATAGAAAGCAGGTATGTATCCATATTGAATATTTGTTTTTCCTATCAGAAAGGAAAGGAATAAAAACAAAAATTCCTGCTGGAAATTAAAATAGAAAATAACTGAAAAATAAGGGTTGTTCCTAAGGACAAACTGTTCCTGAATGAAAGTAACAAAGTAATGAAAAGAAGTCGGTTATCTTCAGGACTCTTGAATAGTCTAGTATTTACCAAATGAAAATGATTTCCTATTTGCAGCCATAAGATCTGCAAATCAACATTTCTCTCAATCTATATGCTTTTACATCACTTCTAGAGCAATTGGAGCAGGGATTTTTTACCTCAGTGAAATATTAGGAGTTTCATCAAAACTTGAAATTCATAATTTGTTTTACTGAATACCAAAATGGTACTTTTTACTTCTTCATAATTAAAGCTAGGAAACAGTCAGTAAGGTGATTTTTTTTTTAATAATTAAATTTCCTGTTAATTGAAAAACATTCCTGTGTCTATAATCCTTTTGGAAAAAGCTCTTCTCTGCTTCCATCAATATTTGCTGTTCAAGATAAATGATGTAATCCTGATAAAACTAAGCAGAGCTCGTATCTTGATTGGAGTCTCCATTGTGAAGGAGGCTTTAAACAATAATATTTATCAGATCCTACAAAGCCATGCAAATACAGTGGCATGAAGCCTCTGGCAGTAGTTGAAAAGTCCAGTGATCCCAACACCCTATGGTATAAAAAGCAGTCTGTGTAATGAGCAGAGTTGCCTCAGTTCGACAGGGAGTGAAATCAGTGCCTTGGTACTGGGAGAACATCTCTAATGCCTGCAAATCCTCTATTGCCACATTATTCATTTCCCTCCCTAAAAACGCTCTTACAGCTGCTTCATTCACTGTGCAGAAAGTCTCTTCTCCAGATGGTGTGGGTGGCCTACCAGAGGATGTTGCCAAATCAGATTCTGTTGCAAGAGGTCCAGGGCTGAGGAAAGCATGAAAGGAAATTCGGCCTCCTCTGAAAATGTGGAATGCCCTTGTGAAGGACACAGAACTTTTTTTCACGGAGAGAATTACTATTCTAGTCTGGAGAATAAAAACACAATGAAGGGTTACAGCAGTTAATTTTCTCTTTGCTCTTGTTTCTCAAAGTCTGTGTAACTACTTACTCCCATTGGGTTAGATGAACTGGAGCTGAAGTAGATGGAAATTATCTTGTTTCTTCAGCATCTGTTGGCCTGTGGGGATAAAACCTTTTGCCTTCAGTAGAGATATTGAGGCCAATTCTGTGCTAACCTGTATTCTGTGCAACTGCACTGATTCTAACAAGAGCAAGCAAGGTGCCTGCTTGGGAAGAGAGCGATGTGGATGCTGGGTTATGCAATACTTGGGGAGTTTTTTCCCTTGCCATAGTGCATACAGCTGGGAAGGCTATTCATTAACACTGTTTCTTTCAGAATCCCTCTGAACCCAGGATGTCTCTTCTTTCTGGAGTGGTGAAAAAACAAGTGCGCTATTATTGCAGTTGTTGACACTGCCTTTTATTGGCGTGAATAGAGATTATTTGGACAGCAGCAGTAAATGATGTGCAGTAAATCCATCAGGCCAAATTGGCAGAGATTATTAACTAAAGAGACAAGAGCGTTTTTCATCTGAAAATAAACGCTCACAATGTGGTAGCTATTGTTGTTGTTTGCACGGGGAGAGCCTTTTCATGGTTTTGATCCCTGAACATGAGTGGGGGAGCATTTAATTGCGGGATGCCTCTTTCAGAACACACATTTTAAAACAACAAACATTTGTCCTGGTAAAACAAATGACAGTTTCTGTAATTATTTCTTCATGTGCCACTGAATGCTGAAATAAGGAACTCCTTATTTTCAGCTACAAAACATCCATCTAGTGAATATCCCAGCGCCCAGACTTCAGGTCATAATATTCTTTAGTAAAACATGCAGTGTCTTATAATTTGTATATTAATTTATTGCTGCATTTCACTAATCTTTGATACAGGGAGGACCTTGGTGCAGCACAGGGACTCTACTTCCAGGCACCTCCTATTACGAAATGAAGGCACTTGATTAAATAGTAAAGAATCTGCCAGCAACCAGGTCTATTATTCATTTCACTGAAAGAGCTGCTCGTTTTCACTCTTTTTCTAACTTCCTCTGGGTTTGGAACCTGCTTCAAAAAACTTGCAGTTCTGCAGTTCTGCCTGTCACTTGAGAATATATTAATTACATAATTTTTGGAATACTAAGGATAAAAATAAATTTTAATTTTTTTTCTGCTCTTAAAATAGACTTAGAGGAGTAGTTAAAATTCACTATTAATGAGGTCAAATGTTCATGATGTACCACCACATCAGTGCAGCAACCTCAGCTTGATCTTATTGCAGCCACACTGTGGTTACTGACTCTCCTGCTAGAAAAAAGGAATAATTATCTTTGTAGCTTAGCAAGATTTCCAAGTATACGAAATCACACCACAACAGAGACTTCATTGGAAATACATTTATCTTTTGTCAATTTTTAGCTGACCAGATTTCTCATTTTAGTCGGTCATGTAGCTACTCTGGCAAAAGATGTACACACAGAGCAGGTCCGAGGAGTTAACACAGTTAACAGCTGGGAAAAGAATCCCGAGGGAACAGAGCTGCTTCTGATGTACAGAGCTGATCTTTCTGCCAACAGTTTTCCTGCAGGATATAGCAAATTGCCTTCAGGAGATAATTCAAGGGAAAAGTTTGTTTAATTATGTTTACCACCCTTAGGTAAATATATATATATATTATTCATTAGTAAATGACCCAACTCTCATTATAACACATTAACCTTAAGATAAATGGTTGCTCAGGAGTCTTGATATACTACCTCATTCAGTGACTGCTCTATAAAGCCTCTTTTAATTTCCCCCTGTAACTCAACTTGATAGCAATTCATTCTACGCAATTTTCTTCAATCCATTTTCTGTTCTAGGAAACAAGTTTGTATAATGGTGCTCTTGTTCTTTGTGTCATTCAGACACTTGAAAATGTCAATCTGCTAATGTTCATTTTTTTTGTTATTAGATTCTTTTTTCTCTACCGTTTCTAATCACCAAAAATACTTCTTTCAGGCAGCTCAACACCTATTTAAGTGTTACCTCTTTTATTCCTTTGGAACGGAAGAAATGAGTGATTAGAAACACGTATTAATTATCCTTGTACAGATGAGAGGGTAAAACCAAACATAGGCTTTAGAATAGCAGATGCAATTATATTAAGAACTTTTATCACTCATCCTTTCATTTTAAACTGCTGTCTAATACTACACTAAATAAAAATTTAAGTCATTCAAGGCAAAATTTTGTGTTCTTTCTTAAAATGATACTTGCTTCTAAATTTTTATACTGTATTTTTTAAAAAACTATGTAAAAGATGTTAATTTTTTTATGAATTTCAAAAAGCATCAAGCCATCCTGTGATGTTGGCCATCTCCTAGTAGAAGCTCACACAATACACACAGACGTAGGTATACAACAAAAATAAAACATCCACTTACTTCTGAACCCAAGATTCCAACAATAATTGGCTTCCTTTCATCTCAACAAAGAATAGAAGGGACAGAAAATTATTTTAAATGCAAAACTATGTAAAAGTAATTTTCTAAGATTAAAAAGTTTCTTAGTTCCACAGTCATCAAGAATAAATCCTGGAAAAATAATGTGCAAAAAACCAGCTCAGTAAAATTTCATTTCTCATTATCTTCCTCTGTAAAAACCCCAATAATTAAACACACATCAAATAAATGTAGTATGTAAGTCCCCACTGGTCATGAGCAGAAAATTTCAAAGAGTTTACTATATTTAAGATATCTGAGGCTGCAAAATGAGAATTATCAGTAAGCTCAGAATATTGTGATTTTCATTTCTCTTGGGAGTGCACTACAGGAGGGGTAACCTGTAGTTTCTCTTCCACTGACATGTGCCCAGCCTCCTAAGCTGTGTATAAGATTTTTTTTCCCCCATTCAAGTCTAAGCACAACTGAATGGAGAATGTAATTAATATGTCTTCAGATACAAGAGAAGCAGTTAAGCCCACCATTGTGCCTGACTCGTAACTCCAGAACTATAATTTCCAGCTAGAAAATGAAAAGCACAACACCGAAAGTAGAAGCTCTTGGTTAGAATATCTACTTTCCCTTTCTGTGAACTGATAGGAATCCACAAACTGATTTTTTTAAAAGAACCTTTATCTTTTTAAATAACTTTATGGCATTTTTATGGGTTTTTTTCTGTCCAGGGTTTCTAAGTAAAATAACTTACTTCCTATGCATGTCTTAAATGACCCAACTGAAATGTTGTGGGGTATGTTAATGTGCAGATTTTTAAAGTGAGACAAGTGACCCCACTCACAAGTCAGTGAGTGAGGTCAGAAAAACCATATTAGTTAAAAAAAGGAAAAAACTATTTTCTTAAGTAGCTCTTTAAATGGAAAGGAAAAAAGTCCTTGCACTCCCTGTAGAAATGTTTTTTTTTTTCCTAAAATGTCTGATCTTAGTCATCTTTAAGGATGTCATCCATGAATAAAACAATACTGGAAAGAATTTGGGGTAATTTTTAATAATTAGTAACTTGATTTCATTATGTATCTGAGGAAGATTTAATATATAAGAGAATGAAAATTGATGTCTACCTTAATGATGCAGAGAAAGTGCCAAGTCAGCTGGAAATCAACTAATTATTATTGTATGCTAGGAATAACTAATTGATTCTGTATATTTTTTTATTCAGCAAATTATATATATTCATCCTGGTATAAATCCAAATTTACTACCCAAACCAGGAACACTTAATTAAAATTTTGTGGTAACAGATTTCTGTGTTATATGCATTTTCTGTGTTGAAAGCTCTGAGATGCTCCGGGAGGATGAGGAATGAAGCGGAACACCTTATTCCATGGATCAAAACAGCAGACTCCTGCAGTTTGTCTTGAAGGACAAACCCTTTTTAATCCTTCACTATGAGCTACACCACTAGGAATGACAGATAGAAAGCTCTGAACTGTCACTTCTGTTTGGCAGCTCTTTTATTTGTGTACTCCAAAAGCTCTAGGTGTGGACCAAGATCCAACTGCAGGAGCAGCTATCCATCAAAACCAGAAATACACTGATATTCCTCTTAATCAGCTAGTAGAAGGTGAGACATAGTGCACAGAATGCACTTGGGGCAATCGCAAGAGGCAGTGAGCTCGACATGTCAGTTAAATAACTAATGTGTTATTTTTCACTTTACATCAAGAAACAGAACAATGCTTGAGCCACAGTAATCTGATGAACGGTAACAAGGTGCTTTTTTTCCCCTCATATGGGACATACAGCCTAGGAAAGGTAGGAAAATATCATAGAAACTTAAAAAGTGAACACCTTAAAATGTTCTAGCTCTTCAATGAAAGGCAATAGATACCTAACTAGAGGAGAACAAATCATTCAGGGATCTTGAATGAGAATACAATCTTCTTACATTTAATGTTATCAGTTTTTTCCTACAGATTCTGAATAAGTATGAGCAGCACAAAACTTTATTTATGGAAGACAAAGGAAAAGGAGGTTGCTAAAAATCAGAATGGCCTGGATAGTTTTAGCTGGAAATGTGAACACTTTGCTAGAGAGACTACTGCAGAATTTATGTGATTTACATGTGAAGACCTACACTATACAGGAAAGTGCCAAATTGTCTGCAGTCTTGACTCACAAATAATGAGTGAGGAAGGTGGTAATAAGGAGAGATTGGGCTGAAAAATTCAGACCTCTAGGGGGAAGTTGAGTTGATGGTGAAATTACAAGATGGGAGTGACAGAAGTGTGATTCATGTTCCTAGAGGCAATAGTTGAGATGGGCAGTGGATGAGAAATAAATTCTACAAAGACAAAAAGATCCAGGACAGAACTGAGTGGGAGCCCACAGAACAGCTAGATGGGGAACTGCTGTAATACATTCTGAAGGAATGATTACATATAGGAGGAAAATCTGCATAGGGCAAGAGACTGAGGATAAAATCAGTGCAGGCTGAAAAGGATGCAGAATTCTTACACATGCCAGGCATTTTGAACAGTTCAACAGCAAGATGTATCCTAAACATGAATACAGCTAACATGGAGAAGTTCAGCTGGGAATGTGGTGAACGTGAAGCCTACATTGACAGATGTGAGCCAGGAGGAATCAGCATGAGAATTTCAACAGAGATGTTTTGTACCCTGACTTAGGAAACTCTGAAATCAAGAGGAACCAATGGAGAAGATAAGAGAAGCAAAAAGATGAAGAAAGGTAAACACAAGGAAATTCACCAGGAAAGGCAGAGAGCTCCTGATGAGCCGTCAGTCCTGGTGATGGGTGCCTGGTGCAGGGAGGACTCTGGGAGTAATGCAGAAACAGAACGAGCAACTGGGAGAGAGGATTGAACTGGTACCAGCTCCCTTTCCCGAGCCCAATCATACCAACCTCAGCAGGGATCCTATCTTAATCTTGCATGTGCACAGTATTAAATGAAGCTTTTCAAGGGGAAGAAGATAAAAACAAAACCAAAAAAACCCAAAAAAACCCCAAACAAACAAATCAACACCTCCTCTCCCCACAAAAAAAAAAAAAAAAAAAAAAAAAAAAAAAAAAAAAAAAAAAAAAAAAAAAAAAAAAGCATCAGGGAAGTGAAATAATAGGGTTAAATGGGGATAAGCAAGCCTGTTTTCTTGCTAATTTTCAAATTAATGAGATTAGAATAAGAAGCAGCAATTACAAGCCAAATGGCCTAATATCACCTATAATATCATTCTTACAGGCAGAAAGTATAAAAACAAATGACTGCTGCTAGATTTAGATACTAAAAATTGTAGCATTTCTATGATTTTCCTCTCTGTGTGCACAAAGGTAATTTTTTTTCTTTTATTTCTTTTGTTCAGGGCACTCTCTAAATTTACTATTATTGTTACAGTTTGCTCCTTCAGACACAGATATGTAAATGTATTGGAACCATGACCAGATCCATGGATCCAGTGCATCCATGATAGAATTCCCTTCCCACGGTTACTGCTGGAGGAAGAATGGCCATGATGGAGGGAAATGCTGCTGGAAAAAGCAGTCATCACCTCTTCAGCCTGTGCTCAGATTTATTGTGTTTGGGGAGTCAGTCTTACACTTAGAATGCTGACTCTCTCAACTCTTCAGACCTCTGGCAGTCTCAGGTCTGTTTAAATTTATTTTCACATTATTTTTATCAGACAACATGCTTTATCATGCTTATTTGACTGTTTTTCTTTTGCTTAATATCATGGCTTTTTATTTATTTAGCCTAAGATAAATTTATTTAAAATATCCACATATGTACACATACACAGGGAAATACTCCACCAAATTTGTCTTGCTGAATTAATTAAATATTTGTTTGAGTTTCTCTCTTAAAAGTTTGTAATTAGACCCCTGGAAAGCTGCATACAATTTTATCTTTTTTTTTTTTTTTTTTTTTTTTTTAATCTTGACAAAATCTTAACCAAGTTTTATAGCTGCTTTTCAATCTCATCTTCTCCAAAGGACTTGGATACTGAGGGGTAGAAGTGTCACTTATGAATTTATCCTCACCCCCAAAAAACTCTTTCCTCTTATTTTGTGTGTTTTCTCCATTCCTCAGGCACTAAAATACATAGTTACATTAAACAAATTTCAATTTAGTTTAAGTAAGAGTGTTTTCACTTGAGATCTTACTTCCTGAAAATTCAGGCTTTGGAGTTCATTCTTGATGAGATGAGACCTGAAATACTGATTTAACTCCCATTACAGAGTTACACGGATTTAAAAGAAGAGTGACCACATCATGAGTGGAATCTTCTTAAATGAGCTGAATCCCTTCGTGAAGTACCAAATTCCCTCTGCTAAGTGTCACAGCTACTTTATCTCCCCTGCATAAGAGCACGGTACAAGTGAAATAAAATGAATAAGCTCACATTGCATAACATCCATCAGAGATATCTTTGTAGTGTCCATGTCATACCCAGGTCTGCAGTCAGACTGATTAAGAAAATTTAAGGCCCTATCTTCTTCTGGTTAATAGACATTCTAAAAATAGGAAAAAAGTGAAGTAGCCCCCAAAAATCAATACATCATTTAAATTGCCACGGTGTAAAAACACCAAATGCCCAAACACAGGTATGAAGTTTATAACGTGTTGGAAATTTGCATCCTGGCACAATGAATAATGGCAGGCAGATATTTAAAAACCAAAATGACAAACCCTTCTATGGCAATTTGTCCTGTACTCCACCAACACCAGTTTCCTCATACCCTTCTGCAGGAAATCAGATACTCTGGGACTTGTTCTGTGGCTATATTAGAATTCCTTTATGTGCTAAGACTTCTGATATCAGTTATATATTTTTAGTTTTTGTTTATAGGGCATTTTATGAAGTCATAAAACAGACTGTGGGTACTCTGGCAGGGTTGCCAAATTTCACTGTGACAGCTAATGTGGTGCAGTGTGATCCATAATTCGCTTCTGGAACTGGCTTAAAATGAGAACAAAAAAATCTCTGTAGCTTAGTAGAAAGTTTCCTAAGATTAGAGTTTTATGGGACTAGAAATTTAAATCGTACATATTCTAACTGCTATTTAAGTTTCCAAGCCATTCATCAGAGATGATATTTAGAATGTCCACAAGTCATCATTTAAAATAGTTATCTAAAGTAATTCTCTTATTTTGCATTACGTTTAAAGTAATTCTTTAATCTTTCCTCCAAAATGTTCTCCGCCAGGCAGAAGTGGTATTTATTGGAAATGAAAAATGCCATACTTCCAAGAAAAAAGAGTTGTGATTTTATAGTCAAAATAAATGCCTGTTAGTGGGGCAGCACCGTGCTGAGTGGGACTTCAGTGGTGGCATTAATCTGGTGCTCAATGACATAAAAAGACATAAGCCAGAAATACAAGGATAGCTAATTGATTTTCTGTGCTTTTAAGAGGAATCTCTCAAAGAAAATGGCCTGCCACTTGCAGGAATAGATTTCCTTTATAGTTACCCTGACCCTTTTGCAGTAAATTCACGAGGACAGAACCGCAACAAATTAATTTTCAGGATCTTCAAAGAGTGGCAGTTGTCTGTACGAAATGCAGGGGAGATCATTATTACAAATTCCACAAATGAGGTCTTCAATCACTTTTCAACCCTGTTCAGCATGAGAGAAGGGCTGGATACAGAGCAACAGCACCTGGCTGGTGTGTCTGTGTCTGTAACACAGCGAGGCTCCATTTGACACTGAGGTCCAATTACATCTTGGGAACCTCACTAAAGAAATTTGAAAGATAAGAGAAGGTAATACACACACTCAAGGATTGAAACTAGGAAGAGGATTTAATTAAATCAGTTGGCATTGTGCTGCACAGTGCTGTGGAAGCAGAAGGTTCACTGAATTCTCCTTTGAAACAGAGTTCACATTGATGTTTGCAGTTGATGCAGAAAGAAAACTTCTAAAATTTGTTTGTGAGACACCAGGAACTTGGGTTTGCAGTTAAGACATAGGATATGATCTTCCTCCACCATCATCACCTTCTCTTCATTTTATTAATAAAAAGCCTGAATCCCAGCCTCCATTATGACTAAGGAGATGAGACAGAGTACCCTGGATGCTCCCACATGGTTACAAATATCAGCCAATCACAGAGGAAAAAACACCCTAGAAAATCCCAAGCTCTCCACATTTAGCTGGATAACAAGTACATGATTACAGAAATAGAACCACAGAATTATAGAATCACGTTTGGATTGGAAGGGAACTTAAAGGTCATCTAGTTCCAACTACCTCATCATGGACAGATGCCTTCTACCAGACCATGTAGGTCAAAGCCCCATTCAGCCTGCCCTTGAACATTTCTAGGGATGAGGCAACCACAACTTCTCTGTGCAGCCTGTTCCAGTGCCTCACCACCCTCACAGTAAAGAATTTCTATCCAACATCTAACTCAAAACCATGTTCTTTCAGTTTAAAGCTACTCTTTGTGTTTTATCACTATCTGTCCAGATAAAAAGTCTGCAGCTCTTGTAAACCCCTGGCCACTACAAGGGCTCCCCAGAGCCTTTTCTTCTCTGTGTTGAACAGTCCAAACTCTCTCATCTTGTGTTCATTGCAGAGCTGCTCAAGCCCTCTGATCATCTTCATGGCCTTCCCCCAGGCTCACTCCAGCAGCACAGGGGCAGGTGAAAAGGCAGGAGCCGGCATTTGGCATTGAGTGGCCCAGGATAAGGTTTCGACTTGTGCACACGTTATTTTCACTCACGTGGAGGGGACAATTTAATGACAGTACTGCTGAGAGGACTTCCAGACAGCAAAAGCACACATCTTTCTTGTCTGTTTAATGTCTCTGAGTGTGTTCCTCATCTCCAAAGCCATCAGGGGCCTTGCTGCAGCTAGAGGCAGGGCTTTCTGCACAGTGGTGGCACCAAAAGGCATCACTGAGGACTGGACATGCAGTTTTCCTTGGGAAAATGTCAGACTTAGGAAATGCATGCATTTGTCACTGTGCTCCTCATCTGTGAAAGCCACAGAGCAGAGATAAAAGGGTGGTTAAAAAGAATGGCCTTCCATGAATGCCAGGATGAGGATGTTATTGGATTGTTATTGTTCATGCAAATAACCGATCTATCTATGATTCCCTTGTTAATGGTTAAGAAGTCCCATCACACTGAGTACACCACCAGCCAGTTACAGATACAGCATGTCACGAAGTCTAGGCCCAGGAGATGGGCACAGCAATTCAAATTTCAGAGTTAACACCGGTGATTTATTGGCTAATTCATACACGAGGTGGTAGACAAAGAAATCTCAGCTGCCCTTAGATACTTCCCAGGAAAGATGTGCCAAGCTGGTGCTGTTGATGAAGGCTTTCACACCGGGTCAGGCAATGTAGAAGTATAATTTCCCTACATTGTTACTTTCAAATGGTGTAAATCAGAGGAAACTCACATCAAGAAGGACGGATATGGTTATGGCCTTGGTGTATGGAAGATCCAGACCATGCCCAGCAATGATGCTGGTCTGAAATTACCTGTCAGACTGAATTATCGATAACCTGCAAATCACTAAGCCATTTAAAAGTTTCATTGCACTGCAGAGAAAATAAGCTAGATATAAAAGCTCCAATTGTTTGGCTCCAGTTTGAAAATAAATAGGAAGAAAAAATAAAACTGAGAAAGCTACTTAAATTAAGGTTATATAAAACATGCATAGGCAATGAAAATTTAAGTGAGGTCTTAAACAGCATCAGCTCTTTTCTTCTCCCTTCATTACAGAGGAAGGAACTGACTCAGAAGTGAAATGTATTTCATGTAGCCATATACTAACTACAAGACATGCAGTGCCTTAAAGAGGCTCATATGAAGACTCTGAAAATCTTTTGGAAAAGCAGGTGTAATTATTTTAAAATTCTTTTAAAAATGTCACTAGGCTTTGTTACTAAAAGAAAAAATACAAACACTTCATTGTTTTATGAAAGGATCTGAAAATCAAAACAATTACTTGCCATGTCCATATTTTCTTGCTGTTTCTTATGACATATTTCATGTTTAAATGCTAGGTTCTGTGTGTAGTGGGGGTTTGAAGACTCAAGCATCTAGCACTCAGATTTCTAAAAATAGAAATTCAGGATTTTGAGTGATAAGTAAACTTTCTTTCATTAAAATATATTATCCTCCCTTATATTTTCTTTATTTTTATTCCTTTTCTTCAGGCATGAGCTCTTGCAAAGAAAATATTTGATCAGGATAACAATTTAATTTTAGACTTCACAGCTTAAAAAAAAATAAAAGGAGGAACTCAATACATTCATCTAATTCATATCACATAATACCCTCCCTTGAAGAACTGCTTTTATGTAGATTTCTGCCAACTTCACCATTGAAAACCTACTTTTAAATTCCCGTCAGGTGCTTTCTGCTTGAAGGGCTCCAGTGTGTGGGTGGCTGTTTTTTCTTGTATGTGCCATGATGAGTCTCCTCCTCAGAGAGCTGGGGGAGGAGGGAGGAGGGAGTGTTTTTCCTCTTTTCGTTTCACACCACATTTGTAAAATGAGAGACAAAATGTCCTAGCTCCTGAAAAAAACTGTCCTGGAAAATTTTAATGTTCCAGGAAAAAACCCTATCAATCTAGGCAATTAATATCACAACACCAATCTGTTTTTAATATCTTGGTAATTTGGATTATTGTGTAAAAATCTGTAGTCTGGATCTGTTTATGTTTCCTTCTTCCAGATGAGATGAAAGAAGGTAATTTCATCTTATCTACCTGGAAATCACGAGGCAATATTCCCTGACTTTGGGTCTAAATGGGATGGAAAAGATTTTAAAGAACCTATTGACAAACATGAAGTTTATAAAACCAGATCACACGCCAGTTTTCTAAGTAATAGATGTTGTTGCCTTTTTATTTGCTTTATTTTATCTTCAAAACAGATTAAATGTCCTGGTAGCATGCTGTGTGAATTCCACTTGGCAGAAGTTTCTGTAATAACATACCCTTTAAGGGGAGAAATCTCCCTCTATAAATGAGTGTGCAATGGAAAACATGCAATTGGAAATTTTTAAAATATTTGCATTGCAAGCCAAGGGAGATCCCAGCCCCAGTTCAAGTTCATGAGCAGTTTGCACACTGAGGCCATGAGTGGGGAGTCACATCAGGGTTTCCCAGCAGCAACAAGGGAGCAGTTTCAGGAGCAGCCCTGTGCTCCCTTTGCACTGAATAAGGTTACAAAGTGCCTCAGCTCCTCACCAGGTCATGGTGCTTTATTTGATCAATCAGAGAGCCCAACTGTTTTAATTTGCTTCATGCATAACACTTGCTGCAAGAATATATTTGTTTCATGGGGGATATAGACTATATTACCATCCCCTTAATGATATTTTCTTCTGGTTTTCTCAATAGTAGAGAGAGCTCTGTGATATGTACTGATATCACAGTAAATGCATAACATTATTATTCCCTGTGCAGTTACATCTCAAGTTTCAAGCTAACAAGTTAATGGTGTAGAAGGAAAATGAGTTTCAGAAAAGTAAAACTTAAAAAGGTGAAAATCACATATATTTTCAGTTCTTCTGGTTCAGAAACTGAAGCCATGTTAATCATCCTGTGTTAACTGTGCTCCTACCTTCCCCTCTGCTGACTCTGAACAGTGGGTACTTGCTCATCAAAAGAGATGCTGCTGAGAATTGCCTGGGTGTGAAGAGCTGTCAGCACAGCAGAGGGTAAACACACAATTCCCTTCTGCTCATGATGACTCAGAGGTGGATTTTGGGTCATAATTTTTAAAAAAGGGAGTCCTGAGTGTCACCATATGTAACCTACTGCTGTTGTCAACAGAAAGTTGTCTGTGTGGGTCAGCTTAGTTAAGTCTTCTTCCCACTGCATTTCACCCCATTGCTCTTTTTGTCTGACTGGCTCTTTCTCTGGCAACCTCCCAGCTAGAGGGCTGGGCACTGCCTGCAGCTCCTTCTTTATCCCCCTCTCCCACAGTCTGAGCTCCCTCCTGCTTTTACCAAGCACCATGTACTCTCAGCCAGGCCTTATTTATATTTTACTGTGTGTTTTGCTATTTGTTTGTGGCATGCTTTTGAATGCCCAGGCTGTTCTTGAAAATAACGAGAAACAGCCTTTCCTCATTGTCTCTGTTCCCTAATCAGCACTGAAAAGATGCTGAAAATCTCGTGGGGTAGCTACAAGGAGCTTGGCCAGCAATGTGTGTGCTTTCTTATAGTTGGCTCGAGAGTTGGAGACATTCTCCTCCTAATTAAGGAACATAAACTCTGCTACCTTAATTACAGCAAGATGCAAACTATAAAGATGCAAGCACCTACATACTGATAGAGTTGTGTACACCTGGGGGAATGCGTTTATGTCATTGGATAGAGAAGGGAAAAATTCATACCCTCTGACAAAACGTGCTGGTGCATGACCCTTCTGGAAATGAAGCCCCAGGCTCATTCTTCCCAAACAGCTGCCTCTGGCTCTCTCTGCTTGATGCAAACTGCAGCCTGTCAGTGCAAGGAGTGGGTTCCCCCAGATATCACCTGCAGAGCATGAGAGTGCTGGTGGATGCATCCAGCATACACAAGCCCAGGTGACCTGAGGATGGGGATTCCTAGGTCAAGCCGAGAGAAAATCATGGAGACTTTTGAGCTTTGCTGCTCCCCAGTGTTAGGGAGGGGGGTTAATAAGGCAGGGAGCAATGAGACAGATATTAGCAATTCTGTCTTGAAGCGAGCCTAAGGGACTCACTGGAGCAGATAAAATTTTAGGTGCTTCATCCTGCTGTATGGAGGCTGCAGTTGGGGATGTTGCAGGGGCTCAGATTCAGCTGTGCAGTGCTGTGCTCCTTCAGTGGGAGCCACTCATCCCACACAGCACCTTCCACTGCAGGACAGAAGCTGCCTGGCACGGGCACAACCACACTCAGGTGGCATCTGTACCTGGCCCCAGCTCAAAGCTCAGCAGGGAAACCCCCCACCCCATGCAGAGGATATGTGCAAGGACAATTTTCCCTGGAGCTAATGCCATGAAGGTGCACTTGGAGAAATCAAATGCTTCCTTGCGCAGATGCTGAGGGGGCTGGAGCACCTTCTTGGCGTGCTGGGGTACACTGAAGGCTTTGGTGCTCTCCTGCACTACATTTTAGCATAAAAGCAAATGCCAGCCTGCTGGTTCTGTGTCTCTCCAGGCACAGAGAGCTGCATGGGACAGACCAAGCTGACCACCAAGGGAACTTCATTCCCTCTCCTTGCCACAGCTCAGGTGCCTGGGACAGCTCAGGGGATGCACAAGGGACAATATCTGGGCAGGGCCCGCTCCCACACAGCTGCTGTGTTCCACATGGGCCAGCAGATATCAAACAAGGACAAGAAGAGCCCCTTTTCTTTCTAGCAGCCAAGAGAGGACTCAATCAAATCCAGATACGTTCAGCACATCAGAGGATTGCACCCATGGGATGTTCAAGGTCCCAAACCTGAATTTAGCCGATGTTTGCCTCTGGTTGTGGCACTAACACTCTGGAAAGGATATTTCATTTGTTCTTCCCAGCTAGAAAGGTGTCTGACAATCCCCTGCCAGGGATTTTAACACTTACCTCCTCTACTATATTTTACCAGCTCTTACATTGCAATATTATTACTGTAGTAGCCCTGGTGTTGTACCTCAGTACGTTTTGAGATGTGTCTGAAAAGTGAGTCATGGGGTAAATTGTATTTTAGAAGTGTTTTCTTTAGCTACTTTCAATTGATGATACAATCTTTCTCTTACAAAAAAAAAATTGTTCTCACCTCTTCCTTCTCATTTTCTGAATAACCTGTTCAGAAGAAGTGCATGTAGAGCTCTCATGCACCTTGCCAGAGCCTTATCCCAAAATAGGGATTATCAGTGTTTTGGGATTAATGATAACAGTGAGAAATCCTCTAAGCACCAGCCTTTATAAAACAAATCTGGCATATCACAAGAGGTATTCTAGCCAAGGCTTTTTCTGTAGAAAAATTAATGATGTTTCACTGTGAAAAAAATCAAAATGGCCACTGTTAATGCAGCAGGACTATGAAGGCAAAGGAGGGCAGGGACAGGAGAATCTGGCACAAAGAGACATGCACAGAAGTGGGCTCTTTGGGGTTTCTCAAACTGAATTTTAGGAAGTTTAATCTACCTTCTTTGTTACTGCTGTTCAGTAGGATCCAAGATGGTATTCATGATAAAGCAAAGTTTCACACGGAGATACAATGTAGAGCGATAAATGTGTTTCTCACCGGGGCTATTAGACCCTTTTTGAATGGAGAAGCACCTTTAAAATACATATTCCCTATTGCAATGAAGTCATCTAGTTCCATATATTACTCATTTAACTGGTTTTGAACATGCACTCACAAAGAATCTCCAAAGAGTTATTTATTCGAATATGTGGTTTCCTAGCTCAATGATACTTCTGGAAATACACTTAGCACATTTAATATTTATCTCAGTAAAAAATATCTTCTATATTTCAATTCATAGATATTGTATGAAGCTGTAGTTCTTATTTTAAAGAAATATTTACCTGATGCTTCAAGTGTTAAGAATTATGCTAATACATAACCATGAAAATTAAACTTGTTACAGGGAATGGGTAGGTCAGCTTAAGTGTGCCAACTGCAGGAATTCATTTTCTCCTCTGAGAGCTCTAGACCTGACCACCACCCAACATGGGAGACTCATTGGTGGATGTTAGATATGATTAGGCACAGCAGATTCTACATTACTGTGTGAGTAAGAGAGTGTGGCACCAGGCAGAGGTTAATAGTTCTTCAATTTGATCCCACCTTGAAAAGCATAATTAAAATAGAAACCTTCCATAAATCTTGCTAGAGGAGTTTCCCAGGTGAGTTGAATCATTGGCTTCATCTGCACATTTGCATCATTTCTTCAGCTTTCCCAGTTTATGGCAGGGTAGAGCCAGGCTTGGATTTTTACTGTCAGCTCTCTCTCTTGACTGAAGGGCACAGAGAGCAGGAGAATCAACCATCTCTATATTTTACAAAGCTCAGGTCAAACAAATTCCCTTGTTCTTGGGATATTCCCAGCCTGACAAAGAAGCCTGGCGTAGTCCAGGCTTCGGATCTTCTTTTTTGCCTTGAATGCAAGTGGGGTTTATATAAATCAGATTTATTTTATGTATTTGTATCTATGTCTATATATCTATATACACCTACGTGATAGATGCATATATACACATATACGTGTTTGTCTGTTTATCTATCTATCTTCTATCCATCCATCCATCCATCCATCCATCCATCCATCCATCCATCCATCTTTCTCCTCCTGAATTCCTCTTCCCCTGCAGTATAACAAGCAGGGAGCAGGGGATCTGTTAAACAGCTGTTCTTGGTATGAGTGTTCAAATACCATGTTTCAAATTAAAAATCAAATAAGATTTTATTTCCCCCTGGAAGAGACAGAATATCTACCCTGATATGAAAGGTACAAATTGCATGCAGAACAACCTGGACTGCTAATACAACAATTCCTGCTGAAAGTCCAATTTATATAGTCATTACTTCAGTCCTGAGCAATTTCATTGCCACGATGATCCTTAACTAAACCATGCTCTGGATATCTGCCATTTCCTGACTGGTTCCCCTTTTCTATAGTAAGAGATCTCTGGAGTAACATTTATCAAGCAGCCATTTAGATTAAAAACAGCTAAATGTTTGTGTATGCCCAGAACTTACACATGTATATACTTGTAGATGCCATAAATAAGTCTGCCTCTTAATGTGCATAAATGTAAATGCATAAAACATGTGTTTATGTACATCTTGAGATGAAAAAAATCTAAAAATACTGTAAGAAGAGTGAAAGAGGAAAATCAGTTTTTACCCAGGAATCACAAGATCTCCTGCTCTCTCAGAGTGAATGTGTTGCTTGTGCAATATTTAAGGCTAACAGAGTAGTTGCAAATCTGCAGTATATTTAGCATTACAACGAATGAGATTTATGGCTATAAATCAGTGCTCTTTAAATGCTGCCTTATTTCTAACAGGTCTCACACATCTTTTCCCTGGATCATCTCAGAACACATTCAAAAAGCTGGTATATTCTAATCAGCTAGAATTGACTGCTGGAAGATACTTCTATTTTGGAGGAATATCTCAAGCCAAAAATGTCAGAGGATGGAATATAATAAATTTGTATTAGTTGGAGTACAGACTAAGTTTTATTTAAAAGCTCTTTTACACAGCAATAGACTGAATATTTCACTATCTGGAACCTCATGCTGAACCCAGGCAGATTTCCCGAAACATTATCTTAATGCTTGCACAAATGTAATTACTACTAAATCAATATTTTGTATTCAAGCCTAATTACAGTACATGAATTAGAATACTCCTAAAGAGATGTGTAGTTGGCTGCTTAGTAGACTTTAGCTGGCTGATATTTAAACTGACAAAGTATCTCAGCTTTGGCTGCCTCACTGTGAGTACACAGTGTTAGAATCAAATTTTGCTGGCTTTGACAATTGTCACATGTACAGTGCGTCTGCAAAGAGCTACCAGCCTTGCAAAGCCAACAGAGGTTCTCAAGGAAAACATGACTCCTCTTCTTCAGTTGACATTCACACTTTTAAAAGGCACAATATTCTCCACAATATTGCAGAGGAGGATTTAGATCAGCACTTTTATTAAGGGCTGAGATGACGCCAGTGACAAACAAATGAACTAAGGTGTTTTAAGGACTCCTTGCTTTGACTTGCTCCCTATTCTGAGTAATTTGTTCCTCTCAGTGGACATTGTAATGCCCCAATTATGGGATCTCAGATCTGAACTGTCAGAGAGGAAAATGCAAATTGGAAAGGCCAGGTAGGGCTCATCTAACTTCCCTGTAGTTTGTCATCAAAGGGCTACAAGTTCAGTGCTGCACAGAAAAATATATTGCCTTGAGAACTACACCCAAATTATTCTCTCCTACAACTTCTGACATAACAGCCAGCAGACATGTCACTCTCCTATCCCAAGTCCTTAAGAGTGAGTAGAAATTGTGTATTTTCTGGCCTAGGAATCCGATTTCATCGTAGCTAGATGTTTCACTGTGCACCATTTCCCCACTGTTTATCAGCAGTGTCAGTATGCACAGCTCCTGCAGAGTCCTTCTCCTGATATAAAACACTCCTCCTCTCAGAGTTCACTCTGATGGTGGGCAATGAGCATTCATACAAAGTAACTACGGCTGCAATTTGAGCTCTCATTTGTCTTTTCCACAGAAGCCAAATGTATAAGGTTTGCTAAAGGTGCTGCCTCCAAATGGCAGAATGGAAGTTCCTGGTGAACCCATGCAACCTCTTTGTCTTCAGCAGACTTGTAGTGAAATGATATTGAAAGAGATGGAGAAATGGAAGACATTGAGGTTTCTTTGCTTTGCTTTGCTTTGTTTTGTTTTTCTTGGCATCCATGTAAAAGTATGGAGAAATACGAGGTATCTCACTCATATTAAATTTGTTCACTGGAGCTTCATTACCTGAAGAAGATCTAAGAAATGAGGTTGTGTTTTATTATTATCAAACAAGAATGGAGAAATGGCATTATCTGTGTAAAAATCTGACACTGTTTTGAAAACAATGATGACAAACTAATATATATTGTGTACAATCTATACTATAAGTGCAAGACTGACCTTGAAAATTACCTTGTTCTGTCCAGTGAAAGACTAAATAAAAGACTAGAGGGACCTCAAGTGAAGAGGCTTAAGAGGAAATTGAGTCATGATCCATTTGTCCCATATAAAAGAAATATATCTCACTTCAGCAGACCTTTCAACCTAGCCAATTTGAGCTAGCCAAGAGGCACTTGAGTGCTTGAGTAAGGATTAGGTTGCATTTTTTTAAGATTATATTTTTGAAATGAAATTAACAAACTGGCAGAATAGATTATGAAGGAATGTGCTAAGTTTCTGCTGAGTTGGCTCAATATGGAAACCTCCAAAGATGGTTTCCTGGCATGCAGGTCAAGAATAAGCAATCAAAAGTTCCTTCTTGATTGAGATCTATGATCCTATGATCTATCATCCTTCTGGACTGAGAGATATCTCTTTTTAGTACAAGTATAGAGGACAGTTTCTTTCTGGTTTTGGTTTCTAACATGTATTTAAAAATATATCTCATGAGGTACACCAGGAAATGTGGATGAAACATTGCTGATCTCAATAAGTACTTCTATTTCCTTGTCATTTTTGGAGGGAGGGCTGGGGAAGTGGGCGGGTGGATGTTTTTGTTATTGTTGTTTTGCTTTGTTTCTTTTTTTTTGTTTTGTTTTGTTTCTGACTCCAGGTATGGTAAGTTCATTCCTGTTTGGTTGGGTGAGTAAATGCTCTCACACTAGAACTTCTTCTCCTTTCTCTCACTCTTAACTGATTCATAGTCCACTATGGAAGAAACTTACAATATATATTAATTTGCTAAATGTCAATAATCTGACATTCAGTGGTCTATTTCTATACTTTACTGACTTGATTATGAATCACAAAATGAAACACATGCACTGGGTATAATTTTTGCCAGAGTACTTGATATAATTTTATGCCTCTCACTAAACATGCCCTCAGGACAAAGATGATTATTAAATCTAAAATAGCTGGCAGTTTTTCTGATCCTCTAGAAAAACTACAGCATCCTCTTGTAGAGTACTACAGGATACCAGGTCTTCATTTTTTACTTCATGGACTAGAAGCACTACTCAAAAATTTTTCTTCCATGTGTTTTTAGAGTCAAACCCATATCCTGAACTCTATTGGTTTGTTTAAAATCTAGTCCAGCCTGCGCCATAGAGCAAAACGAAACTCCACAGAGTCGTTACGTAAAAAACATCATTGTTAAAATCTATTCAGTGCACATCCAGAGCAGCCTGAAGCATCGTTTCTTCAAAAAAGCACTGATTCTGCTCATTCTGCAGTGAATAGCAGAACAGATTGGCAGCAAGAGCCTGTGGGTCTGCCCTGCAGAGCTTTCAAAATCATGTCTTTCTTGGCAATGGTATAACGAGACATCTAAGCTCCTCTTTGCCAGATTAATATTTTTGGCAGGAACAACCACATCTAGCATAAAATACCAGTAATCAAGGTTGAGCAGCTTGGGTTTTTACACATTTCCCCTCTTCCTATTAAAAAATAAAGCAGAAGCTCATGATCAGAGACCTTAAAAATTTCTGCAATAACAGTTCACATGTCTTGGCACTGGCTATTCTATTTAAGATAATTTCCCTTAGATCTTCCTATTCTGCAAGTTTTATACTTCACCACATCAAGTGCATTGACTTTGGAGAGAATAAAAAAACCAAATTGTGCCTCCCTACCGAGGTTATCCTCATGGACATCAGTATTAAGGCAGAGGTTACTCACACCTCATTTGTAACTTATCCAGTCAACTCAAGATAATTTGAAAGAACTTATCAAGAAAATCTCTCAGCTAGATCTGTAAAAGGTGTCTACATCTAAAATAAAATGCTTCAGCACTTTTTAGCACTTAGCACTCACTATCACCCACTCCTAGGAGCTGTCCAGGTCTGTGAAGCATCTTTCACTGGGAACACCTGGCTTGGGACACAGCACAACACGTGTAAATCTGAATTAGCCTGAGCTTCAAAATAGGGAGCTTGGATCTGTCTGTAATCATTTACATCCTCTCCCTGTGAGTCTGAGTACCCTTTTCAGATTACCATCACCAAGCCCAGCCACTTAAGACACATTGGCAACAGCAGTGTCGTTTTGCCTCCTTACTCATGCAGGTGGTGGGAAGGCTCAATCACATTCCTCTCTCCCCTGGGGATCCCTTTCTTAGGATTTGCCTTTTACATGGTTCTGCCACTTTGGTGCACACCTACCCCATGCTGGCATCTTGTCTTAGAAATCAAGGCCTGATGTGCATTTAAACTCTTCAAAGCCACCCTTCAGAGCGCCCTAAATAAGGACACAAAGCAAAGTGTGGTCATGCTGCATCTCCACTGTGTCAGGAAGGAACTGTGGGTCCCAGATACCTTCTGAACAATGCCTAGGTTTTGTTTCAGAGGGAGCTCTTTGGCTTGTAGACAAAAATCAGGAACATGTGTAGGGGTTGAGCAATGAGACAATAAGACCTCCAGAGCTAACCAGTGGATAATCCAAATCGACGGGATATGTGTCCCTAATGCAGCTGCTCCAATTCCCATGGAGTCAACTCTCTGCTGGGAAAAGCTGAAGCCTGATGGTACAAGATGACAAAAGGAGAGGAGCAGATGTGGATTCCAGTTCTTCTTTTGCTGACTACATTAAAGCTTTCTGTCCTGTCCTTAGAGCCAGTGGGTCTAGCTTTGTTTCAGTGTTAGTCACCAACCCTCCTGCACTTACTCAGTGGCTGTTTAGCTGCTTCTTGCAAAACAGAACTGGTTTTCCAGGAGACATTTAATTTCTGAAACTACTAGCAATGTGCATGGAACACTAGTGATGAAAGTTTCATCTGCAGGATGGAAAAGGGATTTTTCACAGAAAAATCTAATTTGGACAAGAAATTTTGTTTGGTTGTTGTCAATTTTTTCTCTTTTTTTTTTGTTTGTTTTGGTTTTGGTTTAATTAAATCACTTCCATCCCTGAGCTAGAGGATAAAAGGGCACCATGTGCATTTTTATCTTTTTACAAAAAGGCTGATATAGACATCTAAATCCAGATCACTCAGGACTATGAATCTGGATGAGAACAAAATGCATCTCTTCAGCCATGTAGGAGTGTTCAGTGCAAAGGGATCTCCTGGGCTGCTGACTCTATCATCATCTTTCACACATAAAAAAGCATTTTCATGGTTTTGCTAATAGCAGGATGTAATGACATGTCTCTGAATGCTTGAACACTTGCTTTAGGTGAACTAGTGGTCCTCTGAGGGGTTGTTTACTGTAAAAATGCCTGTTCCACAACCACTCTGACCAAGGCAAGGTGTAGCCTTGGTCAAGGTGTAGCCTTCTGACTTAACTGCCAAGAGGATCTGTTGCCCTGAAGCTAGAAAAGTTCACAATTCACCCTAAATTTATGCCTTGCCAATTGTTAAGCTGCCAGCTTTTTTTCCTAAAGTAGTTTTTCTCCTTGTGAAGAAGCTCTTCTCCCACTTGCATTTATTAACAACAATCATGTATGACATCAACTTTTATATTGTTGCATTTTTTAAGTTTTCTCCCACATGATAGATTCTGAGGCTCTCAGTTCAGAAAAAGGAATTAATGAGCAACTTCTAGCTATGTTTCATAGTATAAGAATGAAGAGACAGCAAAGGAAATTAAGAGATAACAGGCTTAAGGCAAAAAAAAAAAAAAAGAGGTGATACTTAACACAGTGTTGAGTTCAGCCATGACAATTCCTGCCACAGGATATTATGGCTGCCAAAGTTGAGATGAGTTCAAAGTGATTAGATAAATTGCATGAAAGGATATGAAATGCAAAGATATCATCTGTGTCTGAGGGAGTCCCTGATCCACAAACTGCTGGAGGCCACACCACCACCCCAGCAAAACACACTGCAGATGCAATCTTCAGGCTTTGCAGGGCATTCACTGTCAGACAGGTTGGAAGAAAAACAATGGCTTTGATCTGCTGCTGTCCTAATTTTTTTTTTCTGCCTTTCCTTTTATGCTGTTCAGACTTATTCCCAAGCCACAAGCACATCCAGTTCTTTCACTGTCTCATTTTTATCTTAACCTCAAATCATCAAGTTAATTTCACCAGGCATTTTCCACTCCTTGCATAGGGGTCAACATTTGTCTATAAAAATAGAACTGACCCTAATCTGATCACTGAAAAATGCAGTTTTGGGCTTACTCTTCCAGTATAAAATTTCCTTAGGTAGTACCATGCCCTTTATCCAAATTCCTGCTCACCAAACAGCTCCTTTGCTTGAGGGAGGAAACCTTCTGCAATTTATTCACCCGACTTCTTGTCAAAGCAGAACTAAAATATGCATTGACTTCAGGAGTTACAACTAAACTGGCATTAATGAACAATCCCACATCTTTATGTTTGGTATTTATATATTTATACATGAAAAAAAATTGGTCTTTAATATCTTTTCAAAAATTGACTGCAGTTTCATGTTTCTTAAACTGTTCATATGCTCTGACTCTTTCTGCCTCTTTTGAAACTTCTTCAGATAAGCAGTCTCCTTACTTCGTGTGTTTCTGGAAATCTCTTCACTAATTTCAGATGTCTTTCCTAGTGTGAATATTCCATCAGTGGGGACTGGAGCAAAGACTTTTAGTAAAAATCTCTGCCAGATATGACTTCTTTACTCAAAGACATCCTGTGAACTTCTCCAAATTCAAGACTTTGCTCCTGCAACTCTAATTAGTTCCCACAGGTGACATCCACACCGTAACCAGATGCCCCCAAATATTCCTGTGTACTCAAGGTAATGAGCATGCAATCTTCCCTGCTTATGACAGCAAACTTTCCTAGACACCAAAATGTTGTGACAACTTACTGAATGCCAAACACTGGGAATCATCACTGGGACATCCCTAAACTGTCCCTGGGAACTGCCTGGGAACATCCTCAGATGGCGTCAGCCAAGAGCACACCAGGGATGTCTGTAGCAGTTTAATGGGATAGATGATGAGTCTGGTGCTTGGGAACACGCCAGGCACTGCTGGTTATGTATGAGTATAGAGCCAGCCTTGCTGTGCCACAGTTTGAAAGAGGGACCCTTAACTATAAGGACACTTTTGGGTATTTGTACCCTAAATTTGTACTGAATCAACTCACCATCACCCAGTACAAGGTCACTTTCTACAAGTTACCATCTTCAGAGCTTTCATTACAGAAATCTTTGCACAGCAATCATCATCTAACAGTGATCCAACGATCCTGGAAATGCCCCATGGGTTTAAGGTGTTTTAATGCTAATCTGGTCATCTTTTGTTCGCTAGGATAGCATTTTTGTATCGTAGACATATTTTAGCTTTTGTGCATTTGAAGCCTTTTCCTCTGTCTCCTCCTGCCTCATTTCACAGTGACTGTGAAAACTAAACTCGGCAGCTGTCCCAGAAGACTACTATTTGAGGTATGCTGCCAGTCATTAGTGGCATAGATAGTCCTGTAAGTAGGATATCTTAAACATCTTCATGCCAGTTTAACATTTTCCTTTGTAAAAATCTTTTGATGAGACTTGGAAATCACCAGGGATATTGACAAAGGCATGTGGAGTAAAAATCTGATAAATGGCCTATAAGAGATTTTCCCCATTTAATACTAGGCACATCAAACATTCAAAAAAACAAGACCATTCATAGTAAAAACTATGCAGAATGCTTTCACCAACCTGACATGCTTTTGTAGGCCATGTCTGATGTCTGAAGTGAGATGGTGGTCTTTTTTTTTTCCAGCATAAGAAAATGGATGATTGTCTTTTCCTTTTCCTTTTTTTCTTTTTTTTTTTTTTTTTTTTTTTTTTTTTTTTTTTTTTTTTTCTTTTTTTTTTCTGGAGAACAGTGAAATGGAGAAATGGATAGACAGGAGGATACAGGAAAAGCTAACATTTCCAATGTGTTACTGTTATCACTCCTACATATGAGTGTTTACACTTTGGGAAAAGCAATGGCCCACCCCAGTCCTTGTACTGTTTTTATAATCTATTATTTCATACATGGATCACTCTGCCTTTAAATCTGGTGTCTGGAAGCAGGAAATCTCTTGAACTCTGTGCTAGGACATTTTCTGCTTCAAAAAGGACTTGTGTTCATTGAGGTCCTTTATATAAAAAGTGACAGTCATTCAGCCCTGCACTATTACGTACTTAATTGTGCTTACTTGTGCAAAAGTACATTTTCATCCAAACTGTGAATGCAGGCATTTGAAGTAAAGAACAATAGGGCTTTTCTGCAGCTCTACATATGGTAACTCATAGATAGAAATTATTCTTCCTAATACAATGATTATTATTTTATTAGAGATCAGGTTAGAAGTAGTTTTAAGGTGAATGTGACGCAGATTATGAAGCAGTAGAAGACACAAGTTTTTGAGCTTGTAAAACACCTTTTTGCTTATGTCAGCTTATTTTTCCCAAAGTGACATTTAGGTTAGATGGACAGCAAAATTCCAAGAGGAATAGCATTACATTATCCATAATTTCTATCAACAACTCCTCTAAAGAATGCCAAGATTTAAAGCAGGTTTCAAGTCTGGATCAACTTGAAAGAACAACAGAAAGATTAACTCCATGTTTAGTGAACGCTACATAATTTATTCAATAAAGTCTCCAAATAAGCATGGAAATTACAGGCCTGGCTACAATTGAATGTATCTGAAATAAGACAAGTCACATGGCTGATTGAACATGAACACACAGACAAATGGAACTGGAAAGTTTTTTTTAACACAGAAAGTTTAAATTTTGTGGCTCCTACCATCATTTATAACAATCACTAACATGTAAAACAACACAAAGGGCAATCCATATTGCAGACAACATAGAAGCTTCTAAGCTAAGTCATGGCAAGAAACTAATTTAAGAATTAAATTTCATGCATCTAGATATCATAGCTTGATTTCAGAACTCAAATGCTATCAGAATCTACTCAATTTCAGAGTAGAAACATAAAAAAATTCTTATTTGGCAAAGACAGAATGATTCAGCAAGTTCCAGGCACTTGCAAAATAAGCATTTTATGTCTGCAGCTGCATGTGTCTCTGAAGGATGAGCTTCCAAAAAGAAATGAAGGAAATATTCCAAGCAGCAGCAATGCTATGCTAAATAAAATCTGAGCATCAGATGCTCAGAGGAAAAGCTTTTCTTTTCCCCAGTTATCACAATTAGAGTCAAAACTCATTTAGTTGGAATAAGGATCTCCAGATGGAAGTCACAATATGTGTATGTTTTTCTATACCTTACTTAATTTTTCATTAAGACAAATTAGAATCAAATTTTAAAGCCTTAGTGTTAAAAACAAAGCAGAATATATGTTCACATCAACACAACCAGCCTGCCATGTCTCACACTTTATTTTTCCTATACATTTCTTCATTTACCATCCTCAGCATCCTAACTTGCATGCTTAAATCTTTACTTTAGAGTATCATAAACAATAAATTATTTGTAAAACACTGTATATGCCTCAAGGTTTTATATAAATTAAATGTTATACCTGAATGGCATCATTAAATCAGTAGTTAATGACCACTGAGGAAATGCTAGAAGGTTATAAAACAGGTTTCCAACAAAAAGACATATATAGAAAATCTGGAAGATTTAAATATTATCAGTCATAAAGATCTCAGAGGAATTAAGATGAGAAACAGCCAAGCAGCTATAAATAAAAAATGACAGTATATCTGCAGAGGGTCTCAGAAATATACCTGGGGTATCCTATTCATCACCATTTTGTTCCTAAGAGGGAGAAAAACAGCATGGAGGATGTTTCAGACAGAAAGACAATAATGGATGAAAAGTCACATTAAAATAAAGTAGTAACAGCATACTGTTTCCAGTGACAGGCAGGGAAAGAACTCCACATGATTTGGTGACACTTCTTTGTCATGAGAAGTGTCATAGTCTATCACACAGTCAATGGACTCTCAAAACCAGCTCTCAAAAGTCAAAACCAACTCCTTTTCAGGCACTTCAATGATAGGACTTATGTATATGATTAATTCTTCAGAATTTGACATAAAACATGAGTTAAGCTCTTTAAGTTGCAGCTTTTGATGAGAACATCTACTGTAGATGATGTGTTCATACCAGAAAGTGCAAATGGTGTGTAATGGTGATGGAAATCTGCAGGAGGAGGACACGATGCCTTAACTCATCTGCATTTTGTACTTATCCAAAAAACCCCAAACTTGACAGTGCTAGGTTTGAAGATGTAACTGAAAGGAACAAAAGTCATGATAGTTACTTTAAAAAAAAAACCAAAAAACAAAAAACAAAACAAAACAAAACAAAAAAACCCTTGTGCATTTCATTGCATTCTCAGTACCAGTTCTGACATCTTTAAATAGAATTCAGTCCCTTAGAGTTGATTCTGCAAAAATACCTCTGTACACTCTTGACCTTTAGAACAAGATTTTGTACTCATGGGAATACAGTTGCAGGATACAGAAGCCACTTACTTTTCTCCCTCATTAAGGGATGCTCAGAGGCAAGTCAGTTTTTTTAAAAAACCTTTTTTTTCTCAAACATCTTTCTGCAGTCTTCAGGAGTGCTCTGTCATTCTGCACTACTCTTTTAAGAAGAGTAAGTATGCATTTCCTTTTTTTAAAATCTACTGATCTCTGTATCTGTAGCTGCACCAAAGCTGTACAAAAGAAATGAACAACAATATCCACAATGAAATTATGTCAGACAGAAGACATCTATTACTGCATTGGGCAGTTCACCATCTATCCACACGAACATGAGAATATTTTCCAAGGTATCCAGGTTGCCAAATAATATCATCAGATCATGTAAGAGCAGAGGGAAGTTATAGAGAATTTTTTTTTTTTTACAAAAGCTGTGGTGAAAGAAAAACAAGGAAATTTTTTTTTTCAGAAAAACTAAACCAAACTAAATCTCACCTAAATCCTCTAGCAACAATTCCTTGTATTTTCTAATCTGCTATTGCATGAAGTCTTATAGTATCTTCAGTATAAAATAGCCAGTGTCTTAAAAAAAATACTGGCTTGACAGATAATTCACATTCCCCTTCAGTCTAAAGGAAGGGAACACTTTCCAACACTTTTAAAATCAGTTTTAATTAAAAGCTTTAAAAAAACCCCAAACCCTGACAGTATTGTCAGCAGGAAAAGTAAAGAAAAATAAATAGCTGTTGAAATACTGCCACTAAAACATAAAGCAAGGGAGTTGAAAATAAACAGATATCTCATTTGGAAAGAAAATAGTTTACCCTCAGATTTGATACCCCAAAATCTGAATTGATGCCACTAGCCAGAATGGGATCTAGATTTAGCTAAGCAGTAGGTCTGTCTGTAAAAATTTCACAAAGTTGCCTGAAGTAGAGAATACCTGGAAACTGAGTAGGTCTAAGTTTTAAATGCCAAATGCTATATCCAGTGTCAACACTCATTAAGACACATTCCTGATTCAACTACACCACAAAAATCTACTGAACCTCTTCTAATTTTCTAACTTAAATTAGAACTAAAGTTCTAACTCAGCACTGTAGTTTTAAGTTGTGGCTTCAAAATCCCATCCTATAGTCCCATGGAGGCTTGGTTTACATGCTCTTATCAACTCTTTTATTGCCTATTCCTCCTAGGAAGACACTGTTTTTGGGGGTTTTTTTCTGCAGATATTTAAAAAAGAGAAAAAAGAATGCAGTATAGATCCGGTTATATTGTTGCACTGAGCAATTTTGCTTCACATTTCAATAATTTATATTGCTCCTGACTTAGGTTTGTGTAAGTGATGAAAGGATACCCTTTAAAAAAGTAAAAAAACCTCTTGAATTATACTATTTGTATGTGTGCATATATATATACACAGTATGACATCACAGAAAAATCACTTGGCAAACCCATATTTACACAGTATATTACAACATGCATAAGAAAGGCTGTCCGTGTAAGATAATCTTAGCTAACATCTTACCAAAAAAAAAAAAGAAAAAAAAAACCAACAAAAAAAAGTCCCACCAAAAAACCCAAAGAAACAAACAAAAAAACCCCCATCAAACCAATCTCATGATCCTGTCTATTGGGAAGCCTATATTTTATGGCAATATATGATGTCATAATTCATAAAGGAATGACTTTTTTCCCCTATGAGAAAAATCTCCATGAAATTGTTCAGCCAGCCAAGATGGCTGTGCTTATTTCTCTTGAGGGTAAATGCCAAGTTTCCTGTATGCTAAAAAGTACATGATTATTTTATATTAAAGCAACTTTTTTTCTACAGTTACATCCTGAATTTGCTGAATATGGATGGCTGTACTTCAGGGAAGGAAAAAAGCCTTTCAGATACGGGAAGGAGGTGGAGAGCTCTCTCCTCCCACTCTGGTATCATGTTGAGAGCAGAGAAAGTTTTTGCATCTTGGCCATGCTAACAATTCTGTTCAGCTAGCATGACTGCCAAGTGTGGTGATGCCTGGGGACATCACTGCGTGACTGCACACAGACAGGTGGGAGCTTCAGGCTTGGTCCTGACACCTCAGATTCCCTGGACTCCAGCAAGGCAGGGTCTGACCGAAGCACATTAATCACTTTGGTCTCCTCAGAGCAGCCTTTGTCCCTGCTGTTTGAGAGGGATTCTTTAGGAGGTGTGAGTCACGGGACATAGTTATCAGCTGAATCACTTTGAAGGACTTGGGCAGCATCTTACAGCAGCAAGCAGAGTGTGTAATGTTACTTTTTTCCCTCAATGTGCTAAAATCTCTCCAACGACAAAAGATCAAAAAGTAAATTACAAGCATAAAAGGACAAAGATCTCCTATAGAAATCAGCTTATAAGGTGGACTAAGCAAAACTGATGAACACATCCCAGTATAATTTTTTGATCTATAATGATTAAAAAAAACCCTTACATATTTTTAAGTCTCCTAGAATAAACAAGTACCTTAGGCAAGAATACCCATCAGGATAAAGAAAACATGTCAAGCAGAATCCTGTTCTCACAAAGAATAATGGCTTTATAAAAACAGCTTTTTGCTAATATATTCAGAAGGTGCAGATTTAAAACGTGGTAATGCCACAGATAAAACCAATCAAAAGAAATTGCCTATAAATTGTCTGTCAAGCCTACATCATGGGAGTTATTTCCTACAGCTTGTACTACTCATTTGTCTATGCAAGTAAAAAGAACAAAAAAAAAAAAAACAAAACAATATAAAATGTGGACAGAAATCTGCCACAGCACCATAGCAGTATATTTTATTGCACAATGTTCAAAGTAGGTAGCATAGTATCCAGCCCTGTCAATGCCCAGCATTTTGTTTTCGAGGCATTAAGTCTTATAGCAGTTTTGGTTTAGAAAATCAAGTAATAGCTGCAAAGAGCACTGTTTTGTTTGTCCATGTAATGCTAGATTTAACTAAACCTGAGCCTCTTGGATCCACCATTTGGGTTTTTAAACAGCAAAGACTGCAGTTTGAGAAGCTAAGCGTATACATGCATATACATGAACCCATCAAGCTTGCTGCAGAAGTGAGAGGCAATGACACATGCAATAGCTTTTGTTTGACCTTTCTGTGTAGGCCAAAGATAGCGTGGAAGAGCCTGTTTATCTCACAGGAGTTCTGTAGAACTTAATCTCACCAGTGAGATGGATTACAGGAGTTACCCCAGATTTTGAAGTTACAGGATTTATTGTTGATTGAGTCCCATGGGGACTCATGCTGTTCTATGGAAATGCAAAATTCCATATTTATTCAAACAAGAGGTGGTAAGGCACTTGCTTATGAACCTTCCTGTTGCTACTGGCCCTACTATGAATTATTGCTGTGGTTATCATTGCTCTTGACTATGGCCTTATCAAAATCAGCACTAGTTTTACTATTGCATTGTGTAGGGCTATGTATACATACATATACACTGGAACACCCACAATCTTCATTCTCATATATTAGTATTTCTGCCTGTCTACTCACAAAAAGTAGCTGAAGCTGAATTAAGAATTCCACCTACAGGTAACTTGGATAAGCTGCCAAGACAATTATTTCCAAATTTATGAAAATATTTATCTAACAATTGCATGAAATTATTAAAAACAACAGTAAGAAACACAAATGCAAACACCTAAGTAAAAATCGTGTTGTTTGTATTGTATCTTTAGTCATTGTGACAGTATAAAAAAAAATCTTCTCCCTCAAAACCGGAAAAAAAAAATCAGTGGATATTCTGCTATTTATGAGTATGAGGGAACCCAAAATGTGTTTGCTTTTCATAGCGAAACTTGCAAGGAAAGCAACTACTGAAAAATACTACATTATTTGTAAAGCATACTATTAATTGAAAGAACTATAGCTTGAACCTCTCTAATTAGGTATTCTCTAAACTCACAGAATATGGTGCTGAAAGGTAGGCAGTAACAACAGAACTTGAAAATTGGATTAAAAATTGTTATATAATAGCCTCTAGCACGTTTTTAACAAGATGCTGTTGATGCTTCAGTAAAGCACCAACATGCCAGAAGTACTCTGGGCTGTCTCCTTCTAAGGACCTTGAAAACTGGCCTAGGGGAAGGTGTTCCTGCCCACAGCAGGGGGTTTGGAATATTAAGGTGATCTTTAAGGTCTTTCCAACCCACAGTCTTCTATGATTCTATGATTACAGTAAAGGCTCTGAAGGAGATTTTATTCCCCATATTTAAGATCTACTTACTATAAACTGAAACATGACATTATCATTTCAAAACTGCACAGTGAGTTTTTAGGAAAAAAATTTCTATTTGTTATTTTCTATCCTTAGAAAACAGGTATAAATCCTCTCCAGTGTCTCTTTTGAAAAGACCTTCACATTAAAGGATTGAGGGGGGACAGAAGAATGGCATAAAACTACCTCTCTAAGTCCTATTTCAGCTTTTCCCACCTGCTTGCCTTCTGTGCATGGAAAGATGTAAAGGAAGCAGCATGATCCTGCACAGCTCATGGGATTCACTGGAACCCCTTTATTTGTGGTTCCACACCTCCAGATAGGAACTAGCTGAGGAAAATTCCAAGGGGATGATCCAGGCACTAGTTTAGCAGCCCTTTCCTACTGTATAATAAGATACATTTTCAAAATCAGGTTTGGGATATTTAAAGCAAATAAATAAACCCCATTTTAGTTTGAACATGTATTTCAAATCTCATCCTGCAGTTGGAAGACTAGTAGGATTAAATGCTTTATTAACACAGATGAGTCAGCCTCAAAAAGTCAGCATTTGTTAAAAATTATGACAAATTGCATGTAAACTTTTTCTCTATGCCCAGCATGTAGTAATGGTACTTTCTTGTTGAGTGGGAGTTGCAAGTGTAAAGGGAGGAAGAACTATGCGAAAATGCTACAAAGTAATTCACTGGACAACTTCATGAAATTAAGTGCTTCTCTTCTATATATAAAGAATTTTCTCATCACTGAGGTAAGTAAAGCACTGAGCTGTTTACAGAGGTAGCTAAATTTTCAATAGCAGTAAGAGATGTACAAAGGAGACTGACAGAAGAACTAGTTCAGTGGATGCCACTTGGATAAAGGGTTTAGCTTAGGTAACCTTTCCTATCTTTATCACCACTGCTGCTGTAATACAGAGACTTATGACATGACCTATAATAAACATTTTTAATGACTGCCAATTCAATTACAGCAAGTATTATACACAGTAATTAAATTTCCTGTCAGCCTACCAAGCTAAGAAAGTATGCATTAGAACTAACTGCATGTAGTGGGGCAAGAGGAAAAGAAAGAAAGAAGACACGTCATGTAAAATATGCCCTAACAATAAGATTAGGGTTGGCCTCATGATATATCAAAGCTGCAGGGCAGTTAGAGCTATAATTCTCAGATTTTTGGTACTTTATCTTACTTTGTTGCATTTTTTGCCACTTGTTTACAAGAAAAAAAAATCTTTTATTTAATTCTCTATTATGTCTCACACAGGTGTATAGTGTTCTCTACTACCTAAAGAAATTGATGCAAGGGAAAATGTTCCAAATTAAGTCCACAGCTAAGTCACTTGCTTAATTTCATTCTAAGTGCTTAATATAAATTTCTAAGATAATTTAGACCTGATGGATCCCTCACGTTAAATTTTTGTGATCCCTTGACAGCTTAAATGAAAAGATTTAATAAATAATAAGCTTTGATGCTGTGAAAACAGCATCTGAGTAACCTCCAGGAATACCATGAGGAACAGCTGCTGCTAATTCTGTTTTGCTGGTGACTGCTGTATTCTTATAACTAACTGCACCAAAGGATAGCTGAAACTATCTGAACTTTAAAATACAATTATTTGTGCAAGGTTTCATGTAAAAATATTGTCTACACCAATCAGCCAAAGAGGAGGCTGACATCACAGAAACCCACTCTGTTAACAGGTGCAATATATGTTTACATAAAAATGCTGAACCTTTCATATTGTGAGCCTTTTCACACTCTGTTTGCCATTAGAGTAAACTCTCTGCTGTACTAGGTCTCTTTGAGTGACCCCTGAAGTACTTGCCATTTCTCAGGCTCTTTCTCTGTTTTGGACACATCAACAATCTGTTCAATTAAAAATGTATCTCAAAACTTTTAGATAGCATTTCTGAATAGATACTTAACCTCCTATCTTTATGAACCTATCACACTGCCATTGTAACAATGATCAGGAAGGTTACAGTCCAGAGACACAATTATATTGTTGGGAAAAAAGGTTCATTACTTCATTTAATGATGAAAACTACAGAAAACCTATCCTTGAGTGACAAGATGATTTGGAAGAAGATTTATACTCTTCATTGAAACTTCATTCAAGAAAAGAAGAAACTTCATAAACTCTTCAATGAAATTTTGTGTCTGTGGGGACAAACAGGTTTGCTCTATGTACAGTCTTAGAAAAATACATTTATAGTAAGTAAGAAACCAGATTTCAATAATACTAAGCAGACATAAAAGGTATTTTACCTTTTTTGAGAAGATTTTTTATGTATGATTGAAGTTTATACAACACTCCAGAAAAGCCATGTGTTAGATTGAAAAATAAAATCAGAAGCATTTTCTGTCATATAAGTATACATGAAAAAACGAGAAAGTTAATGTCTTAGAAAGTGTATGTCCAGCTTTGTACTGTTACTCATTTAACAAAGCAGAAAATAAGATACTGTACTGTAAACAAAAAGCTACAGTAAAAGGACATTTTGAAATTTACACAAGTTTGAGTTCATAAACATTTTGGTTGCTCCATAACAGTTTTCATAAAAAAAGGAATAAAAAACCCTTGGACAGCTTTCATCACTCTTGACTACTTTTCACTTAAATGCACACAGACATACTTTATATAGCAATATACTGATGTACTGTTAACATGGATATTAAACTATTATTACTGCTTTTTTAACTGAGATGTGTATTATCCAATCAATATTTTCTGAATTGAAATACTCATACATTATGTATTCCCATCATGTTGTTAAGTATAAAAACATGAAAATATAACTTTACATTATTTCAGTTATATACATCAGTTCAGGCTTGACAAAGATTTTTTTATGCTATGATTTTCAGAGGAATAAGCCCAGAGGTACAATAAATAGCTTTCCACTGTATACAGTAATGCATTTCTACTTTAAAAAAAAACTTATATTACCATATGAATATTATTTTAGTTTGGTCATTCTAGCATTGAACATTAAAAATCCGAATGCATTCCCCAACATTCCTGATGAGGAGTAATGCATAGAACACCTATGAATTACAGATGCACCAAGAAATGATTTCGTTTAATTAGGGGGAAGTATTGGTAAGACAGACATTGAAAACACTGTATACACCCCTTTTGCTGACCACACTGAGTATACACTGTGTTCACATGCTTGCAGAAACAGGCTCAGAGTTTGTACCACAAGAAGGGACTTCAAGTTTCTGATAAACGCTCTGCCTTCTCCAATGCTCAGCAAACATTCATTATACTTGAGTCTAAGAAACGGATTCCAACTAAAACTGCAAGTCATATTTAAAATTTTATTTAATTCCAAAATAAAAGCGATTTACCGATACTGCATGAGGCAATGTATCCACAATGCAGAAAAATGTAAGCTTTTCAACCAAGTGTACAGAATTGTAACTACAGGGAAAGCTAGAGAAACACGATGTTACTTTGATTTGCATTAGCATTAAAATTAATATTATTGCACCCCTCCTAGGATTCCTTTTTGCTTTTTGAGTAG
>VZSR01003049.1:19960635-19980510 GCA_013398615.1 Brachypodius melanocephalos
TTTTCATATAGGTCCACATTTTATCAAATACTGCAATTTTAGATCTCTGTGGAGACAATATGAAGCCTAATTAACTAATCTTTATGTGGACAGCAAAAGCACACCTGGAAAATATGATTATGTCATATCGATTTTTAGACAAGTTTATTATCCAACGTTGAAAGACAGCAGCATCAACATTCTCCTTTTCTATTAATATTCTGCTGTCACTGTATTTTTTTCTTGCATTTTTTACATATATGTTAAAGATTTGAAACAGACAATGCAACTTCCGCATTATAAGAGGTGTGCCATATTAAAAGATAAGGTCTTTGTTCAAACTTCAGCAAAATGTTCTTCAGGAGTTCCCACTCAAACAAGATGATTTGTTTGCAGCTCTGCAGCTGTGTATTATGCAAACAAGACGTGAGCTGAAATGTGTCAGTGGCACTAGAAAACTTCAGATTGCTCCACAGAGGAAACTAAAATTGCTGTGAAAGCCGAAGGGAACATTAATAGTGATGCACCTGGTTCAAGGTTGTTCTAATACTCCACATGCCTCTCCAACTCAACTCAACTCAACTCGTCAGAGTGTTCCTTCAGAAAGATTTTTACTTGAAGTATGTTTCTTTTGCTTTAACCAATTGGTAGTTATAACTATAATTGGCAGTTTTAACTACCAACTGATTGCTATTTTTTAACCTGGAAAAAAGTAGAGGAAATCAGTTTGCCACCTAGATGCCAGCAGAAAGGAAGCAATGCTATCAAAGAAACAGCAGGTACAACAGGACACATGACAAGTCAAGGTCAGATATTACTGATATTATGTGCTAATGTACCAAAACTATACTATGATAAAATGTATTAGATGCACTTCTCAACTAAAACCACATTATAACATATACTTCAAGACTGCAATTCTGCTCTAACATCAATAATGACACCATTTTAGAAATGAATTAATTAAGTATAAAAACATCAGTAATGCCCCCAGTAATCTCCCAAGGCCTCACTGTCCTTGTGGTGCAGCATTAGCATTTTCGCAAACTTACCCTGATCTTCATGTCCAGAAATGTAGTCTAGGAAGATTTTGAGGCTGAGGTTTCTCCATGGCCTCTGTATGTCTATTAGTATAAAAGGTTCTGGCAGTACCAAAAACCACTAAAAGTTTTCTAACATCTAAATTTTCTAAATATTACCAAAATCCACATATACAGTGGCACAGTTGGCTTTTTGCAAGTTCTCTTGCCGACCAGTTTTTGCAGGTTCTAATCTATTGATCTGTTGATACATACTTGGTATACCCATATATACCAAAAGACTTGAATACTTGGCATAACAGGATGTGTACTGAAGGCACAGTGAGTTTTTTACATTCTTGGAACATCTACCATATTGCATACACATTGCTTTTTCTCCACCCAAAAGACCCCCAAACATACGATCCTAAAAACTGGAAGAATCCTAAAAAATTTGTTGCACCGTTTTTGAAGAGGCAGTTCACAAAGTAAACCATCACTGTGTACTATCAGCTGGGCAGCTAAACAGGAAAAGGTCACAAAGAACAGGTTTCCCAAAGGGTCAGGTGTTAAGAAGAAACCTCCCACTAGATGGCTCACAAGGTCCTTGCTGTATAGATGAAGGTAGGCATATCTGACCCAGCAACCATGAAAATGAGAATCTGTAAGACATTCTGTAAGAACGTCACCAGATAGTGACACTCAGGGTTGGCCATGACCGTGCAGTCCTCTGCAGCCAGGAACACTGAAAAACTTCATGCTGGAATTCATATTGTTCCGAGTCTAGATCCCTACCTAGTCCTCGGCCTTGTCTAGATTCCTAAAAAATAAGAGCAGCAAGCCACTCTGTAGGGAATGCAGGTGACTTCTAGATTCTTTTTTTTTTATATTGCTACACCATACATTTAGTAATGCATTGTGTTTTCAGAACTGTGCCATTTTATTTCCTTCATTATTTTCAGAATTTGTATTTATTTGAAAGGCAGAGCTGCAGATGTAGAATATGCCTGTGCTAGGAGGCCATCTAGCATTCTGTGTACACACAGGATGCTCGTGTGCATGTTGGGCTTCCACACTTGGTATCATGCACTACAAATAACAGAACCATTCTAGACTGCCATAATGACTACAAGAATGCAAGAGTATGGAAATCTGGGCATTGCAATCAACACCAACACAGCAGCACAAGACCCTAATACTCACAATGAACATTTTTTGTCCCCTTATTTAAGACTTCTATAACAACACAATGATACAAAAATGTCCCAGGAAGTGACACTTTTTTTTTAAAGTATCATGTCACCACTGGGCATTTTGACTATGAAAATAATATCAACAACAATACAAAATTCATTATGTAAACTTTCACAATTACAGATATATAATTAAAATAGATTATTAAATATTAATAATTACTCCACATATAACTACAATATATTGGGATAACTATTACCATATCTAATTTTTTTATTATTATTATTACAGGGTACACATCCAATTCAAATGTAGAATACTACCTTCATTAAGAAACTAATTAGGAAGTTAATTTATGCAAAGCTTTATCAACTTTATTTTGTGGGTCATCAGATAACTTTTCTATTTTGACATTCAAAGACCTATTATTCTTAAAACTGGGGTGCTGTAATTAGTATACTTTTGACAGAAATAGCTCCTCAAACTACTAAGATTCTACTAGATGATGATCTTGTACTGTGGGAGCAGATTTCTAATTCTCAAACATGATTTGTGAAACAATCTTGTTGACCTTCCATACTGAAAAAAAGGACATGAAGTTATAATGTCACCAGCAGCTAAAAAGCGTAAAGAATGCTAAAACTTATTAATTTGGTCAGTAAATGAAATATACTATATTTTTCATTTAATTAGCTGAAGATTAGGTACTTTAAAACACAATTGTTTATACTGAGGGAATACTTAAGGTGAATAAATTCAAACAAATGTAAGTTCTAAATTTTGTAATATATGGATATATTTATTCAGTAATGGTTAAAATTAGTTACATCTTCTTAAGATGCAGTTTTATGGCTTTTCAGTTTCCATTACTTAATTGAGCTACCAAAAATACCTTTAATATATTTGGTCTTACTAATAAAAAATCTAAAACATTCTACTTCATGAACTAATTCCTCAAAAGTGTAGTTAAAATAATTTTCTCCAGAAATGTGCAAAACATGACCTTATATAATCCTCATATTCTCCATGTGGCTTAAGGAGTTAAGTGACCAAGGTTGTTCTTACAAAGGCTCCCAAATAATTTAACTTTGATTAAATTAACTGCTGAAATGACTCCTCCTTTGAGACTTACTAATTTCAGTTTCCTTGGAATTAAAATTCCTCCCCACCATTTGGCATATTCATAAAATCAAAGCAGATCCCTTCTATGTCATTTCTTTAGAAACTCAGATAAATGTCACAAAAAACTAATTTCTACAATTCTGAGAAAGAACTCATTGCACCCTTACTGGAGGAGAGGGAACAAACTAAATCCCAAAACACAAAAGCACTTTCTCAAGAAGTTACAAATCTGTGGAGAACTGCAAATGCTGTTCTTGGAGTCTAGAACCACAAACATACTGCCTGGACTGAGGAATGAAAAAGCATTCAAACTATTGCTCTTTTGGTGTAAATACTGCACAGCATGCACAGCTTCAGATGACATTTAAAAGTGAAAACATTACAAGACAAAAATGACTAGGATTAGTAGGAAAGGAAATTGGGATGCCAAAACAGAGACGATGGAAATTTATTTATTTATTTATTTGTTTATTTATTATGAGAAGTGGAAAATTCTGATCACTAGAATGATAGAAACTAAACTTTCTAGTTGAAATGCATGATCCAGCAAATTGGGACCAATAATAAAATCTGCAGTAAAATTGGAGAGCATCAGTTGATAAAAACAAAAGAAACACAGATCTGTCACTATGATCAAAATGGTTACCAGAAAACAGTGTGACAGAATTGGGAGAAAATTATTTCCAGAAAGGATAAAGGAATATTAAAGCCTTTGTAAGAAGCAAACTAAGATCTTGGATAGCAAATAATGTACACTTCTGGTTCTTCAGGATTAATACATCAGGAAAATAAAAACTGAGAAGAAAAAAAAAATCTACATCATTATTAATGTACTGCAACAATTGAGAATAAACTAGTTATAAATACATATAGGCTAGAAAATAAAAGATGTTTCTAGCCATAGGAAGTGTAATGTGGAAAGAGAAAAAAAAAACCCTGAAAAATAAAAAAAATAAATGCTTTGAGAAAAAAAAAGGAAATGCTGATTACTGCATTCTTTCTTTTAAAATAACTTTCAAAATGGCCTAAATCAATTCTTCTGTGTTGTCTAGATGCAAAGACCTCAAAAAACAAGAGACAAATGAAAATTAGTCACTTGAACAGTGTGTATCACAGACAAGTACAAGCACATCTTCAGCAGTGTGCTACTGGGTGCAAAGGCAGTCCTTGCACTAACTCAGTGCTCAGATCTGACTCTCCTCACTGTTTCAGCTATGGACCTTTTTTCTCCTGTCAAACTAAAGAGCCAAACCTGCACTTTCCAGCCACATGCGCTTTGCAGATCCATGAAGTACCAGTCCTCCTCTCTTAAGGTATCAACTAGAGCCCATGGTAAATGTTACAGGATATTTCATGGCTGAGTTTTTGACTTCTTCACCTCTCAGAGGCTTCTGTGGAGCTAGTCAAAATAAAACTCTGGAAAGGTATGTTCTATGATTCTTCTACATCTCAAACTTCAAAAACTGAGGCTGAGGTATAATTCATAGTTTTTTACTTCAATCTAATTTAAAGAAAATAATTGTGTTTCTTCTCTTACCATGAAACATTTCCTGTGGTTTTGGTTTTTTATTCTTTTAGAAATGTCAGTATCTTGATGTGCATGAAGACAGATTAAAGTTCATAGACTGCTGTATGTCTTTTTTTTTTTTTTGCATCCCCTCTTGTAATGCAATTGTTAACATAAATACTTTTATAAATTAAAAAATATTTCAAAGTACTTATAAAAGTAGAGGCACTGGACTTTGTTGAAGATACTCAGAAAAGACATTGCTATTTTCCTTCAGGCCAAATTTTCTTTGCCTCCCAACAGACAACACTTTTTCAGGAGAAATGACTCAAGAGGTCTTGTCAGCTCTTATGTTTCTGGCTTTCCAGTGTGTGAGAGGATTTCTCTACAAGATTATAAGGATTGTCATCCTTCCAGAATGTTCCCAATGCCCACCTTCTCATTCTGCAGCTCTTGCCTCTTCAGCAAGAATAAACAAATCATGAACAGTCTTCTCAGTGAAACGTAAAAAATACTTCTTTGTTGTGGAGCAGTTCTGCTTGCTTTTATTTTGGCAGAGGATCTATCCTTAAAGGCCGCCAAAACAGTTACAATGAAACAGATTGGTCTGTCTATGTCACACTTTTGGTTCAAAATAGGTACATATGATGATATTTTAAATAAAAACTAATGCAGAGAGACAGTAAATTAATATGGTTATTGCTCTGCACATCTTCTTTTTGAGATGCCTTATTGCCTCACTTACACTAGTTACAATTCATCTTCTGGAATGGAAAAAGAGGTAGGATGATTGATTTCATTTTTCTATTAAATTTGTACATATCTTTAATGAACAGAGCTAGGCATACGGCAAAAATATGACTGAACTGTAAAATAATTAACTTTTTTTCTCATTGTATCATTTTGATATTAATTTTCATTATGCCTTCAAGCAGCTGAAAAGCAAGGAAATGTTCCAGTGAATGCTTGCATACTTACTTTGATTCTTTCTTCCAGTGCTGGAGCCCATGAAAGCAAGCGAGGCAACTTCAGGAGTTAACACATACAGACAATGCTTTAAAATCAGCTTGCAGTAGCGGGTGAACAGTAGACTGTCTTCTTGGGTTAATGACTTTTGTCCCATTCAAAGTTCAGCTGTGTGCCCTGGCGAATGCAGGTACCCAGTGTGACATCACCGAAGGCAAGGACAGTGTGTGACTGGGGAGAGTGTCGCTAGGACGTACCGGAGTGACGACATTTCACTGCCCACCATCTACCCCTCCATCAAGGGGCACCTGGCACCCAGCAGTCAGAGAGGTGATGACGCACCCGCCTGCACAAGACCAACTGAAATGACTCCTGAATCTTCTCAGCGGTGCTTGCAGGCGTACTCGCGTTCTCACCAATGCAATTCACCACTGACTTGAGAAAAACAATGCATTTTGGGGAAACCATGGGCACATACACTTCATTGTTTTGCCCGTAACCCAAAAGAAAATGCAAAAGCAATGCAATATATACCTTTGTTTAGGCTTTCAGTTGCACTAAGAACTCTACAAGGACTATCTATAAAGTAGAAGCATTAGCAAATGTCAGAAGTGGTAAATATCCCAACTAAGTGGAACAGAGCTCTTTAGACTGGGATTGTACTTGTGATTCTGCTAGTACCAGCTCTGAGATCTCCTGAGGAAAACTACTACACATTCTGGTATTTACAGAGAACTGACAGATGTGCCATTAAAGAAAAACAATCTGTCTCTGTGGACTTATTGCTATAAAATTATCTATAAGATTATTATTAACAAATAATAGTATCTTGCTGATGTTTGTGTCAATAATTTTTATTTCTTTTAAAAATATTTTAAAATACACTATTTTTGTACTGGTATTTCCTATTTAGGATGTACCAGAGCTCTGCTTCTCATCTTAAGGCAGCACTAGAAACATCAGAGCACAATGCTTTTTTATTCCTTTTTCTCAGTGGTGTTTCCCGATGCAGTGCCAACTGCTGCTCTACACGCTCTTGGCAAGAATACCTCTTACTGGTCCATACTACCTTTAAAGCTAGGGAGCCTACCTAAATTGGGGTAAAGTGCAATGGCAACACATCCATTTGTCATGAATGCCAAGGATATTATCCCCAAGTGATAAGGACCAGCTTGTATGCCTGCTACTGTCTGTAGGATACGTGATGAGCAGTCACAGGAGCTACAAAAAGGCTTGATCCCACCTGTTTCAATTAATATTGCATACATTTATATTCAGCTATTCAGAAAAGGATTTTTCAGCTAACTTTCACCATCTAGGCAATTGCTGAGAATTTCTTTTTGAAAAATATTTCAAAACATCTTTTTCAATTGTGTAATGTATTATCACAAAACAAGTTTTCATAGCAAAGATAATTCAGTGTACTGTTCTCATTCCCAGTACCCAACCACTCTTTATTTTGTCCTACCCCAGGAATCAGGGCTCTACTAGTAAAGATTCAATATACATTCCTTTGATAGAAAACAAACTTGTAAATAACTCTACTTCCTAAAAACAGACTGACTGAAAAGCCCCATATGTCTTTTTAATTCCTGAGAGTGACAGATAAGAAGCCAGATCATTTTAGCTTGCTGCTAAAAATATACTGAGGTTCTTTTCAGCTATTCAAAGAATTTGAGTGCTAATTTCATGTCATATAAAAATCACACACCCAGTCCAATCCAGTCAGAATAAAGATATAGTCTAGGTGAAATTTTAGTCCCCTTAGTGCTAGAGATTCCTTTCCCATTGTCTTCAGCAGAGAGTATCATTCTTGGAAGTTGAGCTGCAGGCCTCTTAAAAAGAAATTCTGACAGTTGTTATTTCTTGAAAAGTAAATGGACAAGTTTAAGGGATTTTTAGCAAATAGTAGATAGAGGCATCAGGCTAAGAAGTTGTTTTGCACATAATGCACCAAATTGTGATAGAAATTGCTGAGTAGAAATTTTCAGATATCCTTAGAATTTGTTTGTGCAGAGCCAAAGATAACTTAACCAAAGATGAAGAATATGCCCTCACAAAGCTTCCACCTAATTTTTACAAAAGTAATCTTTTAATGCTCAAGACGTTGTGAGGAACACTAGTTGTGTAAAAGTGCAAATATGTACATATGTGCAAGGAGTACAACTAGATACTATTGCATGCACATGCAAATATTTGCTGTTTAAAAAAGAAACACCTAAAAATCTCTAAAGATAAACTACTCAGAAGAAGTATTACTACTGCTAATTCACCATCAGTCCCAAGTACAGCCATGTTCTAAAAGGTTTAGGTTCACAAACGCAGAAATATCCTTGTATACTTCTATATGCTTCTAAACACTCTTAGGACAAAACCAATCTGATTTTTACCAGCTTGTACACCTGATGTTAGTTCTGTTTTAGCCAACAGGAATGCAATCAGCAGCAGGTATTATTACTAAACCTATCTTCAAAATAAGGAAATTTCTACAGTTGAGACAAGTATGATTCCTATTTAGTCCATTACCAGTTAAGTATGCATTACAGGATCCAGTGAAAACCATAACCTAGCAGTTACTGCTCTAATTATACAGTATATAAAAAATACCTGTAAGAATCATTTTCATTTAATTTTCATGTCAGTGTATGCTTGAAATGTAAATGCATTATTTTTAACTATTTTGTTAAATGTAACATCATGCACTAAAAAACATGAAAACAGACGTTTCTTTCTATTTTAGCACTTCAGATGCACTTTCTCCATACAGTGAGAGACACACAGAGAACACAGACAAAGCGAGGCCATTCTGGTGGTTTTTTTTTTTTTTTTTTTTTGGGTTTTTTTTTTTTTTTTTTTTTTTTTTTTTTGTCAGCAAGCTTAGTTTCTCACTCATTTGCTGCATGGATTTCACCAGGCTAGCTGATGTCTCAAGGGCAGCCTGAGACTCACACACTGAAAGTTTCGTGTATTTTTAAAACTGCAATACCCAGAGGTAGAGGGTAAGGACTGACAAGCTTCCAAGGCACTAATGTAATGCAAATACTAGTAAGAACTGTTTTCAAAAGCAGGCATGTATATTCTACAACAGCCAGTAGGATTACATCCCATTCCCCATCTGCAAGCTTGAAAAATCATGTAGAATACTTATTAAGACATGAATGTACACCTTTCCCATATTCTTATTCACCTAAAACATAGCAGAGCTATTAAACAGATAAATGACATCAACTTCCTTCTTCAAACATACCTTGTTTTTCACTGTATAGTGGAGTATTTTTATAGGTAATTTCGCTTTGCATATTTATATTGAGACCCTTACATTCGTATATAAATAATAAAATATAACAATTACAAATAAACAGGAGCACTTATATTTGTGAGTTGAGCTACGTAAATCACACTTTCATAGCAATCTTTTAATAAAGCCAAGGGAAAACACATTTACACGAGTGAAGACCTACTTAAAACAATCTAAAAAAAAAAAAAAAATCTAAAAAGGTGGAGATTCTTACCCTAAAAAACTCTTTAGTGGATCCAGAATCTAATGTCCCATAAGCAATTTCTGTTTGCTTGGAAAGATCCTCTGCACTTTCAATGGGAGACACCATCCTCTCGACCGTCAGGAAGGCAGCTAAGTTAGCCGTGTAGGATGAGATTATGATGAGGGTAAAGAACCACCACACACCTCCAACAATGCGCCCCGACAGGGATCTAGTAACAAGTATGAAATGGATTTGTAAAGTGAAATGGAAGTCCTAAAAAGGAACACGTTATCAGTTTTATGCAAATGGTGCATTATAATACAGGGAAGCATTTTCAGGGTATCTCAGAGTCCAGCTCTGCACAGGCATCAGATGGGAAATCAAGGCATTCTCCACTGGATCTCCTGGGACTCTGCTGAAATCAGGACTCCAGAGCTTACTTTTGGAAGAACTTAGTGATCCAGTTCTTCAAAGTTTTGACAACCCTTGAAGGAGACTGCTCCCATCATAATGTGCTATATTTAACACAAATTTTTGTTCCCTCTGAAGTGATTTTGTGTGACATTATGATGAGGATCAAACAAAATCAGCAAACCAGCACTTTCAGATAAACCAGTATGCACTTTAAAATCAAGGGCCTTGATTGTTTTCCTAAGACATTCAGACAAAGACTGATTTCCACAAAATAATGGCTTATGCTGCTGTGCACAATCTGTACTGAGAAACAAATAGCATTATTTGTAAGAAAAGCTTGCCCAGGGAATATCTATAGGCTAAAATGTGCACACAACTTTTGAAAGATACAAGCATTTAACAAACTGAGGACTGGACATGAAACAATCAGTGATAATACAGAAAAATGGTGAAGAAAGTATATTTTAAAAAATAATAATAATCATCTGATGTTTATAACTGCAGCAGGTGGGCTCTTAAGGATCTGTGTTTTGCTTCTCCTGCTCAAGAAGAAAGAAGAAAAGAGAACTCAAGAAAATATACAAAACAGTGTAAAGCACACAACTCAGTAATTTACAATGATAGAAAACTAATGTAAAGAGAAATATTGATATTACGTTATTCTCGAACTAGGCTTTTTTTTCATGATCCTTTAAAGTTTGCAATTAATTACCACTTTGTTTCCAAACGACATTATAGGAAGCAGTACATAATCTTTGGAGATGTGCTTAATTATTTGGCAGAAATGTGCATGTAGTTAAAAGTCTAGTACTAGGGCACTGCAGTACATTAGTTATGTCTTGGTGTGTCTCCTCTATTTATTAAGTAAACAAATTAGGAATCACTCACCCAGCCTACTGTACTGTGAATGAGAACACAAATTCTGACATACAATATATATGACTATAATTATATATAGATAAATGTACATTTAAAGATTATAGATATGCAAAGTGGATTTAGCAAGCTAGGAACAAAATAAAATAGAACCAATTCTGCACTTTTTTTTTTCTAATTGCTATTGTATAAAATATCTGTCATAATTCTGACATTAAAAGATCTATTCCATGTCACAACAGACTCATTAATTTACTTTACTACATGAAAATCAAGTCAGATAAGGCCCAAAATTCATTATTCAGAGGATCATAGAAAAAAAATTATTTCAAGCTCACTCTAAAGTGAGATGTATTCTGCAAAAATGCCGCCTGTCACCTTTGAGAAACCATTACATATTTATTTTGAAATGGAGGTAATTGGAATATAAAATAATTCTAAAAGTAAAATACTGAGTTTTAAGATAGACTGAATATATTATATTACATATTTGCAAGGTAAAAATCTATCAACGTGTATTTAATAGCTGCCAACGTTATGGCACTTTATACTGTATTGATGACACCCTCTCTAAATGACAATAATTTTCAAATGTCCATGATCTATGAGCAAAGCTGCCACTGACTTTGTGGGGAAAAAACCCAAACAAAACAACTCTATACCAATCCAGAAATTATGCTCCCATATGGCATTTTACAAGTAAAATTATTTGGCGTGTCATTTGTATTCAAAATTTCCCCAAGCAGTTTGTCACAGTTAAATCAGTAGTTTCTTTTTTTTAATGTACATTTTGAAAAGTTTCTAAAATGTGCTAGCATGAATCATGAATCCATACTTTAGAAGCACCTAATTTACTAGACCTTTACTAGACTAAAATAAAATCTTCTGTGCACAATTACATAAATTTGTGCAGCAAATTTTGTACTTAGAAAGGTATTATCTGGCAGAACAGAGAGCACACTCACATCTCAGAAAAGACGAGGAAAACTTTGCTCTAAGTTATGATTATCACATAATATATTATTCCACTCTATTGTTCCTCTACTACCCATGAGTAGGGACTGCTACTACAGACCATTTCCAGGTAGGCCAGTCTTACTCAACACAACAGTCTATTCCAGAGTCAGGGAATCTGAGTACCTTGTCTACTCTAAGTCTTAGAGCAGTTGTTATTTTTATTAGAGGAATGATTGCAGTAGTGCAAAAATTAACTTCAGAAAGGTATTTTGTTGATGCCTGGAGATAGTCCTTCTTATATTCACTCTGATTCATCTGCTGGCAGTTCAAATTCCATAGAGAAATGTCTTGGTGCAAAACCACAAACAAGTGGGTTTTAGCCCTTTTCTATTTCTGTAATAAACAGATAATATACAAACTAACCACCTCCCTCAAGATTATGGTTTCAATGAAATAAAGTTAAATGGTTCATTGAAACTAAATACTAAATATCCAAAATTGAGTTTCATGCACCTTTTATGACGACCATTTGCTATCAGTACTCCTGCACTACCTTTCGAACCCTATCAAACCATATAAAACAACCATTGTGCTTTCACAGATAGTAAAATAATAATGATAACAAGAAAAAGATCATAATTCTGCTACAGCCTTGATTCAATAAAAATAATTTTGTACTAATAGGTGACTTAGCAGGAAACTCCAACCCCACAGGAGTGAAATTAACACAACTTCTCATGATCTGCAACCATTTGCCCTCTTCACTGCCTTGTCTCTTGTACACAATTCTTACTGGGTTACGTGCCAAATGCATTGGATCTTTCACCATAAAGGCTGGCATCTCCCACTGTGATACAGCAGCCTTTACAGAGAATTGCTTAAGTTCTCACACAATAAACGCTGTTATTTCTGTGGTAGAAGAGATTGAAAACCTGCCGTTGCTTTTTGGGATGCACGACTTGATATAAGAAATGCTCCCTTGGTTTGATTTATTTTGACCACCAACCGCTAGGCTCACTAGAAATTGACCTGTTCCCCATCTTACTTCAGGATGTTTACAAGAAATGTAATTATACTAAGCAGTTTTAAGCAAGTCCTCTGGTTTGATTTCCTTAAACCCAGTTGCCCTATTTAAATTGTTACTGTATTTCCTTCAAGCAGCAAGCAGCTATTTACCTACTTACTTACCACTTTGCTGAATCAAGGCTAGAACCACTTGTGCACAAGCAAAAAAGAATATTAATGAACTGCAAAGGAATTAACTTAAGTGCTTTACAGTTGCCCCTAATAAAGTAGCAGAAGATCCATGAGGAATTAAGCACTTATAAACTGGACCTTCAGATTCATTTTCATAATTACCTTTGTGACTTTTCTAAAACTAGGCCATGGATAAACAGCAGTGTTTTGCAGCTAGCCACATGAAATTAGAGCCATCACAGGACTTCTACTTCAGTTCAGGGCTCTCTTGGGGAATAAGAGTGTGTTAATAGCCATGTTATGATGTGTAGTGAGTTTTAAAGGGAAAGTGCTGCCTCTGTAGTTCGTGACTAGTACGTTATCCTTTTTTCCCATTACAGTTGTGGTGAACTATATGCACTGTCAACTGTAAAATGGGAATATGCAGCAAAAACACGGTACCCCTCCAAGAAGGCATGGAATGATGTGAACCTTATGCATTTTACAGTCTCTGCATGGTGTATATAATTTCACTTGGCAAATTTATGATCGACACTAAGACAAATTCGATCAACTACATCCTGACCCTATGTCACAGACAAGTGCTTTCACTTCAAGGACTTCTGTGACTTTAGGGAGGGAATATTGGTTGCAATTAATTTCTCTCCAAGAATGAAAATATATGCACCACGAACCTCCTCTGGCTGAGATGGCTGAGACTAAAAATGCACAAAGTTGAAATGAGTGAGTAACCAACCTTGGCGAAATATCGCATCCTTGCTGCATAAAGGCACCCAGGGAAAACCAGAGACTATTAAATATCCCAAATTCATTAGTTGATTCATTAGTTTGCGTTTCTCTTCCATCTTCAAATTCCTCAGTGTGCCACTCGTATGGGCTAAATCTGCTGACCAGGAATAAAACTACACTGACCCCAATGTAGGCAAAAACAATGCACATCCAGATTTCATATGCTAACGGATCAAGAAATGAAAACACTCCTGGCTTGGACTTCTGAGGCTTCTTGATCATTATTGATATCCCCAGGCTCATAAAGGGCTTTGAGAAGTCAATCACCTCTTCTCTCACCAATGTTATAGTTAATGGAGCGATTGCAATATCAGCTTTCTGTGAAGGAAGAAAAAAAACAAGTAATAGCTAATGCAATGAATGGAGCAAAAAATGGTTTCGTTTCTATGGCATTTCACAAAAAGAAAATAGGACAGTAGAGACACCAGCAACATTTGTTTCACTGAGAACATCCTGTGGAAAATTTAGGAATTGTTTTTATATATGCCCTTTTAACAGCATATGGCATTTAAAACTTTGGTACTTTGTTTTTCACCTGGTCAGAAGGATGCAATATGCATTCATGTTCCCCCAACTTCATTTGCATTTGAAATGCAATTTAATGTTTCACTTTCAAAATGTTTCATGCCACTAGAGGTTATTAATTCCTATAAAATTAAAGGTAGCTTTCCCACATGCTACAGAGAAAACAAAACCAAATCCCACCCCTTTCATTAGTCATCTTTAATAGCTTTATTATAAAAATTTTCTTACCCCATAAACAAGTTCTCCAACCATCCCATTCCAGATTTTCGTGTCTGCATCCCTTGCCCCATACTTGCCATCCCCAACAATTGTGAGCTTATATTTGAATCCACAGTGCTTAGCAATTTCTGTCGCTAAGTCCACACAGTAGCCCTCATATCGATCATTTCCTTCAAGCATTTCGTGATTTTTCTTCATCATGACGTATGGGGACTCCTGCACAGAAAGAATTTGCCTTAGCTACTTGACAGAAACAGGTGCATCAGCTGTACACAGATTAACATGTTCCTTTTCACATGTGAAAACAGAGAGCAGATACCATCTGAATCATACATGCTATGTATACATTAGTAGTTAACTCTTAATGGGACATGTCTTTAACACATTTAAAAGCTGCATTCTCCAGAGTCATACACAAATGACAATACTTACAGGCACAGTGATTCCCAGAAGTATGTTAATAATGACCATGAATGTTAACAGGAGTTACGCATTCAGAGAAGAAAGAGTAAATTCCAAAATCAGTTTCTTTCTCTCATACAGTTTGGATGGAAGAAGGCAAAGATATTTAGTTCCTTTTGTTGCTGTCTTATAGAAGAAAATTATTTTCTATTTCACAACCACATCTCTCCCTGAGAAAACACTTGAGGCTCTCAAGACTATATTTTTATTAAATTGCAATACAAACAAAAGGTAAAATATCTATAACTATGCACTAAAGTTCTATCATCAGCAAAACTGGTGATGAGTCGTAAGTTGTATTAACGCATTTCATCTTTGCTCAGTTGCTACAGAACTGTTCTTGAATCCAGAGAAATTCCTATGATAACCTATGGCTTGTCCAAACTGATAAACAAGCTGTGTAGTTTACAGAAAAAATTCTATATTTTATGCAGTTCTATAATAATGTACCATTTAATTTTCTAAACAACTGGAATATAATATTTAATGCTTTATTTTACACTTTACCAATCCACAGCAGCTACAATCCTGAAGCATAAGAACCAGTCTCTTTGCTGTTTGTCAAAATCTATTCTCTAAAATGAACACTATGGTTCTGCCTCTCAGGAAGAAGAACCTCCTTTGAAAGCAGGTACTTAATTTTCATTTTCAGGTTTAAAAACCATAACTTTTTAGGATGTTCAGTCAAAGATCATTCACCCTCCACAAACCAAAACCACATGCTGAATCCCATACATTTCCCTAATTTCTAGATTTTATTATGTATCACAGTAAGTAACAGCTCAAATAATAAAAAGACAGTATATTTAGACTAACATAATGTCGAGAAACAAATCACTGTAGGACAGACGTCTTCCGACAAAATAGGAGGTTAATTACCAAAATAGTGGTGACAATAATAGTCTTATTCTCTAGTCCTGAAGATTCATTTCCAAGAGGGCCATCAAGAGGATTCACAACCATTTTGTCCACTTCACTCCAATATCCAATCTAAAGAGAGTGTATAGGATGCACAGACACCAGTGAATATGAACTTTTCTGGAAAAGTTAAAGCATGTTATCACTATGCCCTTGATTTGTGCTCACAGAGACCTATTTCAGCTATGGATTTACCACTGTAAGAATTTCTATTTATGTAGTGAAAGACTACAACAAACAGTTAAAAGATTGAACTAATGACATTTGTTTATTTTACTTTATTTTACTTTGTCTAGAACAGGTTTTTATTCACATATTAACAGGTTTTAGTATAAACATCACGCACTGTAAAACTGAAATATTTCATATTAGCAAAATATGATAAACTGTTTTTCCCTGAAAGATTTGAAATTAGAGCAGAAACACTAACACATTTATAAAAACATCAATAAGAGCTGTATCCAGCTTTTGTCATTCAGAAGCATATTTCTCCAAATCCTGGCTCACATTTAGCAATTCAGATCATAAAGCAAAAAGTTTAATCCACAAAACTGAAAGGAAAACACTCTTACGTAGTACTTACCAGAAATAATAATTCATATTTGTTAGAAAGATATATTACATATGTTTACTTCGTTCTGCAAGACCACTGTAGAATACACCTATGAATAAATATTATCACAACTCGTGCTTTAATGAATCTAATGTTTCAGCACCTACCTTAGCCCATTGCTTAGAATGGTAAAACCTTTAAAGACACTATAAGACAATTCAAATTACCTTCCGAGGACCAGTACTTTTGAGTTCCATGACGTTTATTGTAAAATTGATTCTCTTTCCATTCTGATCAAACTTTATATTTCCTGTTAGCCCTTCCACCTGAACCTATAACAGATGAAGATGGAAGTGGTAGAAGAGTTAAGTTTGTTTCTTTTTAGAAAATGTGTTTTTTATTTCCACAAATGATTACTGATATTTCAAAAAATTTCACTTCAGGGTCATTTTCATATGCAACATATTATCTTATCTTATCCTGAGGACTTCACTTCCACATTATTCCCAGCAAGATCCAGAGAGGTTAGGAGATTAAAAGATTTTTTTTCAAGCAATTATAGAGAACTTCACACATGCACTCATCCCAGCATCCAGTCCAGGGAAGCTACCTGTTTCAATGCCCTTTCTATTTCTACACCATGACCCCAGGGTACAGCTGGATTTGCAAGACAGTCTCCAGCATTTCCTCTTCTGGAGATCTCAATCCTCTGTTTACGCAAATTACGGAAAGCTTCTGTCATCACTTGAACAGCATCATAGGTCAGAGCAGAGGTATACTGAAAAGAAGTGAAAATATTTAATTAAAAACCATCTTCAGCTCCACTATACCTTCCAATCCACTTGGTAATCCATTAAACACTAGAAAGGATAGTAAAATATACTTGAAATAAGTCAATTTTTTCTTTAGTTACCCTTTGAGAGGCATCTATGAAAATTAGTCAAGTGTTCATCAGAATAGTCACACTGTTTTCAGTATGTGCTACATATTTTCTCACTTACAGCTGTGTATCAGTCCTGTGTGCAGGTATGGCTGGAAGTCCATTCAGGTGAATGGGAAAAAAGAAGTAATTTTCAGTGTTTAACCTGAGCTAGCCTGTAAAAGTAAGAATTTGCTCCCCTTCCACATGGAGAAACATTTATTCACAGATCTCAAGACTTCATCTCCTCCCAGACATATATACACAAACCCAAAGAGCACGTATTTGTACATACATGTGTTTAACTTTTTCCCATTAAATATCAAATGTCAGGGGTAGCTACTTCCAAGTATGCAATACCCTGTCAACACCACCCAAAACTGTTTTGGGGCTGAGACGCCTGGAACAAGTGGTACCCCTCAAAGAGCAATATAGGTGAGGAAGAGCCCCATGTTCCCAAACTGACATAATATAAGGAGCTTTACAACTTCTGAGACATCAGAGAGGAATCCTGTCATCACAGGCAACAGAAACTAGGGCTAAACGGTCAAAGGTATTTATCTTCAGTGTCTGGAAAATTTCACATCTCAACTAACTGAACTGAAACCACATGTGCACATACACTGAGGACTTTGTTGGATGGGCTTTTGGAGTCTGGAACACAGCAATTATGCCAAATATAAGAACCATTTTTGGAAATATGGGCCAGAGTATAACTACTTAGAGGCATATGAATGAATGGAATGATCCCTGTGAAGGCTATTAGATGATGAAAATATATAAATTGTAAAGTGGAGAGAAATGATGTATTAGGTCTTTGCTTCAATGGCTCAGACTTTAATGAGAATTTTAATTAGTTAGCTCAAGTCATGCAGAAGGCTCTTGTAATTGTAATGAAAGCAAGCTCCTGAATTGAGATTAATTTTTGTATGCAACTGTTAGACCTTAGAAAAGGAAAGTAGAACTCTTTTTTAAAGATCAGTAAGCTCGTGATTGGTGTCAATCTTCTCAATAAAGTTTTCTCAGTGACTTGTACAGAAATATTTTAAAGGGATCAGAACAGCAGAAGAATGAAGTGAAAGACTAGCTGGAGCCACTGCTACTTCCTTCTACTGAAGCAGCAGTGCTTCTTTAAACATTGCCATTTGCAGTACAGAAACATATTGTGCCACACTAGTGTTCTGAGAAACTTTGGACACAGCACTGTCATTAACCATTGAAACATTGGATAGCAGAGAAAATAAGGGCTTGGAACTAAGTTATAATCCTATCTAATTCAGCTATTCTGTGATTCATTGGATCATTGAGATATATTTAATGTATTATCTCAAGAATATTATTTCTATAGTATATGATTACTGGCCAGAATATTCATAGCTCAATCATACATGAGGATTATGTAGAGCTCTGCCTAGCAATGCTTATCTGTATGTTCATACATGCCATCACATATATAAAATCTACATGTTGTAATTTAGATTAAGACAGCTTTAATCTAAGGATCTCAAAATATTTTAAAAGCACTGTTGGAGATGCCATGAAAGCAAACAGCCCATGAATCATTCTTTACTGCTTTATTGTGCATATACTTTCAACTCCTAATAACCTTCATGGGGCTCATTAAAACTATCTACAGCTTCATAAATTGATGTAAAGTTGACAAACTAAACCAAAGTGAACTCATTACCATAAACAAGAAATGACAGACCAATAATCTGCTCATGCAGAGGTGTGTGTATGTCTGCATAATAAATAAAATGGTCATAAGTTAAAGGATGCATTAGCCCTGCCTTGCTTCACTTTGTTTTTCTGGAGATTCATCCACATTCTGATTTGCATCACTAAAATAAATGGGAACACTATTTGAAACATTATTCTGTGGAAGTGGGATGGGGTCTTACATCTTCCAACTTTATGGTAGTGTAAATCTCCCAACATCATCTCAATTCCTTTCAATTTTATATGATAAGATCAGCTATTTTACTACAAAATGAAATAGGTACTATACTTGAGTTCTTACAGCATCACTTGCATTAATTAAAGCATGGCAAAGAATATGCAAAAAAAAATCCTGCAGCTCACAATTTTAGAACTAGGATAAGCTAATAATATAAATTGCCTAAAGATTTTATGCCATTTGCTATGAAACACGGATGGCATGTAGACACACTAGTAACAAACTGAAACCACTCAGAACTAATGAACTATGAACTAATCATTCATCCCTAATCCAACACAACAGAGAGAAAGACAAACAAAATAACACAAAAATTTTGGCAGGACTCTACCAGCCATGTCAAAGAATGCAGTGCTGTTGTACAAGACACTAGGGAGACCTCAGCCAGAATGGCAGATCCAGCAGCAGCAGCTTTCAAGAAGGCAGGAATCAGTCTGCAACAGGCACTGGAGGAGGTTCCTCACCATGTATGGGGGGCTGCTGTTGGATCAGCAGGAGAAGGGACACTGCATCACTAACAGAGGCTAAGAGAAAGGAGGCCTCAAACTTGACACAAATATATTTCCCCTGGAGAGCGGTGAAATTTAGACAGAGGAAATATAAGAAATGTTCTTTGTTGCAACAGCAGAAGGGTAGAATCAATCAGTATAAACACAGTTTCACCATTTCCTTATATTTAAACAATTTCAATATCAGCAAATATACAAAATAAACAATAATAAAATCTCTCATCTGAAGTTTGCACAGTTTTCCCTCAACAAAGTACTTCCTACTTGAAGGCTAGTATATACAACAAAAGCAGAAAGAAAGATTGATATTG
>VZSR01003049.1:19987142-20039338 GCA_013398615.1 Brachypodius melanocephalos
GGACATCAAGAAAAGGTCCCTCCTAGGAAAAGGAATGAACAATATATGTACAAAATATTAACATTTGTCCCGTTTACAGAAAATTCCCTGGGAAAGGAATTTCAGAGACCAAAACATATCAGGCAAGAAACCAGGGCTACATGAAGTAAACCATGTATCAGCATTAATTTTGAAAGATGTAAAAATGTTCTGCAAAAAGTCTGTAAAGCACTTGTTTTAAGCATCCTACTTAATCTTTCAATATTGTGCTTTATCAGTACAGGTACAGTGAAGCAACAAATGAGATCAGTGTCTTTTCTCATTTATGTCCTAAGACAGCAATTTTTTATAATTAATATTTTATAAATTGTAAAGATATATTTTTAAAGCAATTTGATACAGGTCCTCTTCTGGGCATCTCATCTGTGTAAGAGGTTTTTAGCAATACTCTTCTTTCTTGAAGAGCATGTTCCTTTGAAGTGCACTTTTTCTCAGAAAGGGTGTCTTCCTCTATTTTCAGGGCTGTACTTGGATGCTGTGATATGTCTTATCAGCTCAGTCATAGTCCATTGACTTGCATTTTGTAATGTGAAATGAATGTACACTTACTTTTGGATTACAAAACGAAGATAATACAACAGAGTTGCAATGTTTTTGTCTGCAATGACAGAACACTTGCAATCCCAGAGATAACATTACCTGTTAGGGGCATGTAACCACCTCTCATTTCTACACTGATGATGCAGGGCTTTTGTCAGCCTTCCTGTTTCATGCAGAATCTGCAGTGAGAGTTTCCCAGATTCCAAAGGACTGGGAGCAAAAGTTTGTTTATCAGCACTGGCAATTTAGACAACTACCTCAAAATCAAAAGGGGAGAAAAGTTATTTTTAAGATCACTTAAGGGACAAGTAGGAGACCAATGCATTAACCTGCTCAGTAACTTAGATGATTATGCAGTATTATAAGAAGCAGAGGGTAACATAGCTAGAATAACAATATGAGAAGGAATGAAATGCTCACAAAGGACAGGTAAGGAACGCAATTCAGCACCAGTCAATAAAAAAAATCCTATATTTAAAAGTAATGATTAAGTGGACAGATATGGTATGAGCCCATCTAAATCAGCAGCAGCACAAGAAAGCAATCCAGAAAAAGATATGGCTGTTAGCATGTATCCCATGAGAAATATATCTCACTAGTGTCATAGTGGTGAGGAGAGGAAAAAAGAAAAAAGAAACTCACACCAAAGAACCCCCTTAAATGAGAACTGTCTGAGACACATGAAGCCATTATTTCCATTCCCTCAGCATGGCACTCAGATGTGTTGCAGTAGCCAGTCTGGCATTTCAAAGAGGTACCAAATAGAAAGGTTCCAGAGAAAAGGACAAACAGGATCCAAGAGCAGAAAATTCAAAGGAAAAGGGAATAATTTGGTTTTTCAGGGAGGAAAGAAAGGCAGGAAGGGTGCCAGCCATTTTCAAATACAGAGGACAACAAAAAAGCAGAACGCCCCCACAGCCATTAGAAACATATTAAGAAGTAATGGATTAGGTGATGTAAAAGCTGATTAAGGTTAGACAAAAGCCAAAACCAAGATCATTGAAGTGCTTAAATAGATGCTTGGAGAAGTTGTGAAATCTCTATTCACAGGAACTGCACAGTTTTATCTGATTCTGCCTGCAGGTGAGGAGGACACACTGAGTGACTGACTGCTCAAAGACTGTTCTTGCCCTGTTTCTATGGTTTCCATGCTTCTGCCCTGCCTCCAGCTCCCCCAAGGATGGGAATGAAATGTGACACATCTCTAAGCCTACATGTAATGACAAGCAAAAATGACAAGTAATACGTGTATAAGGGCAAGAGACAGAGAGCTACACAAAGAAATATAGTTACTGATACAATCAATGTCACCAAATACTGCAGTATACATCCACACTTTCCTCACCATCAATACCTGTAGCATTTATGAATTATCTGATAATCTAACATAAGTCTCAATTTCTTGAATGAATGTCAATGCAGCCCAATATATATCTTGAGCAAACAAGATAAAAAGGAAGACAGGTCAGCCTTTTAAACTGAACTTAAAAATGTGCTCTAAATTAATGAAATTCAGGAAAATAAATGCTTAAATTACTTTACTTCTCCTATCCACCACAAAACAAACCTCAAAAGTAGAAGATATTTCAAATATTCTCCTTCAACTCTTTCAATTTCTACTAGACTTGAAAGGACTTATCATGGAAGAAATAAAGGGAACACCTATGACAGAGTTAAAGATTTTAGTGCTTTAATACAACATTGCAACAATTTTATGTTATCTAACAGACAGGCAGTTTCCCTCCAGTGTAAGTAAAGCCAGAGACTCTATTACTGTGTCTCATCCATTTATTCTTCAATCATTGTTAAAACTGCATCTTGGTTTCAGTTTGAGTTCTTCACCTTAGTCATGTGTTTTATTCATTTCCCTATTATTACTTCCAGACTATGATTCTGCAACATGAATTTGTAGGTAGATTTGGGCACTCAATAATCAGAGAGACAAAAGGATTCTATTAATTCCCTACAGCCACATCCCTTCCCTTTCTCCTAAATGAGAGCAATACAATGGTGTATCCTACACATCTGTAATATAAATGTATCTAAAGACCTGACACAGACTTCAGTTTGCTTTTTCATACATCAAGTAAGAAATTCACAACTTCTGTCATAAAGATTTTAAACTACAAAAATAACTACATAAAAATCACTTTGACTAAGTTACCACCAAACTCGGCCTCATAACAAAGGAATCTATAATTTTTTTTTTTAAATTAGAATTAAGGTTGTGTGTTTTAAAGGACTTTTCTACCAGGGATTAAAAAAAAAAAAGTTCCTCCTTCCATGCTGATACTTCTTATTCATTTAATTATGAATTAAGAACATGCTTCATATTCAAACAATAGCATAAAATACATTATGGCTGGAACATTTGCAACTTATTTTTTTGTTAGAGCTATTTAAGAACTTGTTCCTATTAAAATTTCTGATTGTATTACTCAAAACAAAAATTATCTAGCATTAAAATTGAGGTATTCTTTTTAATATCTTGCAGCCACTAATCGATCCTCATGATGGTTAGAGGAAATTAGAAGGTACTATTATCCTAGTCTCATCCAGAAGTAAAACTGAGGTAAAAAGCTAAACCACTTGCCCAGTGTCACATCATCATGCAGACCTGAAATCAGACCACGATTCTGTACATCAGGTGTAGCATTTAATTTTGCAAGTCTTTGTAGGACTTAGGCATCTGTCTCAAAGGAACTGTCTAACCATTTCTTTGGTATATTATGTCACATCAAAAACATGCTGTGCTACCCAGAAGTATAATTAATACTTGTCTTTAAACATTTCGAAATACAGAGAAAGAGGAACATTTCAAAACAGAGAAAGAGAAAAATCAAAAATAGTCAGCAGATCTTGTTAATCTATCATCATACCTAAACAAATTACCTAACAAGCTGTCAGGCACAGATTTACAGTGACACAGGACAAAAGTGTTTTGAACATTTGTAGCATCTTTGCTCAATCAGTCCTGTGACAGAGAATGTTAAAAGTACCCCAGAGAAATATAAAATTGTGTTGGCAGTGTTCATTTTCAAGAGCTTTCTCTGTCTCTTGTGTTTCTACTCCAAACCCTTCACTTCCTGTACTTCTAGTGCAGTTAAAACAAACATAAGACATACCTTGATTGTACTAGTGTGTGCACCAGGATATTCTTTCTCCTCCAGTGTTGACCAACGTTGTATAAATTTTGACACCAGAGGATCATCATAGTCAACTATCTGAAATCCTGAGACATTAGCTCCTCCAAATTGAATTTTTGACAAATCTCCATCAGTAAATCCCTGAGCACAGAAAAAATCATGTCTGTTATTTTAATAGTTTTGGCAGTTCTCTCAATAGTGTATAAAAAGAAAGAGTTACCATACGACCTCTATTGCAGAAGAGTAAGCCAACACTTTCCTCAAGCTGGATCCAACTTAAATCCTGGGCTGCCAGGATTAAGTCATCAGCTCCATCAGCCAGCAATGCTTCTTGCTGCCCACTAGACAACCACTTTTATAGAGAGCAAGGGCTGAGTGGACCTGTCCTTGCCATCCTAACTTCCTAAACATCCTGTGAATTTCAGGGAACCACTTAAATGAGAAACGAAACACAGGACATGAGTAATGGGCAAGCAAGTTTTAGGAAGAAATACTTACAGCCACAGCTGTATCCTTTTTTTTAGGAGCTCTAAAGCACATGGAAGGACTTACCATCTCCACTGCCTCCTCCCTCTGACACAGAGAACTACTTCTCACTCTGACAAACAGTTGTGCTCTGTTTTCTGTGTTTGGTGATTTAACATCACCCAAACAACCATACAAATGCCTTTACAGGAAATAATGATGTCAGACACTTCACTATAAATGAATGTTGTGAGTGAATACAAAAAGAAGCAGCAACTTCAAACCACATCATCATAAGTTGCTACAATTGCTACACTAGATGCTCTTTAATTATTGTGTATTAATGATCCTCATGTGTTGTTGCCTGCTAATGCAGACTCTTCTACACAGATCATGTAACTTGACAGTTGAACAGGAACATTCATTGTATATTCAAACCTCTTCTCCATCTATCAGCATCTTTTTACGCCCAAAATAAATCAATTTCTTGAATGACTGATCAGATTGGGGGAGAATATCACTACAGTCCATACAGAAGAAAGCAGGTGGATTCAGTGAAGATGAGATATGATTCAAATGCTAGATAAGTTTTCTTTCTGACCAAGAAAAATTTTGAAAATCACTACCATAAACACTTTACAGATAATATTAAACAGCTTTAAAACACAAGATTCAGTAATTTTTAGATCCTATGGACTTACTGTTACAAATTTAAAGCAATGGTTAAAATAGCAATCAGTTAACATAATGAAATCCACTGGGCACATTTTCTAAAGTTTCCCTCAAGACTCAAAATACTCTTTATCCAACATTTGCAATGCAAACCACAGATGTCTAACAGATAATTTTTCACATTTTGTAAGGCTTTTATGCCTACTTTATGAATATCAGCACCTCAATTTCCTTATCCAAAAATTAGTTGTTAAGGTATAAGCAAGAAACCTCAGTGTTTAGCTTTTAAAGAAGCCTTTAAAGCACCAGGCTTCTTCACACTGTGGCACCCACACGACTCTTCAGAGCCTGCCTGGAGAGAGAATGTTCTCATCAAAGGCTGGGAGCAGACAAGGGCTGTGCCTCAAGTGCCCCAGACACACCATGGTCCTTCTGCTTCCTCAGGCTCCTCAAAGGACTATGGAAGACAATGTCAATTGGGGCACTCTGGGCCCTGCTGGAATTTATATCAAACACTATCACAGCTCAAAAATAAATGATGAAAAAAATGGCTTGATGGCACTCACCCTGTACAACCCCCAAAACTCTTTTCTCAAACAGGGTAACTGAGGTTTGAGGATGCAGAATTTGCTTTGTCTATTACAAAAAAGCAACTGGATTAGTTTTCCTAGCTTCAGTAAGTAAGTGTTTATAAACTTTAATATCAGTAAAATGGCCCTTCACCTTTAGACACAATTTCAAAAAAAATTACCTTGACAGAATTTAGTGAGTTTTCTGAACTGTCCCTGCAGGAACACTATTAGCTATACTGTCTGATCAGCTATGTTCAAGAAAACATGAATTCAAACTCATTATCCAGCAAATCTGAGGGATGAAATGTAGAAATCCGAGACTCACTACTCTAGCAGAATGAAAAATGAGAACTCTGATTCTGAAGTAGTTTAAAAGTTGTGAGAGAGAAATCATCACCTTGCTGAATGAATGTTTCATCCTATGATGCAGAAAGTTATTTTTCTATTTTACATACCCCCTTTTTCTAAAGTATATAGAAAAAGAAGTTCTATTGTTGGTGCTGAGCAACCTTCATTCCCATTGATGGGAACATGATAAGAGACATTTAAACCCTGAAAAAAACTCAGCCAATAAACAAATACAATCTCAACACATGCATTCATTTAGCAAGGATAAAGACATCTAGCTATTTTCTGCTTTTAAAAATGTATTTAAAACAAAATACTAGTTGATGTGTTTCCATAAACAGTAAAATGAGCAATACAGGTATTTTAAATACTAGGAATGCTTACCAGATTTGCAATGATATAGTGGTATCCTTTAACATGTTTACCAATTGTGATAACCTGTAAAAAAGAACAAATACCTCCATAACGGAGAATGTTCACCTGGTATACAGACAAAGAATTGAAAGGTACAAAATGCAGTATGATGTAAAAGCTAGTTAAGAGCTTTAAGGTACACAATACTGAGTTTGTGTGATGCTTTATCCTTTATTTTACCTAATGCACCACTGAACATACTCTTTGCTGGTAGAAATTAGCCACGTTGAAGTCCAAGTCCCAAGAGGGAGAGTCCCTCCAGACACAGGAGCAGAATGTTAATTACCATGCTGTGCATTAAAGGCACAACCCAGGCAGGAGAGAGCTGGCATCAGGCATTAGAAACACTGTGCCTCACACACTCCGGCTACATTCTGCCCACTGACATTAATGAATTATGAGGAAGTCTCGTAAAGTTCAAATTGTTTATTGCCCTAAGTCTTCCTCATAATCTCCCTCAAAGCCAGCTGGTGGTTTCTCAACAGTCCCTGCTGGCAGCCCTGTAGCATGGATTCTTCTCCCAAATAAGCCTAATTAACACTATGTCTGCATGGGGAAGTTTGCACTGTGAAGCTAAGCACTTCTCCAGAGGAAGGACCTGCAAGATAAGAGAAGTCTAGAGGTTTATTCCATCTTTTGAACAATGAGAACAATGAACTTAAATTAAGAGAGGATGACTCATTTGTTTCCTCATTTAATTTATAACTAAAATATTCAGACTTGGTATCCTGAAAATTATATCAGGGTACTATTGAACAACATTCCACATACTTGGTTCAATGAAGGTACAGAAATAGAATTGAAAGCAGTTTTAACACTGAGTTTACAGTACAAGCGTTTGAGACTGAGAAGCATCACATTACATAGGCCATAGAAGTAATTGAATTGTTCCTCTTTTGAGGTCAATATATACATGATATATTAACTTAAGTGTCCTAAAACAATTACTTGGATCAGACTACTTAAAAATAAATACTGATTAAGAGGTTTAACAACTATTTTCACATGCATTTCTTACGTAACTGCTGCTTCCAAAGAAATTTCAGTTAGACCAAACAGATTAGTTCTTCTGCATGAAATATTTCTTCATCATTGGTATCTGAGAAGACAACCAGGAGCTGCAAGCCTTTGGATCAATGCTCAGTAACTCTGCTCTAGCTGCCACTGGGTACACTTTTATTAACCCAGTTTGCTAAAATTTGCCCCTTGTCCATGGATGCTTCTAGTTAAAACTGAGAAAATTCAGTGGTAGTACCAAGAGCCATGATGAAGGAACTGTGCACACAAAAGCCATTCAGCAGTTTAGAGATCTCCTCTGGAGGGAATAGACAAGTAGTGGCAGTAATTACAGAGTTGCCCAAAGGGTGTTAGCGGGGTGAAATGAGATTCTGCAAAGGAAGCTGCCTGAGAAGAGAGAGAAGCTATATAATGAAGAGCATGTTAACACAGACCTGCCAGATCAGAGAAGAGGAATATAAAGTAGTCTAAGGAGAGCTGGGGAACTGAAATATTTCTCAACTTACGTGAATCATTGAAATCTGGAAGAGAAATTATAACACAAGACAAAACCCAAGAATGATGAAGCAACTCTGCAAATACATGTTGTGGCTATACAAAGATCCAAGGGCTACAAAGCGTAACTGAGTGAAACCTGAGGCTGTCACCTCAGGTTAAAATATTTACAGAATAAATCAAAGCACTAAAATGAATGATTTGTTCAACAACAGAAAGCAAGGAAGAAAGAGAAACAGTTGTTCCTTCATTTATCAAGCATGCAAATAGTACTTTGTATTCAAGGAAAATCTGGTTAACATGAAGTCTGTTACATTTCTTGCAGTAAAAATACACAGAAAAAGGGATACTGATATGATGTGTCTTCTTCAGACATCCTTAAGAAATGGAGGAAATTTCCGAGTCTTTTTTTCAGGGCAGGAGTTAAAATACTCTTTCAAAAAATAAAGCTGGTAGCAAAGCAAAACCTAAAGTATGCTGCTATTAGAAAAGAATATCAGAAGAATGCACTCAAATAGGCCAAGAAATCCATTGTTCATCACATCATTTTGAGAAAATGAGGAAATTAATAGAGAATCAGTGATTTAGACTTCCTTGTAAGCTATTTGAGAAACTGAAAGTGAGTTTACCTTTAAATGTAAGGAAGGGAAGTTACTGAGTGTAAGCATAAAGCTAGTGTAAGGGTTAAAAAACAGACCAAAGTCCAGAAACAATTAGACTACCTTATGAAGAGAATTCCAAGACTAAACCCATATGGGACAGTTGAGAACAGTTTAAGTGAACATATTCCAGGACAGAGCAGTAAACTATTTAGAGGAGAACAATGAGCTGCAGTTATATTCCCTGACCTGTGAGGCTGGTTTGGTTATCTAGGATTCTTCAGTGACTTACAAATCAAAACAGCAGAAACAAAAGCTTAGCCATCTGTATGCTTAAGGACTAGCACAAGTCTGTGGGGATAAGCTGAGAAACTCTAAGCATCTAAAAAAGGCAGAATCCATCAAAGTGCAATTAGGGCAAGAAAAATATCCCAGAACTGCAATCAAAATAAGAAGCAGACAAAGATGAAAATAGGTCGATTATGAAACAAAGACTGGAAAAATGAGTGGTAACTGAAGGGTAAAGAGGGTTCTTGTCTATAAAAAGTGGCTAAAAGGTGAAACTGAAGAAAATTACAGTCAGCCAAAGTTTCATATCAGAGATCATAATGAATATTACATACTCACTTTAAAAAGAATGTATAGGATAGTAGAGATAAATGTTAAAAACAGTCTTGTCAAGACTGAAATATGTCAAAGCAGTATCTTTCTTTTCTCTGGCCTGATAATCAGGAAGCAGCAGATGTAACATGTCTTGAGTCTAAAAAAGTGATTGTTCTGTAGGACATAATTAGAAACTCACAAAAGACATGAACACGACAAAAAGTCACTGTAAGGTAAGTAAAGAACCATTTGAAAAGCCACACAGAACCAACTGAAGAGGATCTATAAGGACTCCTTATGTCAAACATTGCTCTACACTGCAAATTGCTTCTGATAAGTCAGAAAATACGATTTTTAAAAACTGCAGATGATAGAGAGATCACACTCTCAGAGATCAAATGTTCTTTAGAACAGGATCAAATTCAAATTTATCTTGAAAATTAGGAAAACAAGTTTGTGGATATGAACTCCAAATAAAACACACAAACACAATGTACTTCATTAAGGACACTGCTCATTGTCTGAGCCTCTTCAAAATATAACGACCTTCAAAACAAAGACCAAAATAAGAAGCCCTTCAAAAAACCTTCAAACAAATACATTCATACTCTGATGAGACATCCCTACTGATGCTGCAGAGTCTCACATGATGAAGCTCAAGCCAACAGGGAACTATCCTTACAATGTTCCATTGTGCTCTGCATGCATGAAAAGTAGTAAGGTACAGAGCCAGTAAGACCTTCCTAGACACTAGAACTGAAGTGGTGGATTTCAAAGTAATGCAGTAATTTGAATCAGAGCACTGTGATAATATTGCTAAAAAGAAAATTTCAAAAAAACCCCAACATTTTGGCAAATAATTTGCATGGGTGGAGAGAAGACAGATCTTGCTGTTCTTTTTAAAGCTCAGAAGGTCTTTAGCTATGAAAAACAGCATCCAATTTTGGTTAATACTCTTTAAGAGTGACACAAAATGAAGAGACAAGCAAGGAAAGTACAAATGACAAAGAGCTTCAAAACACGAATTTCAAAGGGCATTAAATGAGAAAGAGAAGCTCTGACACAGTCTTCCCAAGACATAAAAGGTTCTCAGAAAATGCATTAGAGGGAGAAAATACCTTCTAGCTGTAAAAAGAAGTAATCCTTATACATAACTACCTATAGTGGACCAGATAAAATAGTGTATCAACTATGTATAATGCAGTATACTACTTAGGTTGTGAAATAGTCTGAACAAGGCATTTTGTAAATTACTGTTTTTATTTTAAATAACCAGGATAGAAAACTATACAGGATCATCCAGATAGAATTATCTTGCCTTTGAGCAAAGGGAGGGATTATAGGATTTGCATGCTCACTTTCTGCCTGGCACGTATGTGGTCCTCCATATAAACTAGTCACTGTCAAATGATTCCTAATAATCACAAAAATACCATCAAAACAAATTAACTCATTACATTTACTTATAGAACACTGCTAACTGCTGTCACTGAAGAAAGAAGAATAGCAAACCTGATCAACAATGTCGTTCACTTTATCGCGTTCACAGTCCAAAATCACTCGTCTTTCCTTTTTTACCTCTAGATCTTGAAACAGTGAACGATAAGTTTCATCTTTTCTCTCATTGTTAATATTTCCTACATTGATAGCAGTCACTTGCCATTTCTTTTCAGCAGCAGAATCCAGCACAGCTTGCAATGTTGATAAACCTAGTGAAGCACAGGAGAAAACAGAAAATATGACTGACAAAGCTCCAGGAATTAACAAGCTTCTACAACGTGATTTGTGAGATCACTTATTTAAGAATCCCTGTAACTTGTTTGACCTGTCACAAGTAGGTACAAGTCAGAAACTAAGATATATTAGTCAATTATTATTGCATGAAATTTCCATTTCCATCACTCCAAGGCATCAAGGTAAAGCCTTGTAAGTACAACCTTTGGGTTTGGCTCAACCCTCTTCGGAACTGGATTTTACTGGTTTCACTGATCTACTGCTGGAATTCCACATAGCGAGAAAAAGATCTTCTAGGAGAGGAGTGATCCAATTAGAGCAAAAGGATCAGTGGCTTATGATCAGCCTTATTAAAGGATCAGCTGCTTAACAGAAGCTATTGAACAGCTTTTGTTCCCAGCACTTGAGCAGTACTGTATTTAAACCCAGATCTCACTGAAGTCTAAGGCAGAATTCCCATGTTCTGCAGTGATGGTAATGGATTTGTTATTTCTGTTGCCTACACTCATGTCCCTGACAATGAAGGATGTGCTGAGATATATTTTTCCATATAGATAAGCAGGCTCAATGCTAACATCTACAAGCAGTGTAGAGAAGTTTGCCTCCATCTTGTACTTTTGGCAAGTTCCTGATAGGAAGCTATCATGTTTGTACATATGCAACAATATGCCTACAATATACTGTAAAACCAGTAAAGATATTACTTGACAGATTTTACTTTTTAGGGATGAACTAACGTAGTAGAGAAACATGAAAATTACTGCTGGAAATTAATTTCTGCTGTACAAAAAGTACAATTTTAATGATATCCAGCAGTACAAGAATAAGACTTACCATGTTTTAATTCCTACCAGAGAATTTTACATGATTCTAGAGAGAATTTTTAGGGATACCAGATAGTATTATAGGAAAAAAAAATTAGACTTTCTTATGAGTGAATTGACATTTTTGCACATTCTTCTCTCCTGAAACTACCAAACACTGGGAGTCGTTTCTTTGAGACAAATTCTGATGTGCTGTGTAAAGGGAGCTTCAGGTATAACTCTCATGAGAAATAATAGTGGTTATGCCCATAAACATAGAAGGAGAGCACTAAGAATTAATTTGTCTCACAGTCTGAAGGCATAATATTAAATTAAGATTGGTCAGTGTTTAGCAATTCAGCTCCATCAGTGAAAATGGTAATGACAAACAGCACTACACAAGACTGGTCATCAGCAAAGGTAGCAAATGGCAGGCTTCCAAAAGCATAAATTGAATTATTATCTTATATAATTCTGATTTTCCAAGTCTCTTGAAGAAAGACTGATATTAAGTTTTGTATGTCATACAATGAATATTTATTTTAAAATCACAGATAACTACAGTCCACCAGTACATATAAACTATTTCAAACACTTAAGTTGAATCTGGAGAACTTGTGTTAAAAAGGAAAGATCAGTAATGTAAGCAAACTGAGAGATGCAGGGAGCATCTTAAAACACTGAAAAACACTATGTTTAAACCTCAAAATACTGCTCTGCTTGAAATGATGAATTAAAAGTATTAAAAAAAAAAAAAAGAGACAAATCAGCCAAACTAAAACACATTTATTCTGAATAATTGTTTCAAATTTCATTTAGCAGATTTCAGGTCCTTCAACCTGTCTAAATTTCCTCTGAGTTAAACAATCTCCAATAGGCACAAATTAATAAGGACTATTAGTGCTAATGCCACCCATTGCAAAGGGTTCCTATACTCTACTCCTCTGATCTATTTTTCCTAGGGTTTCTCTTTTCTTGAGGTACTCTCTGCAGAGATTTCAAATGGCTGCCTGGATTCCTTTTTTTTTTTTTTTGGCAGATTTGTCATCTCCATAGAGCTTAGTTTGTTCTGATAGCAATAACACACTGCAATCACCAAAAAAACCAAAAACAACCAAACAGACAGCATTTGCAGGAATACTTCTGTGAAAGTGAAATTTTCTGGAGAGTAGTAACAAAAGTGGAAGACTCTGCAGAGAAAACTCCATCAACTTCAGTTGCTATTTTTTAAGCTGCAGGAGCACTTCTGCTTGGGAAACTCATGTCCTGAACCTCTTTTGGTAATCATGAGACAAACTTTAAAGCAGTGAGCTTTAAAAAGGAGGACAGAAGAGAGGCTGAACAACTTAGGAATTCTTTTACAGAAAGAACCTTTCAATAATGCAACTACTTTTTCCAAAACTCACTGTTAGTAATGGCAGAGAGGAGGTAAGGATGGTAAAGGACACTTACATGAACATAACTAGAGTATTGAGACAGTAATAGCTTGGGCACACCTATACTGAATGGCCTCACTCCTTATGGACAGGAATGACAGGGAATTGCCCTGTGCTTCAGCCAGTCAGTCCCTAAACATAGAGGTGCTCTAACACCAGCAATAAACAATTCTCTAGGAATAAGTCATCAAACTAATTCTTATTAGCCTGCATAGATTCCATGAAGAATAAGTCTCTTTGCCTTTTTAATCTCACTCCTGAAGGTGGAAACATCTTCAATTCTATATAATTCCTTAAATATACACCACTGTCACTACATTAACAGGCAAAAGTGCTTAAAGGAAGTGTGGACTTGTGTATGTGGGATGTGATGTCAATGTAGCCAGCTACAAACTGCTTGACTCTGCAGGCTGAGCTCATGCAATCTGTGGGGAGCACTGAGGAGCAACAATTTACTCCACATAAGGGTAGGAGCTTCATGCCTTGGAGCTTGTTATCACTGGGGTGCTTTGCACAAATAAAACCAACAGGTAAGAAAAAAAGGAAGAACCAAAGCATGGCTAGAAAAAACAATCTCATGCTGTTATTCCTGGCCAGATCCAGACAAGGATCACAAGAACTAGGTGTTTTTCAGTACTTCCTAAATATAAATCACATGCAGGTCACATTCTGCCCACTGCTAGATGATTGACAGAGTACTGGCTAAGAAGGTGGTTTTACTTCTGTCCTTTCTAAAAGACAGTGAATGTTTCTGATTCAATGTGAATTTGAAAAGGAATTGCCAGAGACATGAGCTTAGCATTCATTGTTCCATGTGACATTACCTTTTGACATTACAGCAGGATTAGTTCTTCTAACTTGAGTGCTTACCAAAGTGATACAGAACTGTCTTGAGACCCCTTCAGCTTCTGAACATCATGTATAAAATGGCATCAGAATGCAGGGAATTTAGTCACTCCACTACTGAACAAACCATGGGAGTGGAATAATCATGCTTTAACTCTATCAGTTTTATATTTAATTTAATATTTAACTCTGACCAATGAACATGCAGACAAGCTACCAAATAGCCTCTTTAAAGGGAACAGGAGCAGGTAAGAATAGAAGAAAGTTAGCCAAGGACTACTAGGTGGGGACAACCTGAAAATGGAACAATAATGGAATTCCAGAAAAAGCAATCAAAAACCCCACCTTTTCTGGATAAAGCTGCTTCTTCTAACTGATATACCACAATTTGCCAGTGACATTTTCAAGTTCATAAACTGTTATATTATTACTGCTACAGCCATAAAAGGGAATAAGAAGGTTGTATGGCAGAGTTAATTGATTCTAAGCAATGGGTTTGGGTTTGTCAACATCAACAATAAAATCTAAGCTCAACAGAGGAGATTAATTCGATACCAAAAGCAGCCTCCTAAGAAGCAGGGACTGATTCCATCCAAGATTTTCTGCTTACTTGGTGCTCAACTACAGATTTTGCATATGTGGAGCGAATCTCCACAGATAGCATATTGCCCTTCATGCCCAGGTTTTTTTTCTCCTTAGATGTTTCTTTAACAAGAAAGGAAAATACTTTACATAGAAATTATTTTACAGCATGTGACTAATCTCACATTGCTTAACAGTTGCAATTCCATTAATGCATACCATAATAATTTCATTCTCATTTAAACAATTTTGTTTCTTTATCCCAAAAGCTCATTTCTAAATTCAAAAAACACGTGATTCAATTACACTTACACTTGTTGGAGGTAAATATTTCTTCTGTTATTTACTTCTCTAATACAAATTCTAGATTTCAATGAGCTACACCTGCTAAACAGGGTGCAGGTTAAAAGTGCCACACCTTACCTCTGTCACTGTCATACAAATATGCAAACTTGGTCCACTGATAGTATTCGATCAAGCTAAGAAGAGCTCCCTTGAGGTCAGGTCTCATCTGAATGACAAAGGGATGTGTTCCATCTGTTGGGAAGCTGGGAGTTATGAAGGAGACATGAAGAGTCCCACAGAATGATGTTATGGTATTTACAGACTTCTTGTCATAGAATCCAAAAATAGCAAAGACTCCTCTTGAAAACTGGGAGCAGACTAGAAAGAAGAAAGACAGAAAGTTAGTGGGAGAATTTATTTTAAAAAAATTATTGAAAACTCTATAATGTATATATTTATGAGAAATGTGTGTCTGAAAAATGTCTGATCACATATATACCAGACAAAAAAGGTAATACTCTGCTATGGAGATAATTTGTTAGCATTAGCTATCAGTAATATAAAACTTACACTAGAAAAAACAACAAAAAAAGAAGTACCAGATTTGTGGTGCACACTCCTAGGTGATAAAACTCACCAACTTATTCTCAAATTCAATTTATGTTGTAAAGAACAGTGATGATAGACATCAATGGCAGTTGCAATTCAAAAAATGAGATATTATGACCACACATAGCATTATGGAAATAGATAATGTTTTGTCATGTTAAAAATAAACTGCCTCTGAGGTCAAGACTCACTGAGCTTTTTGTAAAATACTTTAAATAACTTTCCATTTGTGGAAATACAAAGCCAAAACTAAACCCAAATCTATCAAGAGCAGTAAGAAATTCATTTGCTTTAAAACTCTCCTGTATCAAAGGATTATTTTAATTCCTGGTTTGTAGGACTCAGCAAAAGTTGCTCCTTCTGGACGACACTTGGGGTCATGTTGCAGGAAGAATAACCTCATAGGTGTAAATAACATGCTGATCATTCACTTTTTATCAGTGGAGACAATTCAAGCCAGCTGATGAATGTGACTGACCAGGACAGAAAAGAGCTGGTTCTTCTGGGGTGTTCTTTTCTTTGAGACTGCAGGGTATACCAGTGCCTAAGCTCTAAACCCAGGGTACAATAAGGAAATATTAATCTCTGATTAAATCACACTTATCACTTATGCATTCTTTGGTTTGCAGAGTCACCTTGAACAAGACACATCCTTCTAGAGACACCTGACCTGCTTACAGATAGAAATCACCATGTAATTGATGCTAATTTTGCCCAGCCACTTAGTGCACTAATCTTTGAATATAATTCATATAAGGGCAAAAATAAGTTGGTTTATTTTTAGAATTTCCTAGATTTGAACTAATAATATATTTTTATCTTTCAAATTTATTGTATCTTTATTTTTAAAATTGTGTTTCTTTTTTTAAAAGAAACATTACCCATTTATGCCTGGAACTACTCATTGCTATCTTCTTTTCGTGGCTCTGCCTATGTATCTATGCTACCACTCATCTCTCATGCCCTAATTATTCCTATACTCCAATTAAAAGCACCTAAACAGGATGAGTGAAATTCTAAGTCTGCCAGTTTTAAGTTTTCACCTATTAACTTTAATTAGGTCAGAATTTTGCCTCAGGTGAAAAACTACAAGTGATTAGAAAACTTGATGAGTAACACCTCTTTATAAAAGGATTCTGCAGGTTTTACAGGGCTAGAGTACAAGATGGTCAAACCTTTTCCATTCTAACTACAAATCATTACAGCATCATAGAATTGTTTTGAGTGGAAAAGACAAGTACAGAGTCCAATCATTAACTCAGCACTGCAAAGTCCATCACTAAACCATGTCCCCAAGCGTCACATCTCAACATCTTTTAAAGACATCCACGATAGTTACTCAACAGCTTCCCTGGGATGATTATTCCAATGTCTCCCAACCCCTCCCATGAAGAAATTTTTCCTAATAGCCAGTCTAAATATCCCGTATCCTAACTTGAGGCCATTTCCTCTTCTATTGCTTGTTATCTGAGAGGAGATCAAGTTCCACATTGCTACACCCTCCTTCCAGGCATCTGTAGAGAGTGATAAGGTCTCCCCTCAGCCTCCTTTGCTCCACACCAAATATCCCTAGCCCCTCCCCCGCAATTGGTCCTCACAAGACTTGTGCTCCAGACTCTTCTCCAGCTTCGTTGCCCTTCCCTGGACATGCTCCAGCACCTCAATGTCCTTCCTGTATTGAGGGGCCCAGAACTGGACACAGCACTCAAGTGCAGCCTCACCAGTGCTGAGTACATGGGACAGTCACTGTCCCTGCTCCTGCTGGCCACTCTATTGCTGACACAGGCCAGGATGCCATTGGCCTTCTTGGCCACCTGAGCACAGCTGGCTCATGTTCAGCTGCTGTTGGCCAGCACCTCCAGATCCTTTTCTGCCAGGCAGCTTTCCAGCTGCTCTTCCCCCAGCCTGTACTGCTACGTGGGGTTGTGATCCAAGCATAGGACCTGGCACTTAGCCTTGTTGAACCTCACACAGTTGGCCTTGGCCCATTAATCCAGCCTGTCCAGACCCCTCTGTGGAGCCATCCAGCCCTCCAGCAGATCAACACTCCCACCCAACTTGGTGGCCTCTGCAAACTGACCAAGAGTGAACTTGATCCTCTCATCCCAATGGTTGATAAATACATCAAATATAAAAACATCCAACACAGTGGATGTCCTGGGAGACACCACTTGTGACTGGCTGCCAGCTGGATGGAACTCCATTCATCAGTGCTCTCTAGGCTGACCATCCAGCCAGCTTTTTACTCCTGCAAGCCATAAACAGTCAGTTTCTCCAGGAGAATGCTATGGAAAATGGTGTCAAAGGCTTTACTAAAGCCAGGTAGACAAGACTCACAACTTTTCCCTCATTCACCAAGTAGGTTGTCTTGCCATAGAAGGAGATAAGGCTGGAGGAGCAGAACCTGCCTTTCATAAATCTGTGCTGGCTGGGCCTGATCACTTGTTTGAGCTGCATGTGACAGCATTTAAGATGACCTTCCCCAGCACCAAGGTTTGGCTGACAGGCCAGGTTATCCTTCCAACTGTTGTAGATGGGTGTCACCTTTGCTAATTTCCAGACAATGGGACCTCCACAGTCCTAGCAGACTTGACGTCAAGTCAACTGACCCATGACCAAAAAAAACCCTCAAAAATCAAAATTCTACTGATGACACCATGCTTAGAGCCAGGTATTGATCTGTTGGCTTGCTGTTTTTTTCTGTTTCTTCCCTTCTGTTTCTTCTCTGCACCTGGAAGGATAGAGGAAAATGCCATTTGTGCTCCTGATCCCTCAACCAGTTGTTCCAAGTCCCTGAAGTCTCTTGGTTGCTCTCAGAGAGATTTCAGGGACCTGGGACAGTCTTCTGGGACTTCCTTAGACTTCTTGTTGCAACTTCATTACTGCCTACTTGAAAAAAAATCAGTCAAGGATAATCAATCAAAGACAGTACAGGGCAGGAAGCTTTCTCTTAATGTCTTAAACCCAAGCCCCAAGGAGACAGGGCTGGTTGGCATAACGTGCCTTCTGCTCCCTTCAGAGGGGACTCTCCTATGGAAATGACCCATCTTTTTTCTTTGTGGAAGCAGTTTTGATGCAGAGAGTAGGCCAACCCCAGTAACACCTCCATGCTGGATGAAGCACTGTCCTTGTTATTGTTCAGTTTCACTTGCAGAGCCTCATACCTGTTATGGGAGCGCACATGGGAAGGTGGGGCAGTCACAGAGGAGACACCAGCTACACCAGGCAGGAGCCCATCACCACTGCCCCCTACTCTTTCAGTCACTGTGATCACCCAGGCAGACAGAGGCAAGGGAATCCTCTGTGTCATGTATCCAGTCTGCCTGTCCAGTGTCAGGGAAAGCAGGTAGCTTTTAGTCTCTCTCTCTCCTGCTACTCCTCAACCACTCACCTCCCAGAACTCTGTCCCTGAGCACAGAGGGGTTCCCCTACCCAGGCACACCTCCATAGGAGTGCTCCCTGCTGCTGGTCGGTCCTGGGCAGAGCAGGCTGCACCCTCCAGCCCAACACCTGTCTGGCAGTTCCCATCAGAGCCCTGTCTCTGGGCAGTTGTGTCATGTTGAACAAAGATTTCTGGAAAAGGCAGTGCATTTTCTGAACAGCTTTACTGTTTAAGTTACTGGAACTCCTTGTTCTACTGCACGTCATTATGCTCTTGCTGAGGCAAAACCAACCCACTACCTCCCCACACACTCATGAATGATGAGTGTTTCCCATGTGCAGTGACGGCAGATACCACCTGAACCCGCTACAATAAAGGCATTAATGCCTCATAACCCACCTTCAAAAACGCCCATAAAAACAGAGCATCACTTTACTTCTGGATTACTGGATGAGAATCTTGCAAAGACTGTTACTTGTACACTACTGTGACCTTCTGTATTAAACCATTTTAATACTGTGTATAAGGTGACAGAGATAGAAATGGTCTCATCAAAGGACCACTGAAAAATAAAATCATTTTGTGTCACTACTGCCAATACTTGGCATGCATTTCTCCTGTCACACTGCTTTTCTTCCATCACCAGTCAGCAATTTTAGGCATAGATGGAATAATGTTCCCTACAGCAGCTAACACCCAGAAAATATGAAAACCATAGGTCATGCCTTTTCAAAATCACGATCCATCCTCTCCTCACCTCTCCTCTCTTCTCCTCTACCTGACACTGGAGACCTTTACCTTGGCCCATGTCTCCCTTTTGCTCTTCCTTTCTTCTTCTCTGTAGGCTGGGGACAGAGGAGAGAGTGAGTGGCTGTGAGTGCTTTGCACCTGGCGGGGCTAACCCATGACAGGGTAAAAGGTGTTATTCCACCTTCCACCCACAGGACAGACCTGCCAGTACTGCTGGCCTGTGCTCCACTGTACCTCTTCAGTGACACAAACATGCACCCAGTCTACTCTCTTCAGAAGACAACTGCTCTTTCAAACTGGATATCCTCCCTGAAAAGGCACAAACCCACGCCACCTCTCATCACAAGTTAAATACAGCACTCTTGGACTAACACAGTGAACAAGTCTCTGTTTAACAGTCTCTACACCTGATAAATCATCAGTCCTTACACATACATGTGTCTTCTTCTGAGGAAGGCTGGTTAAACTGGAATTTTCATCTCCTCTCCTGCACAAAGTGAAAGACAAGTGAAAAGCACCACCTCCAGCTGGGAAAGTCAAGTCACTGCAGTTCTAAATACCTAGAGGAGCCGCGGTTAAAAGCTGAATTACACACACACACGGGTAAACAATCCCAACAAATAATATGGTAAAAGCAAAAACATTTTATATTTTTAAAATTATTATGAAACCTGCCAAACAGATACAATGTCTTGTTCAATTCAACCAGTGTTCCCTTAAAGTGAGATAAAATCTCTCTCTTCAGGTATGGACATAACTCACATCTAGGTCAACCAGAAAAATCAGGATCAACTATAATCCAGGTAAAAATAAATTTTCATCAGCAGTGATCAGTGTCACAATGTCACACAGAAGAACCTCAGTGTTGTGCTTTTCTCTGTGAAATTCCACTAAAGGTAAGTGGGCAGGCACCTATGCTATGTAATAAAAACATGCTACAAATAAGCATTTAGACTTTGTCGAAAGACAAATTCTTGCAATTCTTATGGGGTTTTTGTTTTGTCTTTTAAGAGCAAAGGGAAAAGAAGGGGCAGTATTTCCAAATATAATGGTGACCCAGCGGATAATGCAGAAACTGCAATTGTTTTTGGCAGGATTCCCACCTCAGACTAAGTCTACAGACATGTTGCTATTGCTGGAAGACATTAGTTTTATAACGGTGAATCACAAGCTGTTCACGATCATTAGAGTAAAAAAAAAAAGTCATGATGATTAGGACTCATAAGCCATTGAAATATGAAAGATCTATTTCATTAATGACATTAGAACCAACTGCCAAGATTCATTTCTTTCAAGCTCTCCTATATGAATTGGGGTCCTTTCCAGAAATAGTCTATGGCTCACTTAGCAACAAAAGGGGAAGAATATAGTAAGCTCATTTTGTGATCACTTTTCTAAAGAGATTCTCCTAGAATGGCAAATATCCATGAATTCCAAGAAACAGGGCAAATAAAAATTCTTGAGAAGGAACAATTATGAGAAGGTTTTGTTACAGTAGAAGTTTAACTATTTTATATTTGACTTCTTGTTCTACAAACATTGCCAGGCACAAACCTAGCTTGCCTTTTTCTCCAGAGCACTCAAAAGCTCCCCTAGACTTTTATTACAAAAGCTAGGGGCCAGATTTGTTCAACAACAAAATTAAGCCTAAGCCTGCAATGAGAAATAGGTGCTCTGTCAGAGGGTGGCCAAAACTGCTTGCTCCGTTATTAACTCCCCCATTGTTAACTACATCTCCTTCTTCTTAGAACTCCTTTTTGCCACAATGCATTCATACCTTTCTCTCTTTTCCACTTGCTTCATTTCATTATTCTGTTTTGCCAATAAACTCTGTAAGCAGGACAAATTGATATTTAGCACTGTGGTCATAACTGGTTCTTCAGAAACACAGAAATACAGCACTATACACTCTTTGCCTCTCATCATACAGAGCATATTTCTGTGATGCATATCATCCTAAACCCAAAGCTCAGGAAGTGCCAGCTGAAGAGTACACTTGCAAATTCCAAATACAAACATATTACAAATATGCTAAGCTTTACAGAATGAAATGACTCCAGTGAAGGAATGATAGTTTGTTTGCATGACTGAAGAACTGAATCATTAAATCACACAGAAACAGTTGGATTTGAATACATATGTTTAGAAGCTCTTTCTGATTAAGTCCTCCTCAGCCAAGATTTTCTTCCTTCAGTATTCTCCAAACAGAAAGTAATAAACCTAATAATTGTTTACATTCAGAGACAACTAAATTAGAAAAAGAAAATTAGCAAAGTGCTAATTGCTTACTAAAACAAATGTCTAGTAGTACCTGGTTACAGGTAAATCTCCAAACACTGGTATCATGACTCTTGACATACTTCTGAATTTTTTTAAGAGAGTTTTGACACTTGGTTTCTGTCCAAAGATGAAAATTTAAAATAAGAAAGTATTTGTCATTCAGTGCTTAGATTTCAAATGCTGTCCAGTATTAATGTGGCTTTATATATTATTTTATTGTAATACCTTGGTTTATCATTAGTGCTAACAAAACTGTTTTAATATTAGCATAAGGAAATAAGTATTCAGTGCAATTATTTAATCACACACAACGCAATAATCATTCCCTTACTTCTATGAGAAAGAAACTATAGTATAAGTATAAAGGAAGAGTCAAGCACTGCCTCTCCAAAAGAGACCAAAACACAAAGGAAACACTCATTGGTTTGAAAAGTTGATAGATGAGTCAGAAGTAGCCAGGAACGAGATGTAGAAACTGAATGCCCAGTTTACACAATCATTTCAGCTTCTGAAAGACCACGCTGTGAATAAGCAGACAGTGGAAAGGAACAATAGATGGAACAAAAAATAAGCAGGAACCACAGAGAAAAGAAAGAATTCATGTATGATTGAAACTGTATCAGAAAATCATTGTGAAAATAAAAACCAGTATGGATTGCTTCCAAGGCCATTACAAAAACCGCAGCACAGCAGACAGCATAATGCATACAATTTCCTAGACTAATTGTGTTTCAGCTAATATTATAGATACAGTCTGCATGGTCTATTTTACCCATTCAGATTCTATGATTACCTCCTAGATACATGCTACCCCTCAGGAAGATTGAATAAGGCATAAAGGATCAGCTGAGTCCATCCAGAGGGATATTTAGAACCACAGAAAAGTATGTTTTAAGCAGAATAACCTGAGATAGAAATAATTTTTTCTAAAGGCCATGGTAGACTAACTGAAATTGGGAAGAAAACAGATCCCCAAGGCTCAGAGAAGAGCATAATAACTGAAAGACAACAGACCAGGCCTTCATGATAGCATTCAATAAAACACAGGGCACAGAACCCAAATAAAGGCTGGCATTTTAAAATTCCAAGACTACCAAAGCTGAGGGGCAATCAATGCCAATTAAAAAACTCAATGGCAATCAGAACTAAAACCATGCTGTACTTCTGGATAACAAAACACTGAATTACACTGAAAAGACCTTCCCTTTTATCTCTGCAAATTTTCATTCCAGCCCTAATAAATGTGGAGTTTTATCTTATTTTAAGCGTTTAAGAAAATCTGCCCAAAATTATAGCCATTCAATACTGACCTAAAGTGTGTATTTTTTCTTCTTTGCAGGTTGTTCGTACACATATCCTATGGCAAAAAACCCAAACAAACCAGACCTCATTGGGAAAGGTGATCATTGAATATTGAGCTCACACACAAAGAATGATGTGGAGCTGGTAAATAGCTCAGTAATGAACCTCCTCACCTGCACTCTCTGCATTAATGCACAAAACGTGACTTACAGCACCAGACAGTGAGTTGGCAAGCCATTGGTCTGTATCAGAATGGGGGCAGGCTCAGTTTTTCACTGAGCTGACTAGGGAAATTCTCACAGCCTCAGAGACTGGGAAAGGAAGAATTTAAATCCCAAGACTGGAATATCTGTAGAGGGCAATTATGGCAGAGCAGATACAAAGGAGATTTTTTTTTTTTTTTTTTTTTTTACCTTTCCTGGCAGAAATGCCATCTTCAGTTGTTGCTGCAACCTGAACTGTTTGCTCAGAGATTATGCAACTGAGTGGAACTTTCCACACCTTGTTATTAGCAAAAGCAGCTTTGATAATTTTGTAAAATTCGACTCAAAATCTGATTTGCTGCAGTACAAAACAAGCTCAAAATCCAGAGGAGAGGCAGATTAATCTATTTCAACCGGTCAATCATACTTCACACTGAGGAAGGAAACTTTGTGCCAATATGGGATATTTTAAGCAGCACAAAAAAGCCTACAAGAACTTAGTAGCCATCTGTTAGGAAAGTACATGATGATAGGCACAACTTCTCTATATGCTAATGTTGCGATAATGAAGGTGGTAAATAAACATCATGTTCACAATGAAACAACAGGTCAGAAAAACAGTCTGTTTCAACGACAGTTGCATTCAATTACATATTGTTTGGCTGTGCACTGTAAAGCATTTGAAAATCTTTCACTGCTAGGACAATTACCATGATGCAAAAGAAATCATTACAATCACCGTTGGAAAGAATCACGTTACAACAATTATGTTTTTACAAATCAAATGAGATTCCTGGAATAAAATTAAAATGCAATTCTCCTTGTGAAAGGGAAAAAAAAAAGTTCCTATTCCACAAAATTCTTACACAATTCTTTACTGTTAGGATTCTAGTGTATTTGTCCAAATCTCCATTTTCTCCAGCTGAAGGAGATAAATGTTTCCTGAACTGCAAATATAGTGACCTGGGAACTCTATTAAATAACAGAAATATAACTTTGTCTTGTCTCCAAAATCCAGATATTCTTCAGGAAGCTTCTCCCCCCTGTCTCATTTCTTTCTCTCCTCCTGCCACCCCAAATAAAAACCATTCTGTTTCCATTTGGTTACACAAACTTTAAGTCAATCAATTTCCTTCAGATCTAAGAACTGACCTTGCAAATATGCCTGGCTGACTTTCTGACTGTGTTTCTACCTTTCCCAATAATTACAACTTCACAGTAACACAAAACTTAGAGTGTCCAACAAAGTATTACATCCCAGATGTAGAAGCAGATCATCAAACCTAAGAAGTGGCTACAGGCTTTTTGGAGCCACAGTGCAAGTCATGGAGAAGTCATCTATTTCAGTGCCAGGCTCATTTTGTTCAATCAGCATAACTCTACTGAATTTAACAGAGTCAATATAATTTATCCCAACTAAAAATGTAATTCTCCATTTTTAGCATAACCATTTTCACACATATTTTCAAACCAGAAATGTTATATACAACAGAACACTCGTCATCTCCTCTTCTCCTTAATCAGCATTGCTGGAAGCATCCCATTTCTACATTTCATTAAACTAATCGTATTCCAGTTCCCAAGAAAATGTCATTGTGTAAAACTGTCTTTGAAAAATTGTAAAAGGAACTGGAGAGAGATAGAAATAACTTGGTAGGTAAAAGAACGTTTTGTTAAAATGCTGACAGATTGGGATTCAATTTATCAACTAGTTTTTCTTTAATTGTGCTAGAAGGACCAACCATCACTCCTGAACAGATTGTCTAACACCTTCTAAAAGAAAACATGGCTTCAGCACAGAGTTCTCCTGTTAGAAGGATGGGAATAGCTACAAGAAAAGACTCCGAGCTTTCCCTCATAAGGATAAAAAAAAAAGAAATCTGGAACAAACCTTAAGAAAACCGCTGTAAGGAATAAAGAGGATTTCATGAGGCAGAGAAAGCACAGTGGAAGATATGAAAGTGATCTATTACTTCTGAAGAGGGCTCCATATTACATTGTTAAAGGAATAAACTGCAATTTTCCAATTGGTCACTGGTGACCTGCCATACATCTTACTCTGAGAAAGTCAAATGTTTAGTCCTTTTTATTGCTTACATATCTCTGTCTGAAATGGTACAGCTGGGAGGATATTTCCTTCACTCTGCCCAGGCCAGCCTACACCTTTTCACTCCAGCATGGCCAGCACTGCAGCACACAGCTGCCCTACAGCCTGTCATACCCAGCCTAAGCGCCCCTCCCTCCAGACAGCTGAACCTGATTTGCAAGTAAATTATCCAACTAAAAATTTTGGCATAACTCTGCTGAGAGGAATATCTCACAAGCCCATGACTAAATATAACAGCAATAAAGACAATTTCCTATGCTGTCATGGGTCTAACAGCTTCTGCTCCTCATAGGAATAATGATGGATCTCTGCCACCTGTAACAACTTCCACCCAGCATTGTCCCAGCCTAAACCACTGACCTACAGCAAAGGATGGCTTCATGTGGTTCTTTTGGTGACATTTTAGCAGTACTTCCAGCCACAGTCTAACTTCCTGCAACATCTTGCAGATTTATGACACTCATTGGAAGAATCAGCTGTTAACCTAATTTGTGAGGCTTTATTTGTATTTAGAAATGGTCCGGTATTCACATCACACACCTTCCTATACGCATGCCCTATTCTTCAATGACTGTAGAAGTAAGAGAAACGTCATTTATTTGAGAAGTATTCAAAGAGCATTTAATAAATATCATTAGTAATAAAAATCAGAAAAGTAGTAAGATACTCTTAATTAGGTCACTCTAGTGAACAGCTGTTTGTCCTGATTATATGACTTCTTTAATTAAGAGAACAACTTATTGAATAATAAAGCAGCAAGGAGAGCTTTAAAATGATAAAGTAAAATAAGCATGCATTGCAAACATAGTAAGAACATTCCTTGCCTCTCCTTTGGCAATTGCTTTAACATTCATAAACTTGATACAATTCAAAATGCATTAAAAGTTTCAAACTTTTTTTTGTTTTATTTAGGATTGGCTGATTAAATCATTAACAAAACTTGCAAAGATGTGATACAGCCCATCATTACCAGTTAACACTGGTTAACTTTAACACAGCTAACTTGAACAAAGCAATGATTCATCCTTATGTTTCACTGGGACTGAGATTATACCTCCAGATATTTTCTTCCTGTGTTCAGATCTCACAGGAGTGGGGGTAATTAGTTTAATGACATTTTACACTGTTTAACCTCTATGTTTTGCCTATATTACCTGGGCTAATTTGAGCACCTACATTGTACTGCATGCTATGTATAGACATGCACATACACTACAACAAACTAAAAATACAATTTCTAGAGGAAACTTGTGCAATGACTAAAACAGCATGAAAAAACACTCCCACTCAGCACTGAAATAGTCTCAGAGTCACATTATCTGGGCCTTTAAGTTCTCTATTGCAAACCTCCTGCTACATTACATATGTTCTCTCTACCTTTATGTACGAATTATGTATGTTCTAAATATATGTTTTGCAGAGGCTTACAGGATTACTACATTTGGCTTTATAAGAATATCCCATTTACCCACCCTCACTGCCATTTCAAGTCAACAAAACAAAACAAAACAAAAAACCCCTAAACAACAACTGCAAACCCCCCCTCCCAAAATGTACAAACAAAAAAACATCTCCACAAAGTAAAAGACATTTTATGGCCTTACAGTTTCAAAACATACTTCTTCCTTTAGCTGAGCAAAGCATATCTCAATGTCAAGAAGTTCTATGGTGTGCATATAAGATCAGTAACTCGTTTTTGGAAAATGAGCTTTTCACTGTGTGTTCTAATGCTTTAAAACCTTACCATAATACACCTGAGACAAATAATCAATAAAATATTTACCAACACTATTTACTATGTCTCCTCTAGCAAAGCAAACAAATTTTTCAACTTCCCTTGCAAATAGTTACCTCAAATTGACCTTGTTTATTAAGAGCTTCTAAGCACATATTAAGTTAAAAAAAAGGTCTTTTCCAGGCACATTGAAATGAAAATCCACTTCTCCTTTGTATCAAACATCAGAAAAAAATATTTAATGTAAAGTCCTTCCAGAAAATGTTGGTTCAAGTAGACACATCAAGCAACTGGAGATAAGCTCTCCAGAAACAGATTACTGACACTAGAAAGAAAATATTACCACCTGCACATCAAAAGGCCAGACTGAGGACCCAGTCTGAATGCTCCAGCCACTTGGAGACCTGCTCACAGCACACACTGCACTCATACTGGGCTTTTAACCATGGGTTTGGCAGCAAGCAGTGCACTGCCCTCAGCACATGTGCAGAATGGAGCATTACTACTGAAGATTGAATTTATTGGTTTCAGTGGTTTTACCTTGGGCTGACTTTAGGTTATCCCTGTGGACTAAATGTCCACTAGCAGTTTGATTGCATTGGTGGAATTCCAGAAACACATCCTTCAGTTCAGTTAATTCAAAAAGAATGTGTTACTAAACCACTCCAGGATATGAAACAAGCAGCAGAGCCAGGGCTGATCAGGAAACTTCCTTGAAACATTCTACTCTTAACCCAAACTGAATTATTCAGGTGGAGACATCCATGTATTCCCATGGTATGAAAAACATATTTCCATTTGAACATAAGTAAAATTTGATATGATGGGATAGCACTAGAACTAGTTACACTAGGCTGCATAAATTTAGTGTCCCTTAGGTATTTCAGATTTTCACTGACAACTTGCTAAGAAAGTTTACACCAAAACCAGAAGTATTAAGCTTCAAGCCTTCTTTAACTTCCTGTTCTTAAGAGGTACTTGACTTTTCATAGTCACATACGTTCAGGTTGCACCAGCTCACACAAATAAAAAATTAGAGAACTCTTTACCCCTGTTGACATCTTGTACAGCCCTATCATTAGCATCTGGCTTGGTGTTTGTTTGATGTCCTAATTCACTGAAAAAACGCTAAATGTGTCACTTCCCAAGGAAATATTACCTCTCTTCTCTTCTGTTATTTTTAAAAACTCATGATTCTCAAACAAGTGTCATGGTTGGGTGTCAGCTTCATGTCATGTTTCATATCACCAGGCATAGGGAAAATGCAGTAAATCATGGTGTAGATCTTGTAGACTGATTTGTTATACTTACAAGTGGCTGCTTAAAATTTCTAGCACTAGCCAGCTGGAGTGGTTGCTGTGCACTGCATGGAGAGTAGTCCAGTATTGAATAATTAGACTTCAGAGTTATAAAACACAGCTGAGCTCCTACAGGTAAAAAAATTTCTGTGACAGCTCTAACACTCTCCATTACTTCTGGAAAATCAGATCACAGTTTTCACAGCTATGAAACAACTTGACCAATTGCTGGAAGTTCAAGTGAAACAGCTAAGATTTTTTGATCTATCCTAATAATGAAGCAGAGCATATGCTTTTTAGTGTTTTCCCTACTTGACAGTCAGTAGCTGTTTCAAATTTTGGGTGATATGGTCAGGGGGACTGGCTGTATGCTTGGTTGGTTTAGCATTTTTCCATAGTTTGACCAAGAAACAACATTTAGATTACTCAAAATGATGATGACTAAAATATTATTTGTCTTTCTAAGTCACACTTCCTGCATTTAACTGAAATGTAATGTCCATTATGGTAACTTTGTTCAGGGTAATCTAGTACCTCACACTGTTTGCCCAGAATAATTAGTTTTTGCTCATACAGCATTCTAACGCTTCAGGCTGTTAAAAAGGCTTCTATAAATACACCTGATCAGCACTGTAATGCAACAAAATACAGCATATTGTAGCATCTGCCACACAAAGCAGTGAAGGGCAAGCCTAGCTCTCAGCTGTGGCATGCCACCTAGTTTGTTCCCTAACATTTATCTAGCCATATGGCTCGTCCTAGGTGGCCAGGCACCACTAAAACACAGGTGTGTGTTCTTTCACTCGAATTCATGACCCATGCAACAAAGCTGAACTCAGCTCTTCTAATTCCATATTCAGAGCCACTTCTGTGGTGTAAGTTTACATAGAGTGTACTACAATAAACAAACAGGAATTGTGCATAACACCTCCAAAACGCTTAATTACATTGACTACTGTTTAAAAACATTTCCCCCTGGAGAACAAAGCCTAATCTAAAACTCACTGACAGTTATATAAACCACAGAACAAGGATGCATTTAAAATAAAAGTGTCCAGTGGCTGACCAACAGCAAATGGGTTCCCCGATTTCCTCTCAAACAAAGCCATCAGCATGGAATCAAAATCTCATTCATTCTGGCCCAACCATCAATGAGGCAAACCGGAAAATTTTAACATGCTGGTTCTCCCCAGTCCAAGGCTGTTATTTCAGAACTGCTCTGCCTCTGATCCTCACCATTAATGTAGTCTTTCTCCCTTGCTTTCCACCTGACTGTAAGAAAGCTGTTTCAAGAAGTCCTCTGAGCTCATTATTAGGCTTCATCCCCTAAAGGACCATAAATAGACAGGAAGGCTTCTGCATTCAAACACTGCCAGTTTGGCACCCTTTAATACCACATAAATCAGGAAAGGCTGAAACATAGAAAGACTTTTTTGCTGCTCTCTATATTAACTCACACTAAAAACATTGTTGATCACCTGGCTGAATCCATTACATAAAACAGTACTGGCATTTTCCCCGTTTCACCCCAATTTTTTTACCTCTCATTGAGCATCCTATTTGAAGATACTGTGAAATGTCTTGCCTTGAAAACTACAAGAGCCTCAGTCCACCCTCTAAGAAACATGGAAAACAGCTAAAGTCAGTTTGCACTGAGCAGAGCTGATGTTGCAGTACCTGAAATTGCCATTGAAAATATTTGCAAGAACCACCATTTTATTATGCAAACATGTGAAATACAGTAGCAGCTTAATCTTATTCTCATTGGAGTCAATGTAAGTTTTGCTATTTACTGAAAAAGGAAACAAATCAAACATGAGAAGCTTAATAATCCAAGCTCACTGACCATTGTGCAAATAGCACTTGATTAATTCCAGGTACCATTGTAACATACAGAACGGCTCTGTGCAGGGAAAAGTGAGGTCTCCTTCTTCACAGGGGAAGGAAAGCTGTCTACCACAGAAACTCTGGGAGCAACCCCTCATGCCCCAGTGTTCCACTGCTGGTCAAAGAGCTACACAATGGCTCTCTGTGTCCATGTGTAGACAGTCAGAGCTTCCATCACTGCAGAAGGAATGTCATTTAACCCACATCATCACTAGTCCCTAAGCTGCAGCTAATGCACAGTATCAGCAACTCATCTTACAGGGTGAGCTTTTATGTTGAAACCCTCAGTAACATTTCAGAGATGGGTATTTTGTGGGGAAAAAAACCCCAACTCTTAAATATTTCAAATAATGGTTACATTTAAACATTAAAAAAAAATCTAAAAACTTTTATTTCTAAACATATTACCAGCAAAAACTGTACCAGAATTAATGACACTTTTGATTATGACAGCATAATAACTATACTGTGGATGCTTGCTCTGGAATATTCTTTAGGAAAAAAAGCCTTTGCTATTAAAAAAAAATTACCTGAAATAGTAAACATGATTTCAAAGGCTATGTACTAAAGGCCAAACAGTTATACTACTAATTAGTGCACTAAAAGTTAAATCAATACAGCACAATGTAGATCACAGACAACTTGTGCCCTAATGTTCTCACAGCAGACTGTACAAACCTCTGGGTTTTTTTGGTTTTTTTCTATACCTTTAGATGTACCTTATACTTATCCCCACAGTATAAGAATGTTTATGACATGATTGAATGACCTTATACAACTTTATATAAGTAAAGAAGGAGAACCCAGAAAAGAAAGGCAAAATAGTTAATTGTAGATGGAAAGAGGGAGGCAGATGAGACAAATGAGTGCTATTAAAAAAAAAGTATTTTCTGTGAAAAGTAAAGGCAAAGACAAGAATGAACAACCACAAAATCATCACCAGAAAAGTGCATTTTATCCAGCTAAAGTATTTTGTACATTCCTTGCTGTCTTCTCATGCCAAGGAACTTAACCATTGAAGGTGTCCTTTTTCTCTCTCTGTACCACAGCTAGAAAGAATGCTGTGTCATTGCTGACAAGCTGCTATTCTCAGAGGTGCCCAGCTGAAAGTCCTATACAAACTGATTTTCTGCCTCACTTTAATACGGCACGACCTCAACCACCCTCAGTTTCAGTCCCTGAAGTTGCCCAGCCCTACAGTTCTTTGCCCTTTGAATGGTCATGCCCCTTGGTAACTGGCATTTGGAAGGACCTGATACTGTGCACTGTTAGAGGACACCAAATGAGCCACACTGACAAATTCGCTGGAAATGAAAAACTAAAGAGGGGGCAATGAGAGCACAAAGAAATGGGTTCAATCTGCCATTTCAGATCCTTAAGCAGCAACAGGGCTAACACCTTAGAAGTCGTTAAAATTAACAGAAGTCCTCCTAGGGGTAATTCTTGCAAAAGACAGAAACTTCCTTTTGTATTCAAAGGCCTGGATTATTTATCTTTGGAAAATCAACTAATTTACAAATGTAACTGCAGAAGAGAGCCACCATTATTATAATTAACCATATAACCTTTAGTGGGGATCCATCCTCGTGATGCACATTTCAGCCTCATTTTATAAGAATGGAGGCACTTGAGTGGCTTCAGTGAAAAAACATCCTAAATGTGCCTGAACAGAATTAGGATCCAAAGGAGCAAGTCTTTCAGGAAAGCCTGAGATAATGCCTGTGATGAGATCCCCTCTAACAGGTTCACTTAAGGTCCTAAACGCTCCATCCAAATACTGGCACATCAGTCAGAGGAGAAAAGCAATATTTTTTAATGGTCCTTTGGGAAGACAGGGCTTGCAGTGAATTTAGTACTTTCTGGTATACCATCTACATTCCAAGAAAGAGCATTAAAATACTGAAAGGATCTGCAGAAGAGGAAGTCATTGTGAATTATAGCCCAGTGCATGGCAGTCTCAGAAAGGAACCCATCAAAGCCCTTTAAATCCCAGCACACAGGTTGTGAGTTGGCAGTGAACAACGTTTTTTTCTAAATCACAGCAAAATGAGATCACAAAAAGAGGCCATGAGGTCAGATACAAGCACTATGAAACAGCAGAGCAGCTACTGAGAGCATCAACCCTCTTAAGTGGTAAAAGAAATGTCAGTGTTCTTATTTACATTAGCAGAAATTTGCAATGAGTCTATGAAAATTACAAACTAGGCAAAAGGAAAGGGGGAATGATGAGTCGTCTGGAATACTGTTTTTCTAACAGGGATTTTCAAAATACAAAGACTGTATCATCCTTTAAATCAAAGTAGGGTATTAAAATGACAGGAAGGAAACAGCATCAAATGCTAGAAGGACTTAGGGCAGCAAACTTACAGACAGAAATGCCACTGATCCACTGAGAAAACTGACACCAATGCAGCAACATTGTACTAAAACCCAGAAATATCCACTGCTTCACTGTCTGGCTTTCCATTAATATGCACATGGAAGCTTTGCAACATTTCTACTGATCACCTTCTTGGCAAACCACCAGTATCTTCAGTGCCAAGATTTTAGGGAGATGATTTTAGAGATACAAATATGCGGCCTTATAGTGAAATATATTCTGGAGAGAAATTTCTGCCTGAGATGTTCAGTCATTCCATTTTCTAGACAGACCAAATAAAAAGGAAAGCCAGCTATAGAGATGTGTACTTGCTATTACAAAATACCTGCTGGCATCTGAAAATAAACTAGCAGAAAATCAGCATAAATGAGACTTGAGGCCAACAATCCTTTGAAGAGAAAAATTATGGGATAAATAAAAACAACACGTTTCCAGGCTATTGAAGTACTTCAAATGTAAGAAAAGGATTGAGAGAAGAGGCTGAAGTAATAGGGAAAGATTAAATGAATCCCAAGAAAAACATGACCAAATATTCTGTAAGATATGGGAAACTGAACTATTTAGACCCAGAGGAAATCAATGACTGGTGATTTAGATAGATAACTAAAATGATTTACAGGTGCACCTTCTGTTCCTTTTTCACATGTCAACATCACAGGGTGAATTGTGACCATCGAGCCAAGATTATTTGGATTATATTTTTAGTTTTAGGAGAGAAGTGCAGCAGCTGAAGTACATATTACTGATATGATACCCGGGAACACAGATTTGACACATTCAATTCAAGTCCAATTACAGAGTAACACTAAGAGGAAAGGATTGGTCTTCATTACGTTTTTCTTGTTTTACAGCCTGCTCTGATTCCTGAAACTTTTTTACTTTCTTAAAAGGAGGAAGAAAATTAAATTTCCCTAAAACAGAACTATTATTGGTGGAAGTTTAACATTTGGTTTGTTGAGCCCAAAAATGCAACTTGAACTAGCAGGAATGACTGTATTTTAAGTTTCTGGTTCTTTAAGACCATCTCAGTTTGATAAATGCCTACATGCTATTGTCTAAAGAATATTCTGTTTATCCCAAGACCAGATGCATGCAATTTAATCAAGATTTCTGCAATAAACACCAGTGATACAAAGTAGTAACAAATAGCAGGAAGAATTATTTCACCATTTAGGGAACCAACCTTCTCACCTTCTTTTGGAGTGAGAATAACCTGGTAATAACCTGAAGTAACAAACTTGAGAACATCAATCTCCTGCTACTGACAAGTTGCTGACACGGGACCCAGCTAAGATCTGTGACTTTCTCCTTTACATTCATTAGGCAAGGTTAGTAGCATAAAATTTACTGGGTCAATCAAAGACTAATGCTAACCTAGCCAGAGGTTATGAAAATTCCAGAAACAATCTGAGTTCTTCTTAGAAAATAAGAAATGGAAACAGAATCTTGTTACTGCAACATATTAAAATCATATCAAAACTTATTCCTTTATGTTCATAACTTATAGCCACTTATAGCCACTTATAACTTATGTTCATACATTATAGCCACCAGTACAACCAGGAAAAGATGAAAGTTACCAATGTCAGCAAGGGAAGGATTATAAAGAACTATTCCCATAATTATAAAAATAAAGAGTAACTCTATCATTAAAATATAAGCCCTTTTAGTATCACCACCTGGAAATTTAGTATTAAATGGCAATAATAAATAGAATATGAATATGAATTTGCACTCCTTTAAGGCATGTATGTCTGAAAAATCTGAGAAAGATTTTTCTGCATTTTCAGCATCTTAATGAGACTCTTCTCCAACACAGAGGACACATAAGAGTTAGATTTTCATTCTGCACCCATGCCCCTTCTGGAATATAGTAATTCTTGTCTGAAAGCAGTGCAGTAATGTACTAATGAACAGGACTGAGATGACCTAAGATTCTTGAATGAAGGTAGTCAGGAACATTTCGGGAAGACATCCATGTTCTGTCAACTGAAACTTTTTGCCAAAGTCTATCTTTTCCTCCTTTACATTTCATGCCAAAAGAAAAGAAAAAGAAAAAAAAGAAAAAAAAAAAAGAAAAAAAAAAGAATGTCAGACTGTCTAAGTTCTAAAATAGAGTTCTGGACCACAAGCATAAAGAAAAGACAAGTGTTCTCTAATTGGAACTTATTTAAAACAATGCATCAGCTCAAGGACCTAAATCATGCAGTGAAAAAATGACTTTGATTTTCTCCCTTTTCATAAAAATGCTCTGACATGCTTATTTCTCTTTTTCCTGCCAATTTTATCTTATATTTCTCCCAATCTCCAACTTTGTCTTTTTTCCTAACCCATAAGAAATTTCTGATCGATTGTTTTCCCTCACTCATTACAAAGGAAACTAATGTCAAAACAATTAATTTTTCTGTCAAACAGCATTCTTACTTTCTCACCAGCCCTTAGGAAATCTAGACTCATTCCAGCTCTGCTGTAGACAACACTGTGACCTTGAGTAAATAATTCAATCTCCCTCTAACCCTCTTCTGCACTGTATGTGAAAAGAGCAATAAAATTCTTCAGTCTCCTTCATATACGTCAGTTCTGGGCTTTTTGGGCCAAGAACTGGCACTTACTACAAAGCTGTGCAATGCCTAACAATGCAAATAAATGCAGATGATCCTCTGCAGTACAAGGCAGTTTTTAGTTAGCTGCTATGGGGCTCTATCGAAACACTTACCAAAAGTACAGCCATCACTTTCAGTACCTGCTTACAGGCTTTTGGAAACCTAAACAAAGTCATCTCAGATTAGCCATCTCATATTATAGCATCTGATGCAAAAAATATTTTATAAAAAGGTTATAGAGTTCAAATTCCCCAAAACTACTGACAGATAAGACATCAAACTTAAATGCAGTATTTCAAGAACTGTTACTCTCCATCACCATCTTCAACACTCCCTTTGGCATGAGAGTATGACACCCTTGAGGAAAATTAAACAACCTGAAATTAAGAGTAGGACTTGAGAAAAAGCACTGATTCACAATCAGATTGCAAGTCTTCTGTACACTGACTTACGATGGCACGGGTTTTAATGTTGGATTTATAGGAGATGATTATCCACAACTTACATCTGACTGATAATAGCTTGTATTCAAAGTTAGGATCTTCACCTTTGTAGATGACTGTTTCATGCTATGTTGCAAAGTGAGTGGCAGAGGCATTTCCCTTTCCTTTGTACTCCCTAAGGATTAATATTTAAACCATTTATTCCAGAGCATATATATTCTGTTCAACTTGAGCATAATGCGAACTAAATATTTCAGAAAATAATTTAATGGAAGAAAATCCCCCAAAACACACACAGAAAATAAAACCACAAAATAATCCCTCAAGGATCACAGAGGCTTGAAGACAAGTCCATTTCTAAAACCAGTTCATTTTTAAAGCCTAGTGGAATCCTTGCCTACAGTTTGAAAAAAGGGTCAGTCTTCAAAGTATTGCAAGGCCTTTTGAAACCTACCAAATGCTCTTGTAAACGCAGGACTGATACTAGAAAGCCCTCAAACTGTAGCTTGGTAGCAAAAAGCTACTCTTCAATCCAATTTATGTTTCTTCTTAAGGGGAAATATCAAATCCCAGACTACAATTGCACACCACTGTGACGGTTAAAACAGAATTCCAGAAGAAGGCAAACACTGCTGTTCACATTCAGGACTAAATTAGACCACCAAAGCAATCAATTTCTTATATGAAACATTTCACTTCTGTTAATGCTTCATGAGGTGAAAAACACAGCAAAGCAAACAACACAAGAGTGCTCTTAAAATAGCAATGTATTTTTCTCCTAGAAAAACTATCGTGTCTATAACTTACACATGGATTGAACTTGGCAGCATGAGCATCTGAAACAGGCTCTGGGCTTTGTAATGCCACTCTAATGCACTGCTATAAGTTAATATTAATAAGAATTCCAGAAAAGCATAGGAAAAACTGCACCCACTTTCCCTGAAGGATACACCACAGTACATTCAGAATCTTTTGTCAGAAAAGTGCAAGGAGTTTTCTTGATAGCCCAGCAACTGCATTTTTTTTTTCTTCTTCATTTTAGTCAATTTTTTTAGAAACTAGCAAACCTGAGAATTAATGCAACATGGAACCACAGACCACTGCAATCAGAGTAAAAGAATTTAGTATATTAGCAGGAAAGCAATGTTGCACCTTTCTCTGGAGATTTCCTTCTATTAAGCTAAATGGAAAGCAAGTCAGGAACATTTGCTTTGTGTTTTGTATATTCTTTTGCACAAAAGAAGTCATCTTTTGCATTACCAAAAACATGCATGCAGAAGCACATTGGTTTCTACTGTCAAATATTCCAGGGCAAAGGCTAAGTCATACAAGGAGAATAGTAAAAAAGACACTTCTGACAGCCCTCTATAGTCATAATTCCTGGAGTTGGTGGCAGGAGATCTGGAACACTCTTGTGAACTCAAGCCTGTCCTTAATTCTGTCACGCTGACAAGGTGTGTGCTTCTCCCATGTGAAGAAGAATTTGAAACTGATGCTCTCCTAACACATGCCCCCACTCACTCCTGCTGGGATGGAATTCTGACAGATCCTCTGCTCTATTGGGGGATAGGCAAAACCACAGGAGCAGGACATAAAGCAGAAAGGCGGATTGGAAGTCACCTAAAATACGCCAGGCAAGCCCCTGATGTCCCAAGGCAGTGAATACAAGAGTGATACAGCAAACAAGATGAGCCCGTATGCACTCCCCATCCCCACTGCCTCTGGCTGGGAAACTTCCATTCAAACAGCCAATCACCCTTCCATTAGAAACATGGCCAAATCCAGTTTTCTACTGCAAACAGCTCCTGGGCTCCTCCTTCCCTAAGCCACATCTGGGCACTGTCTCTGCCTAGCTGGCATGGATCCAAACCTGGAGTGTTGGGACAGCTGGGGTAACTAAGGCTATAATCCCACTAGATGACTGCAAGTTACAGGGCATTACCAGAAGTCAGAGAAGACCACTTGCAACTTGCAAAATAAATACTCAGAAAGTTCATTTAAAGCTGAAATGACTCATGCTGAGCAGATAATCCTACACCATTGTTCACTGAAACTTTATACCATATAATGTAATAAGAATTTTTAATCAGCATGACATATTGCTTTGTAACAAGTATTTTTATATGCCATTGAAAAATGGCTTCACAAATTTTCAAGGCAAATAGTTTGTTTCTTCTTACACTTTTAGTAATAACTTCTATTTTGAAGGGCTCCAAAAACACAACATCAAGAGTTACAATAAATCTCCTCAATCCCTACACAATATACATCATGTTTATTAATTTTTTTTTAAACTGACACATCTTCTTACTTTTAACTCAACTGCTTGCTACTTCTGTCTACAAGAAGGAAGTCTAAGGCCATGGTGGCAAAAAAAAAGAGCTCTTCTCTCTCTTCTGTGTTACAATCTAGTTTTCAGTCACAAAATGACTACAGGTTAAGGTTCTGCTAAATGACTTCCCAAGATTCAAAACATGAATATATGAGCTCAAATTGTCATTGAAAAAAACAATCCTTCTTGTGCATATTTTCTCCAATGTGCACAATGTGCTGCTTGAATCTTAAAATGCAGTAGATTATCAGCACCCCAGGATGGCATACGCTTACATATTTACTGAAGAGAGACGTTTTGGTTTGGTTTATATCGCTTAAATATTTCACAAAAATGTTTGTGAAAATAATTTAAAAGCTTGAAAGAAACACCATCAAGGTGATATTTTAGAGGAATCACTGACTGCTACCGGACATTTTGTCAGAAAACTCAACCATAATGCTGATGATTCAATTGAAATTATTCCTTCTAAAAAATGTAATTACAACTTACTATGAATTAGAACCAGATGTGATTAAAATTAACCATTTCTCAAAAACAGAAAAACTCCATGACATTTGCTATGTGAGAAGATCTACGGCTAAAGATTCAAAGAGGAATCAGGAGGAATAATTTTAGGGACAGGGAGGGGTGCATAGGCAGACCTTCACTCTAGACTATTCTGTTCAACAACATTTCTCAAATAATCTGCAGAAGAATATTTGCCTTGAAGAACAAGCAATGGCTCAACATAATTTCCATCTGGAAAACTGTCAGAGTTCCTATTTTTTTTCACTATTTCTTAAGGCCAAGCAGTGGATGTATTCCAAATTAATCATTCAGAGCTACTAGTACTGCTACCTAAGCGAATGGTATGCATTTAATAAGGACAGTTTTGAGTACCTGTGTTCAGCAGACCCAGGAACCCTGGACAGCACCCCTGGTATGGACAAGAGCTGATATTTGGGAGGGTGACAGAGCACTGACTATCCCTTCAAAAACACCATTCTGCTGGGGAAGGAAACCCACACACACAGAAGACAAAATGGTTGTGTGCACTGTTGAGATCACCACAGATTTAGAACTACAGCCTCTACCTGACATCAGCTGTAGTAATTTAGTAATAGAAAACTGTTTAATTCAGCAGTGTATGAATTCTGTAGAATGTTTATTCTTAATTTAAAATACCAAATATTTTCCATCTATTTTGTTTTTCATACTTACCTGGGTGAGCAACAAATGGGATGAACTGCAGTTAGATGCAGGGGGAAGGCTGGCACAAGCCCTGAGAATCACAGTGCTGCTGACCTTTTGCAATTTTAGATAACTACTGCTGGCATGCTCAGGTACACTGGACCTTTCAGGATTCAGCCCTACAGTAGCTGATAAAGCAAGTTACATCACTTGAATAGAGATTTTGAAGAAAAATCCAGTAAACCTATTCCTGAGGGCTGCATTATATTTTGTGATCCTTGTTATTTCATTGCCTGTAAAAAGGTATAGGCATACCAGAAAAAGGCTGTTCTGTTACTTTAACTTTTGATTGCTGTTTAACAGCATAGCACTACAATTATTCATGCTCTTATTCAGACTTGCAGGTTTAAATCACTCACTTTTCATCCTATGTATGAATAATTCAGACCTTGACAAGATTGTTTTAATTGTTTGCAAGCATGTTTTTCCTCTAAATGTTCCTTCCAGTTTTTACAGGAAATTAAAAAATCAGCATAGTATATAACACATATTATGTGCCTCTAAAGGGCAATAGGAATGTATTTTTCTTATAAACTTTACCCTAAACTGAACTTCCATTCTTTGTGCTCAGTAATCCAGAAAAAAGGGGAGGAGAAAAAAAATCTGAGCACTTTACTGCTATCTCTCACTTTCCCTTCCAGAGAAATAGACCATGATATGAAATAATCACTCCCTGCATGAAGATTACACAAGAAAAAGCAAGGTAATCTTATTTTATCTAATGTCCAAAACTAAAATAAAATTCAAAAAAAAAATTCATCTTATCATTTTCTGACAAGATCCTTCAGCAACTACTTTGGATAAAACAGACTAACACATCAAGAAAAGCATATTGAAAGTTCAGCATCCATCATAGAAAACACCCTGTCAACAGGTTTCTAATCTTCAAATCAAGTGCCTGTTATCTTAAACGTCCATAAATGTAGCTGTCCTGACAGCTAAACAAGAAGAAATCTTTACCCACATAGCCAGAACTAAACACATGCAGACCTCTAGAGATTAAACCCCCTACCTTGAAGGTAATCTAGAAACAAGTGACTAGACCCATGGCAATAGCAAGTACTGTGTTGAACATAGCCAGTGCAACTTAAAAAACAAACAGCCTAAACAGCCACTTACTATCCAGCAGATCTTACCAACTGTACCTTCAGCATAAAACAGAACTAATTTAAAAAACGATGTTGCAATTCCTCCTAAGGGAGGCAACAACCCCTATGTTCTGCTACAATATCAGGTTCAAAACTACAGGTCTACTAATATAAATTAAGAAGCAGCATTAGCATTTGAATCTAATGAGAAGCCCTAAATGCCAGAGAAAAGGAGACCTGACTGTATGACTGCTTGTCTTCTCATGTGTTTAAAGATATCCTTTTAACACAAACTAGTTCCAAAGGTAAGGCAGAAGGTCCCCTCCTCTTTACCACCCCCTGAACTCCCTGACTCTCTCACTTGTTTCTACACCACCGGACTGCTCCAACTTAAAGGTGGCACATCAGCACAGAACCCAAAGCACCATTACCAGAAACCAGAGTGTTTCAACCCAATATAGCTCAGAAAGTAACTCCTGGTCAGTAATCCCACTTCCTTTGCCTCAGAGCTGCAGTCGGTCACCCAAGAAGAGAGAGGAGCAGATTTAACTTTGAGCATTTCAACTGGAAGCTTCTAAATAGGAGCTTTCTGTCACTTAGGCTGACTTGATGTCTGTTCCCATAGGTGCTGTTGCCAGTTTCACTGAGAGGCAACTGATTCACATCCCTGGGACTGGGTAAAACAGATGCTTCCACCTTTGACTTGTACCTGGACCCTTGAATGTTCCCAGTTTGCCAGGTGTAATGTGACAGTGTTTCACACCACAGCTTCCAAACCACTTGGGGAACTGATCAGTCCTGGCCTACTGTATGGAAGAGAACTGGAGATTCAGCACAGCTAGTAAGGACTCATCAAATGTATACAAAATGTATACAAAACCACCAAGGATGACAGAATGAGAAATTAACAGAAACCCCAGAAGCAACATAAATTGAAACACACACATCTGCCCCAGCTTAAAAGTCTGGAAGGATGTATAGGACAAATCTGAACAGTATGAGATTGTTTTGGTTAAAAACTCTCCTCCAGCATATCAACTAGTGAGGCACACCTCTTGCTGGCCTGTCCAATTACAATCTCTCCTTTGGTCTGTCACACACAGTTTAAAAACTGTTCTGTAATGAGATGAGATGTCTTGAGTTCTAGAACTTCAAGCATTCAGAAAAACAAACAAAACCCCACTTCACATCTATCACCCAATGGATCTGTATGCTAAGTAGAATCACTGAGCAAGGAGTTTTTAAAATCAAACCTCAAAATCAGAAGACAATCCTAATAAGACAGACTAGGGTTCCTGAAAAAGCTACTTGTGGTACATGGAAAAAAAGAAAGAAGGAAAAAAGAACTCAACAGAAAAATAAGGCAGAATTTTTCTTGAAGGGGAAAAGAATTAGATCAAAAACAAATACTTTTCAATTGCAGCGCACGAAACAGAAGTTGCTAAGCAATCTGAAGTGATATGACTAAGTTAACCATGAGAACATTGCTAGTTTCCTTGGGAAGTTTCAAGGACATTTACTAAATAAGACAAATTTAAAGGCACAAATTTCTTGCTACGAAACCACCAATGTGTAACAGTTAAATAATTAGCACAATTATTTTTACAGTCTTTTTAATAATCCAGTAGTAGCAACACTAGTCTTGGTGACTTGCACAGAAGAAGGAAAGGCCCCACCAAACATACAAAAGAAGAAATAAAGAAACTTCAAAATTAAATAAATCCACTTTTTTGAATTTATTACCAATATGAAGAGAGGAACAAGCCAAGACAACACTTTTCCTAACATGTTTATTTTTTAAGGCAATTGATACTTAGATTTAAAATGGCTTCTATGTATTGCATTATACACATCTCAGGATGTCATGGAACAATGAAATACTGCAAAAATTGAACACTGTAAGTTCCTGGAATGCAAAATAAAGCCAGAAACACTGGCACAGGAAATCAGAATTCTGTGTACCAGAAAAAAAAAAAAAAAAAAAAAAAAAAAAAAAAAAAAGTAATGCTAGGAGTCACAACACTGACAGAACCACTATAGTCATGGGTTCCATAGGAAGCCAGAAACACTTCTATACAGACAGGCAAACAAAAATCTTGAAATAATCTTTTCTGCATCCCCAGAAGATCAAAACTAGATGTAATAATGCTGGAGGTTCTTCAGCGTGTTGGAACAGGTACATACCATCCCTGAACCTGTACTTATTTGGAATGACTAAATCATAACTTAACTGTGTTTCCCTCTATAAAAAACAACTAATTGCAACAGTACTTACAAAAATGTCAGAGTTCCTAAAGGTCATTTGGGTGTTTACAGACTTATTCTTTTCTTACAAAACAGGGGAAATCGTTCACATTACAAGGTACATGTTCCAAGCATCATTTCCAAACACTGGAGTACCTGAAGGACCTTCACAGGCTGCCAGATGTGCCACAAAACTTTCGACACTCCCCTTTTCTGCAGCTGCCCCTTGAGGTTACACTAGATAGCATGAATATCACAACCTGCATCTTCAGGAATTCTCTGCAGGAAAATTAGAAATAGTGCCTCCACAAATGGAGACCTCGAAGAATACATTGTGGTTTTATCATATTGAAATAGAAGTTAGGAGACAAGCTCAAAGAAACATTAAGCGCTCCACGTGCTAACGAAATCAGTATTTGCAGCCCACAGATGCTTGCTTACTTCTACAGCAGAAGTATGCTATTTGCTTTTATACAGTCCAAGTAAAACACATTTTACTGCTAGCAAAAAAAAGGAGTTAAGAGAAAATTAAAATTTCAAGTTTATGCAAAGATTTCATTAAATAATAACATCCAAGATCAAATGCAAAAAAAGAGAGGAGTAAGCATTATATTTTTTCCTTCACCTACACAACCATAGGCCAAAACTCTTCCACTTTTAGCTAGCAGTTCTATTTACATACCTAAACTAAGCTGAAATGGTCTAATAATTTTCTAAGATTTCCATACTGAAACCTGATAAAGAATTTAAGGAAAGTGTAAAATAAGCAAGAAACTCCAATCAAACAACCAAAGAAACATGGTGTCTTTCATGAACATGTGCCAGAAAGTTTGCAAAAAATGTTATGTAGGTCAGATAGGTGCTCAAACATTGTTGCCCTTTTGAGGAATTGTTTAATGCCTGCTTCTTTCCATATACAAAAGAACCAAATCCATTTTCTCCATTTATACAGAAAACATAAGTAATATATTTTTTGGATCTGGTTGTGTTCCTACTACCATTAGCAGAAGTTTGAGCATTTATTTGGTTGGGTGAAAATAGCCTGGTCTTATTGGTCTGGACTCCAGGTCACTTGATCGGGTCACTGAATACATCAACAAATCCGATTAGTGGGTAAAAGCACTGGATGACTTTTCAGTCACGACTTTGCAGAATTTCAGCATGTTCCACTCTCACCAAATGAAAGCACCTTCAGATGGAGCAGATGTAAGGCTGTGAGTGAAATTAAAACCCCGCTTATACTGCAATATATAATATATAGTGACTCATATTCTCATCTTCTTGATCCCTCAAATCCATCTAGTCTTTCAATATAATAAAATTATATGATTAAATTTCCAACTGTTCAGTTAAAATGGCTTCAAAAGTTTAAAGCTGTGTATAAATCTGGCCCATTAATATTTGTTGGTCGAGCAACTGTTTAAATTCATATAACTGAATTCTCCTAACCAGTTTTTTTTTCCTCCATGCTTTATCATAACAACAAAGGGCAAGAAATTGTCTTCCTGCTTCCAAAATCTTGAAGTTACTTTTTCCTCCCTGCATCAGGCAAATGTAGGATTACTAAAGTTTTTTTAACCAAAATTAATCAAGGCAGGAAAAATGAAGAAGAGTAAGAGACAGTGAGGGATTCTGACATCAAAACAAGTGCTAAGGGCATTAAACTTGAAAATAAAAGACAAAGGGTTAAAATTCAGGTCTTCTGCCTGACATGGACAAGAGAAATAAAATAACTAAGTTACATCCTGCATGATTCTCCTAGCCACTCCCTGTAATCCCACTGTGGATCAATTCTGCTTTTGCTATAAGTAGCTTATTTATAGCTTATTTGCTATTGGTGTAGCTTATTTAAGCATGTGCCTGGTATGCACTAACCATGCAAATTATTCACTCTGCTTTACAAATATTACACCTGGAATAAACTCTCAAATATCAGTAGGTCTCTGCCCAAGGTGCAGTCACGCAGAAACATTTTGCTGCTTGCCAGAACTCACATTTGTACAAAGAACCCCCTCTGAGACTGTAATAGCACAGTGTAATGGAATTTGTGACTTTCATAGAGGGGAAAAAATATATAAATCAGCATTTTGGCTTGGAAGACATTTTGTCAAAAACAACTCATAACCTAGTATCAGGAAGAAACATTTGAGCAAGCTAACTCTCAACAACCTCAATTTCAAAGATTTATGAGATTATTGAACAAATTAATCTGACTTGTTCAGAGCTGTACAGTCTATTTCATCAGCATACATTTGCAAACCTTCTGAGATAGTTTACACATACACAAGGAAATACAGGACATTCAAATAATATAGATCCACATTACATGGAATGGTAAAGCATATCAGCATTTTAATTTTATGGATCGAAACCAGAGTCCAACAACGTCCAAAAACATTCACGAAAGGCAGAAAACCAAAGAAAACAAATCCCTTCTCCATGCTGCAAAACAGTTGCAAAGCTGTTCTGCTGAGCTCTCTCACCCTGTTGCTGACACAAGCCCTGAAAGCAGTCTTCCCCATACAGATGATGAGAAAAATCTCTGCATTACCTATCAGATTGCTATTTAAATTTTCTATCATACCATGCGCTTAGAAACAATTTGTTTTTTGTAATCTTCACAGTGTGTGAAGGAAAATCAGTTCACACCATTTGTAATAAACTGAGGCTTTTTTTTCCAGCCCAAGTCATGTCTGGAAACTTCTTAACTCATTTATACTGAGAAGAAATTACAGTGATATGACAGCCTTAACCACAGCAGTTTGAGTAAATGCAGCATCAAATCAATTATGGATTTTTTCCAATATTAACTACCTGAAATGGAGATTAAACTGAATAGGTGATATAGCATAGTAAGCCCATGTTCATATACCTATTTTGAAAATTTTTATAAAATTAGCCTCTGTTCTTTATTGAGCTTTGAAAATCTTCTAACAGTTGCATGACTACACATTTATAAGTCAGGACATTTTAACATTTTACAGAATTTTGCCCTACTCTTTTCACCAGAAGAATCCTTGGAGAAAAATATGACCATTTTAAAACACAAATGGCAAACTACCTTTTTTTTTTTTTTTTGGTTAACAGTGAAATGCAAACACACTTATCTTCTGTAGTTAAGTAATGAAGATGCTATTTCCATGTGCAATAAAGCCCAGTAAGTTGCTCATGGACTAACTGAAGTGACTGCTAATTCAATTACAGAGCCAGCATCCCAAATACACAAATTGACCACACTGATTCAAGATAACAAACACAGACCTAAATATTTTTCCTCTCATATTAAATAAAACAGTAGATTAGAGTTGAAATAAGACATTTCTTTAGCTTTAGTCTGTCACCTTTAGTTGAACGGTATGTAACACTTCAACCCTCAAAAAAATCCCATTAATTTCTCCGAGTCAGGTCTGTGAGCAGGTGGTGGGAGATAGTAATAGCTGGAGCTGAACCACACCTTGCTGTAGAATCACAGTGAATATATCTCTGTCTTGTAAATTTTTTTCACACTTTCATAAATTAACTAGCCATTGAAAAATGCATTAGGTATCTCTACATTAAATCAGATTCAGGACAGGAATGTTAACTCTATATTCACTGCCCAAAATGGGGACTTTGGGGTGGAAAAGGCAAACTCCCCATAAATTGAGTGATCCAAGAACCTTTCTTAAAACAATAAAAAGGAAGAAAAAAAAAAAACCTCAAAGATTTGTGGTGATATAGTTGTTAAGCAAGGGAGCACAGCAGTGCTGCATTAGAAAGTAAAAATTGTTCCGTAAATTGTTCTGATAAATAAACAAAAATAAACAGTCTTTCAAAAGACATCTATACCACTCTGTAAGTGCATCCAAATAAATACTGTAGTTGTCTCTTAATCACAGTTATTGATTTTAGAAGGTTCAGTAAGAATTTATTCAACATGTGGTTATTTAAAACCTGCTTGCTCTCCTTACTGTTGAGCTGGTTCACAGTACGCCTTCACTATGTTTATTTTATGATTTTATTCACTCCTTATTGCTTATCCATACAGAATTCATTATTGAAATTATTTACTAATTTAAATAAAAGCTCTTTTTTCAGTTTTAACAAGGTTACACTTAATATGCACTTATAGTCAATGCAAATCCTTTTTATGAACCCACCAAAGGAAAACATTAAGGTTTCAAGACAAAATAATAACGATGCTCTACAAACCTATATATTTTGTATAAAAACATACAGACTTCTGCCCTATATCTTTTCAGAAATCTATTTGGCAAAAGGAATTAATCCCTTGTCCGCAAAAGGATTTAGTCTTCTAAAAGCAGATGCCACTGTATTCATGTTCTGATAAATGTAATGATCAGTTAAAAAATAATGGAACAAATCTTGCTCATTTCAGAAATAGAAGTTGCAGTTAACTGTCAGATAAAAAACCCATTCACATATACATATAAAATCTGATCTATGTAACTGCATTTTTTACCTATTTGGGTACGTTTCCAGTGTTATTTTCAGGCTGACCTGACATTCCTTGGCTCGAGCTGTTGTAGCATTGTTTCCAGAATATGGGCATGAGCCTTCAATATACAAAATTTTTAATTCATGCACCTGGCTCACAGGCATGAGAACATGACCTAAAGAGATAAATTAGCTTACTAGTAAGTGCTCCCAGATAATCCTCTTCACAAAACGGATTGTAGAATTTAACCAATGTCCTGCTTTTGATTTATCTGACATTCAAAACAAACTTCTCTTCACTCTGTTAAATATATATGTGTGTACACTTACACATACATGTGTGTATACACACATGCATGTCTATCTATATATGTACATATACACATTTATGTTTACTGTGGGTTATGTCCTCTTTTTAGTTTCCTGAAAATTAGTCCTGTCATCATATAGGATTTCATCTTTAATTAAATCATTAAAAATTACAATTTCCTTAAGAAAATAGTTTTTAACCATTTAACCATGTTTTCACATAAGATACTTGACAAATTATGCCATCTGAATTTTCAAGACAATGGTAATAGAATAGTCTTTACCTGTTTAATGCATTTTCAAACTAATATGTTCCCAGCTATTATATACTTCCTTAATAATTATCAACTGTTCAAAAGAAATTATTTATCTGTTAAATATGCCTTAATTCTCAAAAATATTTTAATCATGAGAAGCTTAAAGATAAGAGCTAAGAAACCAGTAGTAACAGCATCACTCAGTGCAGTGGTGCTTGGCTTGGGTGCATAATACACACAGGATAGTAAAAGAAGTCTTATGTGCACAAGGAGTTAAGTATATCCCCAATTATGTGCTAGTCAATCACACCTATCAAAGTCAGTGAAAATTAAAACTTTCACTAGCATAAACAGAAAAAATAATGTATTTTCATACATTCTATATTAATAAAATTACATATAAACACATATTGAAGAGATTGATTGATAATATTGGTTTATATGCAAGCTTGATTGGCATATTTATGGCTTGATTGCTAAACTACTCACAAACTACTATTAAACATAACTCACTTTCAGATTTCTAAGAATAAAATATGTATTTGTGCTGCATTCAAAATTGCATGGCAAATTATTTCAGGTATTATGGACAAAATTATTGCAATAATCACATAATAAGAATTTGGAAAATCAAGCAGGCAAGAGAAAACTGTTGGGTTTGTATCTGCCCATATTCTGGATCGTGGCTGTGTGAAAATGGTCTGTGAGCCAGGCACAAAGATGCACAGCAGAGACAGCACTGTCACACAATAAATACCCCAGATTTCTTTATGAAGAACTCTGGGGAGTAGAAGAATGTTTAAAGTTTGCTACGGAGATCAATTTTGAGAGGAAAAATGTTTTGAGGGAAGAAAAATCACAGGAGGCTGCATCCTGGATATATTGTATCATTTTACTGCAGAAACTCATCTGATACTGACCATTTTAATTACAAGGAGGCACAGAACCTATTTCACATCTGCTCACTGAGCCTGAGAAATGTCTTATAGTGAAAAGGAAATGAGAAGGACCAAGAATACAAATGAACTGAAACACAAGCAGCTAATAAATCCCTCTTTTCCTTAAAATCAGTTCTAAGAATTTATTGTGAATTACATTTAGGCTTGGTCCACAGCAATTTTAATTCAAATAAACATGTCTAATTTTTTTCCATCCTTCCCACTAAAGAATGTTTATTTTTGCTTATTCTTCAAGCATTTTGCCAGAAATATGCTCAATGCTATTTCTTTAAGAATGAAAGCTACAGCATTATATTCCAAAATGGTCGAGAAAACCTTTGCCATGACTCTCAAGTTGCAACATGCCAGATATTCATAGGTTTTCACAGCTGCTGGTTGAAGATATAATGAAGGGATCTAAGGTTTATGCATGAATCAGCATCCCCTTGTCACAATGTCATGGTGCAGTGATCCCTGCAGAGCTCTAAGACTTGATTTAAACCAGCAAAGCTCGACACTGACTCTTGAGCCAGCAGGATTAAACATCCAAGATTGCACATATATTACCTCTGTGCTCAAACTACTGTACAAAAAACTTGTTATCATTATGGCAGTTTTATAGTACTCCATAGGAAACCTCTCTTTAAGTGACTCCAATATCCTTTCCATTCTAGAATAGGAACACAATACAACTACCCCTGAAGTTGTTGGGTATGCAGATTTAAGAGGAAATGATTTAATCTTCATCACATTCCCTCCTTCTTGTTTCGACAGAATTAAAAACTTTCAAAACTTTCAAAACTTTCAAATCTGGTATTACTGATGGGTCAACACTCCTTCAATTAGACTAGACTCAATCACACTGTGCTTAAGGACAGTGGTTTGGATATGTTCCAGTGATTTGTATATGTTCCATTCTGCCCTGTGAATTGCCTCCAATGCTGTACGTTGGCTCCAGCTGTCAAACTAAACAGAACCAAGGAGGTTCTGTCAGAAAGAACCAAGAATTCTCACACATTGCTAAGCCCATTCCATTTCTCTTGAAAACTAAAACTGCAGTCATGGCAGAAAACACTGCTCTTAATTGTGCCATTACTCTAAAAAAAAAGTGCACCACCTCAGTCTAAGCCACTAGGCTCCCTAGTGATGCTGACTAAAGTGTCAAACTGCAATTAGATTCCAACAGCTACTCTCAGTGATCTGTCAACACACCTTTGCAGAGACACAACAGTCCAACAAACTAAAGTGACTATTTTTTATGGCTACTTTTTGAACATAATTGACTTGTGTTCCTTTCCCAGGTTACATGAAGGTGGCCCATTCACCTTGGTCAAAATCAGCAGAATTGTGGTCCAGTTTGCTGTCATATAACACATCATGACATGATCTCTTGCGTGGTGAAACGCATTGAAGTGCCAGTCATCACATGGGTTAAGGCTACCTACTCACAGAGTGTCCACTCCACTTCTACACCCATTTTCTGGCCACCTTTAAGTGACTGAGTAGTATCACTGCTTGGAACATTCCGCAGGGGCATGTGACCATCTCCTCCTTTCTAAGGTTTAGGATTTAAAAGTAGAATTTAGAAGTAGTACCAGCAACACCGGTTCATCTAAAAACCATTTGCTCCATCAACAACCTCCGAGAAGGTGATGAAAATTAGTTGGAAAACTTTTACATATTTTTACAGTGAGCTTTTTGTTTGGTTTGTTTTTAAAGCAGAGGGAGTAGTGTGCTGTTGCCCTGAGGCTACCAGGGGTGTGAGGGAGGCAGGCTGAGCGCCGGTGGGGTGGCACAGGGGACCCCATGTGCTGCCAGCTGCGGGTGCCAGGACGTGACCAGAGGGCAGGGCTGCACCCTGCCTTTCCCACACCATCCATTGCTTCTGTAGCCTGAAACATGGCTGGCTCAGGGCTTTAAATCAAGAGCCAAAATATTCTACCAGGGGCAGAAAAAGGTCATCATTTTTATTATGGTATAAGCCTGCCACTTCATTTCTGTGCAGGACAATTGCCTTGTTGCAGTGAAACACCTGGGTAAATACTGAAGCATTTTCAGATTCATATTATCCTCCATTTCTGTGACCTTCTTTTACACTTGCATTGTTTCATAGTGCTGGTTTTGGGCACAAGTTCTTTGAATACTATTCCACAAACAAAAAAAAAAACCAAACAAACCACCCCCCACCCCAAAAAAACCCACAAAGCCAAAAAAACCCCTAACGAAACCAACCTGCAGAATGTTCAGTATTTCAAATGAGAACAAGCATAGAGGAAACAAAGAGATGAATTCTTCTTAACTATTTCTGCATGCAATGCTCTGCAATCAGCTCCTAAATTCTACTTCCTGTATGCCAGATATTTGTCTTCAGAACCCCTTGTTCTCCAATCAAACCCTTCTTAGAAGGTAATTGAGGGGATACTGTACATATTTTTAGTACATGCTTCACTAGTCAATTAAATCCAATGCACAGGATAACTTGACTAAAACATCAGTGGTAACTGAGGTGATGAAAAAACAAGTATATGTTCATGTCTTCATTTGGAGCTCTCCAAACTGCTTGAAAATTGAAGCCTTGGACAAGGTTCAGACAAAGGAAAATCCAACACATGGATGGCATTCATCTCCCCTCTGCTGGAAGCCTCAAAGCCCACCACTGCAGTGTACAGCCTACACATAGCATCTGAGTATTGTAAAAGCTCTCCACGAGAGACAAGAACAAGGCTAATATACACATACAAACACTGGTCAAAAGCACTTGATGGTCTTGGAGAAAAATATGTAACCTTTAGTTTCTCAAAGACAAGGTGACTATGCTTGTCTCTACTGCTAGCAGGAAAAAAAATCTGGTGTTCTGCAAAACCTGTTTTCAGGGCTTTGTTAGCTTCATCGAATTAAGGAACACAGAAAGACCTGTCACATTTTTGCAGAATGCCAAGTAAACTGCTACACTTACTTCATCAACAGTCCAAGTAACATCATCTGCAAATGCTGACCACATGCGGTTCTGGTTGATAGAAATCCCCATTATCTAAGAAAGTAAGAACTATCCAAGCAGTTTGCAAAGATTAACAATTTAGCATTACTATGGCTGATTTAGGTGCTCCAACCTTTTCTGCCTTCAGCTGTGGACACTATACCCTCGTACCCTCGCACATGCCACTGAAAGCTCCTTGAGTCGAGGTCTTGCACCACCCAATCCAGCGTCTGTGCCAAGGTTCCCCTCTTCAGCATCACCGCACAGGGTAGCTGAATTCGAGGGAATAAAAAAAGGTCGCCAGTGGAGAGAAATTGCTCCCGCTGACAGCTAACCTCTAAATTCAGCGTCCCTTACGTCTATTTTACAAGACGGACGGGAAAACGCCCGGGGGGAGCGCGGCGCTGGGCGGGAGCGGTCCCGTTCGCTGCCGCCCGCGCCGTTGCGGGGACCCCGGGATCGCACGAACCGGGCACGGGCGGCACGGAGGGCAGCGGGGCAAAGGCGGGCACGCCTCACCGCCCTGGGAACGCCGGCCGCGGCTCCTCGCTCTGACCCCGGTACAGGCAGCGCCAGCCGCGCCTGGCCGCGCTCCGCCCGGGCGGCCCCGCCGCTCCGCGGGGTCACACAGCACCCGCCGGGCCGAGCGACAGGAGGCAGAAGAGCACATCGCTGCGGGACTCACCACCCCGCCCAGGGCTCCTCTCTTCGCGCTACCACGACCGCGCTGGCCCGCCCCGCCTTCGCCGTCGCCTGCCGCGCAAGGCATGTGCTCCGCGCCCCGCGGCACGCGTGCGGCCCGGCCC
>VZSR01003049.1:20039438-20150267 GCA_013398615.1 Brachypodius melanocephalos
GCACACACACACATACACACACACACACACCGCCACCGCCGCACCGCTCGCAGCCGCCCCGCCCCCGCCGCCACGGCAGGCTGGCAGCGCCCGCTACTCACAGGCGTTGGTGACGGCGAAGCTGTTGGCCACCTCCAGGTTGTCGATGTGAGGAGTCAGCCTGAACTCCGAGGTGGAAAACTGAACCATCCCTACCCGAAACGCGCTGTACTCCTGATCGGCGCCCCTCGGGAACAGCCCCCCTGCAGGGAAACACACACGCGTCAGGCGGGCGGGGGCACCGGCGGAGCAGCGCCGGGGCCAGATCTCTGCTCGCCGCGGAGCTGGGCTGGGCGCGGGGGCCGGAGAGCTCCCGGCCGCGGCTCCGTCCCGTGTCGGGGGGCGCGGGGACCGGGCGCTGTGGCCGGGGAAAAGGCGAGGGGAACTCGCTGGCGCCTGGCGGGCACCGCGGTGCGACTGGGCGAGCGGCGACATGACAGGAATGCCCGAGTGACACCGGCGGGGATGAGGGATCGGGAGATCCGCCGGGAGAAGAGCGGGGTCACCCCAAATGCGGGCACCTACCGATCTGTATGCTGTTAGAATTGACCCCCCAGATCAGTCCCCACAACACAGGAGCCAGGAAGACAGAAATATGCATAATCTTTTGCATTTCCAGGAAAAGTAGAGCATCCACAAAGCCACGGAAACAGCCCTTTCTTCTTCTTCTTCCTCCTCCTCCTTCTCCTCCGCGGAGCGCGCTCGTCAGCAAATTAGATCCCGTTCGCTCCGGGCGAGCGGCCGGCGGGAGCAAGCGAGCAACGGGAGGGAAGGAACGAGAAGAGCCCCGCGGCGGGCGCGGGAGAAGCCGCTGTCCGAGCTGCTGCTGCTGCTGCCGTGGCCGCTCCGGTGCTGCTGGTGGCTCCGGCGCTGAGCGGGATGGGGGTGCCGGCGGTGCCCGCTGCGCTCCCGCCGCCCGGCCCGGCCCTGCCCTGCCCTCGCACGCGCTCGCCCGCGCTCCTCGCACTCAACGGGCGGGCGGCGCTCCCGGCGAGGCGGCGGCGGCGGCGGCGCCTGCGCGGAATCGGCCCCGGCGGGAGCGCGCCCGCCGCGCCCCCTGCGCGCCGCGCCCCGCCCCTCCGCGCGCCCGCCGGCCTCCAGCACCGCGGACAGCGGCCGCGCTTCTCGGAGGCGATGTATTTAACTTGTTTTCCTGGCCTTGCATCTATCTATCTATCTATCTATCTATCTATCTATCTATCTATCTATCTATCTATCTATCTATCTATCTATCTATCTATCTATCTATCTATCTATCTATCGATCGATCTATCGATCTATCGATCTATCTATCGATCTATCTATCTGTCTCACTGGCTTTCCCTAGGATGCACCTGAAAATTCCTTTTTTTTTTTTTTAATTTTTTTTTTTAAATTTTAGCTGCTGCACGCAAACCGTGGAAGTTAATATGCAGCAAGAGTTATAGCTATTCTGATATTTCATTGTCATGCATAATAGGGATTTTTTTTTCCAAGATGGGTTCCAGCTGTATGAGCTAGACATGCTATTTACTGCAAGCTAAATTTAACATTTCTCAGTTTGGCACGAAGTCTATTGCTGTGCACCACACGCACATGCACACATTTTTTAGAAGAAAAGCATTCCTGTGACCATGACAATGAATTTGCTATTAAGTAATCATTTTCTGGCATTTTTTTATTAATTTATATTTATTTTAAAATGATAAGAAATATTCACATAGGAAAGGATACTAATATTGTAATGAATTACATATTTTTTTATTTTTATTTTATTTTTATTTTATTTTTAAATCGTTTTAATTCTCCTTTCCAGGAGGAGGGTGTCAAAGCTTCAAGTATTCAGATATCAATACTAGTACATATCCTGAACATACAGGAAGTTGGTAATTTGAGGCCCTTTACTCATCACTAATTCATTATGAGTTTTGTTTCATTTGAGTCATTTCACCAGGAAATTCTGTACAAGCTTTTTTTCTGTACTTGTCTCATCTCTCTCTCACCGACAAAATGAGATGAGCCTGAAAAAGAGAGCAAGCTTTAACAACCTGAGCATAAATTCCCTATGGGCTTTATCTGGGTGGAATGGCAGAGTTGCTACAGCCCTTCCTCACTCTCTTCTCCCAGCCTGGTCTCTCCCAGAAGCCAGGTTTTGCATGGTAAAACCTACTTTTGAGTTCTTTGAAAGGGGCAGGCAGCATCACTGTGAGAATCAACAGATTAAGCTGTCAGGGGAAAGCTTGTATTCAGGCAGTCCTCACTGCATCCCCAACAATGAGAGGTACAGACATTTACTTTTAATAAATATTTCAGTGTAAAACTGCCAGTCTTTAACAGAAGCATAGATAAATTGTATTTTTTTTCACTGAGATCTAAAGCATCCCCTTAGGTATAACAAATGAGGTTAAAACGAATCAATCTATTTTTCATAACAATCCTATGCTAATCAAAAAGATGCAAGTGGGCAAAGGAGAAAAAAGAAATTTATAGGTGATAGTAATTTATGATCTTGTACTAAGAATAGACATGCTCATTAACACTGTGCATGAGAAAATCAGACTACATTACTGAGAATCACATTCAATAATTTTTTTCTCAAGAGAAAAGAATCTTGCAAAAGGAAAGTAAGGATCGTATTCTTAAAAACAGAGGATTATATCCTTATATGCATTCTTCTGAATCCATGAAAGGAGCTCATATAAAAATGCATTAGTTCAGAATATGAACAAAGCTCCAGTGGGGAGACTGTTAATAATAAGCATCCATCACTTGTTGAAAGGAACATAGCAGTGCAATAATAATGAAAACAATGGCAGATGACAGAAGTCCAGATATCAAATAATAAGATGTCAGACCCCTGAAAAGCCAAAGTGCTTAATCTTGATTCCATAGAACTCCAAGAGAGCTTTGCTACTTACTGCAAAGAATCATGGCTATACTTGATTTAACAATTTAATATTGGCTAATGGATATTCTGAATGTAAGGTAGAAGTTGGGGAGGAAGTTAAAAAGAGCTGATATATGTGCTAATCAGACGTAAAATTTATCAGGAATACATTTCCTCTGCTATTCATCCTGGCACAATCCTGGTTGAGGCAGTGGCTGCAGTTCAACTAAATGTTCATATGTTTCATCAGTTGAATATGAAATGCAGAAAGAAACTTGGAAAAGACTGAAGAGCTGAAAATTTTTGCCTTGTGCCCAGAAACATTTAGTGATCACCCCATATACTTACCAAAAAAATAATTCAAGAATGCCTTGATGACATGGAGTACACGCTTCAGGAAAGTAATTTAGACAATATAGAACACTTGAGGAGATGAATGGAGTACAAAACTCAGTTCTTCAATGCTGACATTCATCGCATTCAGATTAGAAATAATATTTATCTTTTGTTTTGCAGTTTTAATAATGTGTCATTGACCATGCAGTCATATGCTGAGCGGTGTAATGAATTCCTCAGCCTTGCGAAATGCACAGATAAAACCAGACTCTTTCCTAAAAATCCTAGTTGAAAAAAGTTAAATTTGGAGAAGGCCCTTGGCAAGAGCTCAGACTAAATGGTTATTGTAGGCTTTCTGGACTTTTATCCTATCAGTCTTTGGGGTTTATATTCACAATTATTTTCTATATCTTCTTCATTATGAAAAAGATCTTATAATGTGCAGATTTATTAGGATGCAAAAAATGCTGTACCAACATATGAATCCTTTGATTCCACGACTGATCAATAAATACTTCCCTTCAACAAAGATTATTGTCTTTGGAATTTTGAAACCTGCAGAACTTTTTCAAATACCAGTACGTGTAAATAAAGAGGAAATACAAATGAAGGTTCCAAATCTATTTTGAAGTGCGTAATCCCATATGTTCACTCTGGATCTCAAGAGTCATTTTAAAAATAAAAAGTATGTCCTGATCTTCCGTGCTCATTCTGCTTCCTGTTCTGATTAGCAAACACGTACTGTTCCCATTAACAGCACACACACCCTGGGAGGGCACATTCTAAGGAGTAGCTTAGGCTACCTTCTATTACAGGATTTTGATGATGGAAAAAGCAACATCATGACCCTTCTGGCATAACTGATGTAAAATAATTGGTAATAATCATATAGCTTTCACTTCCCTTTGCTGTGAACTAGCTGTGACAGTGCAGTTTGTTACCATGTTCGTTAACTGTTATGACAAATTTATAGCAATTTGGGATTTGCTTTTTTTTTTTAATTTGAGCTGCTTGTGTTCTTTCTATTTGTAGAAAATTTTATATTTATTTTGCCAATAAAATCACTTAAGTATATGCTAAATAAACCATGTGTGTGGAAAATCTGCTATATATTACTTCAATTTTTCCTACTGAGATTGTAGTAAATTATATTATTAAGCCTCTAGAAAAACATAAAAGGAACATTTTCAGATTAGACTATGCATGCTAAATCCTTGATTCTTGTCTAACAATATCTTTCTTTTTTTTCCAGTGATATAAAAAACTTCCATGGCTTTGTCTCAGACCCAAGGGATGTATTTCTTATTTCTGTCCTAATTTTTCCCCTGCCTACCTGCTGCTTCTCTTCTTTTTTGCTGTCTCCTTTCCTGGCTGTTTTCCATCTATTTTTCCAATGCATTACCATCAGAATCTCCTTTTCTCTGCAGTTATTTTGATTTTACCCTCATATTTTATTCCCCATTCCCTCTGTGGAGCACAGCTAATTCAAATGTGTTGGACTGTTGCTTTATACTATAATAGCCAGCCTTGATCCTCTCTCTTTTCGTCTACCACCTCTTCCATCTGTTCCACAAGCAATGCCAGCCTTGACTTCAGTGTTGTTTTTTATTCTCATGATGTTCTTACTCTCTTTTTTTCATGCCAGCATCTATATTTGAAGTAACAACTCTACACCCGTTTTTCAGGTCAGTTCTTAATCACTGAAATTCGTCTTTAGCCTTGCACCTTTTCTGTCACCTGTGAGAAATGTATTACTCCTTATTCAGAATGAAAAGCCCTTTGGAGATGATGAAGACATCAGATCTCATGTACCAGTGGACTGTTCCCTGCTGAGGTATGGTACTTGTCAAACCCCCAGTGCTTGTCAAAACACCTCTCCGTCTCACTTACCTGCATTCATAAACGACACGCTAAAATGTTAAAAGGCAAACACAAGCTGACAAGAACGTTATTGTCTGCTCTCTATTGACATATCTGGGGTACACTTTTAGTGTTAGTCTCTAATTTCTACTAACTTGTGATTTAGACCTTTTTCTGTTAAAACTAGGTGGTTTTTTTCCCTTAGTAATCACAGAACTAGAATCCCACACCTTCAGAATCTCAAGCAATAGTGCTGAGAAGCAGCTCAGGAGCTACAAATTACAGATTGAAACCCAAAGCTAATACAGGCCAGTGACAGTAAAACCTCTGTACATGCTTGGTCACATATTGCTCTGCACTTAAATATATAAGCATTGCAGGGAGTTGATTGTATCATTGCGGTGAGTATGAAGAAGTAATGTTTCAAACAAGGGCATGGGACAAATATCAGCCCATGGGAAATGGACTGTGTAATGATCATTCTCAGCATGGAGAAGACATCTTCTTGGTTTAATGTTTCATTCATACATAAAAACTATTCATAATGTATACACTTACTCCATTTACCTTAGAAGCCTGGAGAAATCAGTTGACCTTTTTTTAAAATTTGAACTTGTTGCAAAGCTGATCAGCATCAGAGACTTGACTTCTTTTTGTATCCCAACTGGTAAAATTACTTCATGAAGACTGAAATCTCATAGAAAATGGAAGTTCTCACAATGGTTTTCCATGCTAATCAACACTATAATTTGTTTTATGACCTTGCACAGGATTCAGGACAGTGTTCACAAAAGCTTTGCAAAGATGCTTCCTGCCATGCAGAACTCACTACTAAACTCCTTAATCCAGGGAAGACAGCTTCTCATAACATTCCACATTGCAGGAATGAATCTCTCTTTCTTGTCTGGAATAGTTTCTGTATGGTCTTGTTCACATCCTTTGCCCAAGGCTTTGAGGCCAAGAGCTTTTTGAACAAGCAGGAAAGCTGCAATGAGAGTGCCAGTGATAATCCTATTTTTGGGCTGGGGACCAAGGCAGTCAGGGCCAAAGCAGGGGAGGGGGAAAGGGCAGTGTGTCACCTCCTTCCACTCCTTGGGGCCAGGGAGCCCTGTTCCAGGCTGCTCAGTGGGGCACACACAATTTGGCCAGCTGTCAGTGTGGGGAGATGAGTGATGGAAAGAGGCTGCTTTGCTGCTCCCTCCACAGTAAAGGGGAACACAATTCACTGCAGCCACCAAGGCAGTAAATGGAAGCTCTGTTTTTCTTCTGTAGGGGTATTTCCCTTTTGAATCTTAGAGGAGCATCAGAAGGCATCAGGTTCCATTTGCCCCAATACCAGTGGTCACAGTCACAATGGCTGTGTAACACTGAACTGGCAATGTAACAGGTTTAATGTGTCCATACACAACTGAGAATTAGGGCATCGATTCATTTATAAGCACATTGTGCTAAGCTGCATTTTTTATTCTTTTTTTTTTATTTTTTAGTTTTGCTTTTAAAAGTGAAAAAGCTTTACCTTCTTTTAAAAAGAAAAATATTCATGATAGGGATTTAGTGTAAAAATAGTTATATCATTGCAGCACAATTTATTTAGATCACCTTAATAGGTTTATAATTTTGTCAAGGTTTCTGTGACTTGGAAAAAAAATAGAGTGAAATTTAAGTTGTAGTGGTAAGAATTAAACATCTATCAGTCAAATGGTCCCTATTATATTTTCCATTTAAAAAAATCAATCACAGAAAAAGCATCAGGCAAATGTTGCAATAATTTATTTTATGACAGAAATAAGTAAAAGACAAATTGTTTCAGAAATTATACGTTGGAGGACAAGCACTTAGCAACATTAAAAATAAATTAAATTGGAGGAATAGATAGAATTGCATGAGAAAAGATAATAATTCCTTTCTTTGGGAAATATCCAAAAGGTAGAAAGTTTTTGTTTTGTCCAATTACCCATTGCAGATGTTTTACACTATACTTTAAAAACCACATCAGAAATAGAATGTAAGATTAAAAAGATTTCTGTGATTTGAAACACCAGCTCTCCTATCCTTGTCATTATGATCTTTCCACAACAGAAACTTCTTTGGGGTTCACCATGTACTTGTTTGACATCCATAATTTTTATGTTAAATTTTTTTTCATCAAGAAACAGCTTGCTGAAGTTAGCATGGAAATATACAGAGTTGTGCTCAACAGAAGTTTATTTTTATTTCTGAAAAACCAATTCAGTTGTTCAGTCCCAGAACTAGTTCACAGCACAGATATTTTTACTTTCACCTTTGCATTGGCATATATTCCCAGAGATTAGTTGTGATAGTGTGGTGTTAATGGCAAGCTTTTACAATAGGGGCAAAAACCCAAACCAGAAATGTAAAAGAAAACCAAACAATTCTTATGAGGCACTTAATTTCATACTTTGGCCAAGAAATACATCTACTTCCTAGTAAATATGCAGAAATTAACATTCTGCTAACTCCACAATTGCTTTTAATGTAGGGTTTAATAGACAAACTTACAGCAGAAAAGTTTCTGCTTATAGAATTTGTGGCATTAAAGACAACCTAAACAATGCTTGCTTGTCTTTACTGAAACCTCATTGGTATTGGACTGTTATTTTATACATATTAACTGCTAGTCATTACTGTTGTCTGTGGAGCTGCCATTTAACCTGAGACTGACCCAGGTCCTTGCTAATTGCCCTGCCCTTAATGAGATGTATGCATGGAGGTGATGTGCACATGTCGCTGGGTTCTGAACAATTCTAAATTTCTGTCTTCCTTTCACTACAGGGACACATGCACAGCACAATGAATGAAAGAATGCATGAAAGGCTCCAAAAGAAAGAGATGAGCAGGTGGGGTCTCAAGGGCAGTTCAAAAATGGTTGATAACAACAAGAACCTAACCTTGAACTTGGAAATGTCAGTGTCATAAGTCTAAACAAGCTACAAAGGAAAATGTGGGCAGAGAGATGATTTATGCCACAGCTAGGAATATGTGGGGCAACGACAGGGATACATCCTCTCTCCCAAATCCTGGCTGTACCTGACCCATCAGTACCAGCTTTAGCTACTGTGAAAATAGCATTAATGACTTGCTGTTAAATTAAGCAGATCTTCTGATGTGATCTAACAAATTCACTTTCTATAACTAAAACCATAAAAGTGCCTTTGCTGATAGTATCTGACGTAAATAAGAGCACAGAAAGGCATTTGCTGCAGGAGATCCCTCACCAACATTTGCCGCAGGAGAACCCTCACCAACATTTGCCTTTATTCTGCTGGGCTCCCTGTGGTTTTAGTGGCACTAACAAAATAGGACCTTAATTTTAGAGGTTGGTCAGCTGTAGCAAATAAACGTCAAAGGCAATGAAATGAGCTTACACAAAACACACAAGGCCTTTACAAAAAGCTGGGGAAACATAAAGAAATCAGAAACTTCTCTCCTCAAACCTGTATCCAGAATCATCCAGTTTTTACTGGTGTTTTCATACTAGAATGGTAGCAATAGTTCAGATTTTCTTCACAGCAAGAAGCATTCAGCTATTTGAGGCAGTTAAGAAAAATCACAGATCACGCCAGCACTCCAAGCACTACTGCTGAACAAGACAGCAGATTGCAATATTGCTTCTCTGCTTGCTTCTTGTAGCACTGCACATAAAATCTGTAGAAAAAATGTTATGCTTCAGAATGGAATTTTCTCCATTCATCATCTGATTATTTTATAATTTTATTAATTATAGCTCATCTCAATTCAGTGCCTCATTAGATGAACAGACAATTTGGTGTTATTGACAAATGATTGTGTGATACATATGAATAATCAATTACAGTAATACTCCATGAAATGACAGTGAAGTTAAATGGATTGAAAATACCACCCTTCATAGGCTCTCGCAATCATTTCCTTTTGAATGAGAATCATGAAAGACAAGCTAGCAATAAGCAACCCATGGGTCAGACAGACGTGGGGCACACACTTTTAACTTCCTGTGTATGAACCAGTCCCCAGGTGATTCTATCTGCACTGCTTTTGGATTGCATCCTTTAAATGACAGATAGCAATGCCTGACAGGAACTTACCACCTCAAGGATCTAGCTAACAACCCCCCAGAAACATATCCATATTTTACTGTATATCTTTTATTAATTCATTTACTAGTAATTCACTTAATATGCCTATCAATCACTATTGAATATTACTAGCAGTGGTGAGCTAATAAAATATTGGACACCAACTAATGACAAGTTTTCTTTAAAGGAAAGTACTTATCGTACATTTTATGTGACAACACTTGCTTTAAATTTTTTTGTAATTGAAGGAGATACTCCAGTATGTGACTTCAGTGCCCAGTAAAGTCCTGGAAAAGGTTATTTTGGGAAGTGTTGAAGAACATCTTTAGGACAAGGCAGTCATCGGTCACAGCCTCATGATGGGGAAGTCTTGCTTGTGATGAAGGTAATGATCACCTAGGGGATGAAGTGAAGCCAGTTGGTGTAATCTTTTGGACTTCAACAAAGGTTTTGATAGTCTCTCACAGGATCCTTCTGGACAAAATGTCCAGCATTTATCTGGATAAAGACATTGTGTGATGATTGAGCAACTGGCCCATGTGTCAGGCACAAAGAGATCCAGTGAATGGGGTGACATCAGACTGGCAACTTGTCACTAGTGGGGCTGTGCAGGGCTTCACCCTAAGCTCATTTCTCTTGAACATGGTAATTAACAACTTGGACACAGGATTTGAAGAAATAATAAGTAAGTTTGTTGAAAACACTAAACTGGGAGGAGCTGTTGAGGATAGAGAGGCCCTGCAAAGAGACATTGAAAAATTAGAGAGATGGGCAATCACCAACCATATGAAGTTTAACAAGGGCAAGTGCTGGATTCTGTGCCTGCAATCCTGGCTGTGAGTGTAGACTGGGGAATGAGAGGCTGGAAAGCAGTGCTGGAGAAAGGGAGCTGGGGGTCCTGGTCGATGGCCAGTCGAGTGTGAGTCGTTGTGCCCTGGCAGCCAGGAGGGCTCCCTGTGTCCTGGGGGCATCAGGTACAGCTTCACCAGCTGGGCAAGGGAGGGGATTGTCCTGCTCTGCACTGGGACAGTCTCACCTCGAGTGCTGGGGGCAGTTTGGGGTGACACAATATAAACCCCCCTCCTTATCAGAGAGTGTCCAAAGGAGGGTCATGAGGATGGTGAAAGGCCTTGAGGGGAAGCTGTGTCAGGAGTGCCTGAGGTCACTTGGTCTGTTCAGCCTGGAGGAGACTGAGAGAAGATCTCATTGCAGTTACAACTCCCTGTGAGGGGAAGAGGAGGGGCAGACACCGATCTCTTCTTTGTGGTGACCAGTGACAGGACCCAAGGAAATGGCCTGAAGCTGAGTTGGGGACATTAAAGCTGGATACCAAGAAAAGTTTCTTTTCCCAGAGGGTGATTGGGTACTGGAACAGACTCCCCAGGGAAATGGTCACAGAACCAGCCTGACAGAGCTCAAGAAGGGTTTGGTCAATGCTCTCAGGGCACATGGTGTGACTCTTGGGGTATCCTATGTAGGGCCCAGAGTTGGACATGATAATCTTTGTGGGTCCCTTCCAACACAGAATATTCTACAGTTCTGTAATGATTTAATATGCCATGGCCCACATAGCTCACTCTGTGTCATGGCAGGGGATGATTTATTTTACAGGGAACTGGAAAAATATATGGTTTGAATGAATGCACTTTGCAAATACTTGCCAAACAAAATAATATTAATAATGGAAGGGGAAAATCCTGGTAATTTATTAAATCCTGACACACCATTTTCAAGAAGGCTTAGTCCTAGGAAAGCCATTATATTAAATATAGATATTGATACTTATTCATATTAAATTATAAATTGATAAATACATAATTTTAAAAGCTAGAACTTCTTCCTTTGTTTCTCTGCAAAGTCTTCTGTGGAATTTAGATCCAAGTAAGGAACCATGAGGTTATTTTAAGAATCTTTTTTATATATCAGAAAGAAGTAATATTAAAGGAAAGAATGCATGCATGCATGCAGTGGATTCTCCTCTGACAATAAATCAGACAGAACTACAGTGGAAAGCCAATGTAGATGAGGGGGAAGATCAGGCACTTGAAATCAGTCAGATGACTTCCACAAATGTTAAGACTGGGAGAAGACAAATAGACATATCACTATTTTATGCCACTGAATCTGTGATTAATAGCAACTGAAATATTTTTTATTACTACTTGTGTGCATTACAGTAGTGCCTTAAGGCATTGTACAACATATAGCAAGATAACATTTTTTGTCCCAGCCACATTCCATCTAAACAAAAGGCCCTTGGCACAACAGAAAGCCGCCTTATTTTCCTCTGTCACTTGGTGCAGAGGAATGTAAGAAAATAGAGGAAATAATCTGCCAAATTTGCAGTGGAGCTCTGGCGAAGGGACACTTGCCTCTGCTTACTGGGTATTGTGTTCAGCTACAGAGGGTCACTCAGGTGAGGTGTTCAAATTTGGGCTGTGCACAGAGCTGTGTCCCCAGCTGGGCCCGTGCACACTCAGCCAGCAGCAGTCCTCCCACTGCTTGGTCAGAGAAGAAATGATGCCATTGATTGAATTCTTGCAGCAGGAATTAGAAGAAAGACCATAATAAGGAGAGCATGATGGCTGTGTGCAGATAAGAGGTCAAAATGGACAAGATTACTACTGGTCTATTTCATAAAGGTTTGGTTTTTATTTTCATCTGAAAAATTAAAACTGTTGAAAGATTAAATGCTGTCCTATCTTTTAAACTGGGATCTCCTTTCAGACAAAATAATTTATTCCAATTGTCAAAGCTCATCAGACTCTCAGTGTGAGTCTTGCATAAATGGGTTTATTCCTGGCTGTTTCATTTGCACACTCCATGAAATTTTTTTCTGCCTATTTAATTTCATCAAAACTTTCTTCACAGACACTAGCAAACTTGCTGCAAGAGCACTGTAATGTAAAATACACTATCTTTTCCTTATGTTCCTCTGGGAAAAATAGAGTACATCACAATATATTTTAATAATTAGTATGCTTAGAAAAATATCCATTTTAAAATGCTGTTCCTGAAATAGGAAGAATATAGAGGCATATCACAAATAAAGCAATAAAGCCACATTTGTGGGTAACAGATAGTAAAGCACTGCCAGCTTGGATATGCACTTGCTGTTTAAAATCTCCCATGGTAAAATTTGTAACATTCGGTATTCTATAGTAGTGGCATAAAATCTTCCCATGAATTTGCAGTGCCTGGGAATATTATTATGGGACCAGCATCGTTATTTTTCTCAAGAAAGTGCTTCTCTGTTGCAAGAAAACTTATCAAGTACTGAATGTGATGAACATGTTATTGCAATGGCACAGGGCTTGGGAAACATAGCTGTGTTTTCCCCTGACTGATTTTCTTTGAATGCAGTGTTGAATACAGGGCAGGTCCTATGTAGGGAGGGGTCTTGTCCTTGTCCAGCCTTCTGTGGGGCAGCCAAAATTACTTCAGCCCCACCACATCCTCCAAAATCTCCTTGGCTTAAAGACCACAGAAAGATAAGACCTGTTAAGTCCAGAGAAAACAAACAAGGCCACCGTGATCCTCTCCTGCCATCATGCACATTTGGTTTTATTCATGTAAGAATTATGTATTTAAGAAGTTTTCACCTTGGGGAAACAGCTAGAAAATATGAAAAAATACTAAATAAAGCCTAAAGTTTAATTCCACAAAGTAGATAATATCTTGTGGTGAATGCTGTATATCACTTGTACTTGCTTGAGAAAAGATTGCTTCTCTTATAGTGTGGTCCTGAAGCACGTCCAGAAGGGGAATGGAAGCAGGGCTGCCCCAGAAGCTGACACAATCAAATAAATATTTTAAAAAGCCTACAAAGATTTTACGACCTCCAGTAGGCTGAAGCTAAACAAGATTTGTCAGAAGTAGGAGCAGGTATCAAGACAGGCTTTGTCAAAAGCAGCAGCTGATGCTGGAGTGGTACTGGTCAGAACCATTGCTCTTTACAGTCAGTTCCTGTCAGTACAATGCCTTTGAAGTAGCCAGTCTCCAAATTAATGTCTTCCAGTGAGCTGGCCTTTGAGAGACAAAGAAACAAACAAATTAATCTGGAAGAATGAGCCTGCCTGAGACACTGATAAATCTGCTATGACAATGTAAGGCTTATTAAACAGTAAACATTATTTCCCTAGCCTCTGGGTCAAATGCAAGTTTTAAAGTTAATAGAGGAAATCAACATTTTAAAAAATGTCACATGGACTACTTTTTTTCTTTTTTGTATTCTGCTTTTCACAGGAAATTCATAAACTTAACTCAAAAATATAATGCATGTAGTGAAATTTTATCCAAATATCACAATATTTTGTGTTATAGGGACTGAAATGGCATAACACACATAATGTTAAAATTAAAGGAACAAATAGGTCCCAGGTCTTCTCATATATTACCATTAATATGTTCTTGAACATCAGCACTGGCTTGCCTTCATGAACTCTTGATAGAGTCACACACACGATCTTTGCTCTGACTGCACAGAGATGAAAGGTGGGATATCTAAAATGTATTGCCAAGGAAATAACTCAGGCTAGATAAAAGGAGTGCTTCGCAGAACAGAAAAGCTAAACAGTACTATTGATTACCATGATGTATGCTACAGAAGAAGAAGGTGGAAGCAGAGGGGCTGCCTACATACAGACTTTCCTCTCAGAAGCAGCCACAGAGTTTTTTTCTTGCAGTTTATGTTGCTAGAGAAGGTTTCCCCTGAGCTGAAAGGTTTTTGCAGGGGGCAGCAGTACAACAGCTTGACCTGCTATACTCAGGAGGGTTCCTTGGCCCAAAAACCTCTTGAGTTTGCTTTTTCAAGTAAAAAAAAAAATATGACTCCCACTGTGAATATTCATAGAAAGAAACAGACTGACACAGATATATATGAAAAACTCCACAATTCCCACTGCCACAGCCCAAAGAACTCATCAGGTGGAAAAGTTATACAATACCTTATCCTTTATACTCCACAATCCTCATATTTCTTCCTGTCAAAGCACATTATGTGGCCTAAGTAACTGCCTGATGGGACAAAAATCCTTAGTAACAAGATGTTACTCTATGTACTCTTATTGGTTGGTCTCTGTCACAGTAAACCATATTTTCACAGAATAAGATGAAAGGGCATTAATTTTCTTGTACTAAGAGACATGTGCTTAATGTACCTGCTGCCTCTGCGTGACAGGTAATGGTGCCAGGCAGCTTTGGATTTATCTCAATACTCAAAAGATGAGTTGACTAACAAACTTGAAGGCATTTCACTCCCCTGCTAGGAGGGAGTCAGTGGATGCTGGTCTCCAGAACCTGACAGGCACTGATATGTTGAGAAATCCCATGCTGAAAAGCAATCAGTGCCCCTCAAAATTAGGGTTGACCTGCATGGACAGCCAGGAAGCCAAAAATAGTTTTACAGTCTCTTTCTTATTAGTCTTACTAGCCTTTTAGTCTCACAATTCATTCAAAAGATTGTGATCTAATATCCACTGTTAGAGGTAGGGTCTTTAGACAGAATGGCTCATAAGAGGGACAGTCTTATGGCCTAGACTCAGGAGGAAACCTCGTTCATGCTCAGGTGGGCGAATCCAACTCAGTAATTTACACGTGCATTGGTTCAGGATAAAAGCAAACTGGCATTTCTTTGTCACTGCCACCGAGTGCTCCTGTCAGTACACAAAATTGAAAATGACAGGAATCCTGTAGGTGATCAAGAACTGTGGAGAGAATATTTAGTGGTGCCATCTTTCCCATGAGCCGTAGAAAGGATCTCTCAGTGCTAGCACAGAGTGCGTCACCCAGCGCACACCTACGGTTCACAGGCACGGGCTGGCAAACACCCACACGAGCTAACTTTAAACCAACTGCTCCAGCACAGCAGCCAAGGCAGCACAAAGCTTTGTGGGGGTGAACTCCAAGGATATTTTTTTCCTGCCCTAGCCAGCAGGTAAGCTTCCCAGGCACAGCTCACTGTCACCATGGTGATGTTTCCAGCCCTCCCTAAAACAGCCAGTTTAAGGCTAATTTGGATAAGCCTGCACTAGCTGCAGACATTTTAGTGACTGCAGCAGAGGCATAATCACAGCAATGAAGGACTTTCAGAAGGATTTCAAAATATCCATATAATCTTTATCTTAAATGTCTGCTGACACCATTCCTACTGATGGAAGGAGGACAGGTGCAGGGGGAGTACAGGAGTGGGCAACTTTCTTGAATGAGGCAAAATGCAAAGGAGTGCTGCAAGCAGCCCAGAATGCTTGTGATTGATTTGATACAATAGGCACAGACAAAACTGCAATGATGAGGAATTTATGTCCTCAATTTTTTCTTTATATTCACATTTTCATTATATTCACCCATTTTACACTGTTTTCTTAGGTGTAAAGTTTCATATGAAAATAATTAGTTTCTTTATCTTTTGGGCAGCATGGAAGACCTTAATTTTCCTGGGTTTTTTTATTAATTCCTTATAGTAATACAAAAAGAAGGTAACTCATTTATATACAAAGCAAATTTTGAGACATAAATTAAACAGTTGACACAAAAAACCCCCCCCTATTATTCAATTTATCTTTATCTGAATTTCTTTCCACATTACCTTCTCTTATCCTGGAATTAGTACATGAAAGCATCAAGTAACTCTGTCCTCTCATTCCCTTATCTACTACACACCTCATTTGTACTCATTGCAGCACTACGATATCTCAATAGCCTGAAAAATCACTTGACACTGCATATATTCAGGTTGCACTCCCTTGGAAATAAATAATTCAATGCTAGCTATTCTGTAAACACCCCATTGCAATCCCCCAGTAACCATAAGGATAAGCTGCTTTAATTGAGGCAGAGACTGTGGTCTGTATTATAACTGCATTATAATGTCTCTTAAGAGATTCTCTTAACAGCTACAACAGACTGCTTAAGTAAGGTGTTGTCTCTCTTCAGAGTAAAATATTTTTAAGTAAAGATTACTTGTAAGTGCATTTCCTTTCAAAGGTTATGCAGCCAGATCAAGCACTGTGGTCACGCCCATTGACACTAACCCAGAAGGCACTGTTGCTGCTTTCTCTGTAATGGGTAATAGGGCACCAAAGACATCATCCTCTGCCCTGTTAACAGGTCCAAATCAATCTGAAGTCTTTGAAGAATGAAAGCTGCTTGGCAGTGTTTCCAAGTGGTCAATCTTCTGTACACTGCACTTACAAAAATAAACTCCTTTCCTCAAAAGACCAACTGCTCACATACACCATCTCAGCTAGAATTAAGTGAAGAAAAGAGGAGGTGCCATTACACACTGAAGAGATGCTCCTAAAACTGGGTGTCAAACATGAGCTGTGTAATACAGGGAATTAATGCAAAGCAGCTGATACACTTTTCAGATTACATCCTTACTTATTGCCTACTTTAAATTTGTAGATGCAGTTGAGAAATGAATAATCTCCATGAAAATTCCTGATGCAGTGTTTGAATGTGTTCTAAAATCCTGGAAAAAAATGTAGAAAGATATCTAAAGGGTGATGATACTATAATACAACAGAATTAGCTACTTGAACACTACCCTCAATGTTTAAGAACTAAGAAAATACCAAGGTTTATCTTAAGAGTAGAACAAAAATTTGTAACTCCCCTGGCAGTTCACAGCAGAACTTGAAGTAAATGTCAGCTGAAACACAGATGAGTCTTCCTACAAAACCAGATTTTGCTGTTACGTGGTTTGTTTAGACATCATGACTAGGTAATTGCATTACTAAGTCGCATTTCATAAACCTCACCTTTGCTACTACTTGAATATCTTCATTTCTATACTTTTAAATTTTAACTGCATGGAAAATTTCTACAGCTGTACATTGATTTTGTACCCATTTATTTTTCATTTAATGATTTTTTTCCTTTCATATTATAATTAGCATCCTATTTTCCCTATACAGTTTTATATTTGCACCTTATTCTGGAAATCAGTCAACAGGCTGAATTTTACAACTAGAGGGTGCTGGTGGACCATAATGTGAGATGGTATGCAAAACTCTTGATGACCTTTAGTAGAAAGAAGAAAAATAAAAGAAATCAATTATTACTGCTCAGTAGGACAAGCTAATATATTCCAAGGTAATCAAAATACTGCAATATTATCTGGAGTAAGTAAAAAGAAAATTAATACTTTATAGCTGATGCTTGGTTTCATTATAAATTTCGTTTCAAATTTGCTGTTAAACTTCGCTTCTGGCCTTAGTTTTCATGCTGTAATGAACAAAAAACCTTTATCTGAACAATATGCATTCCTTTTGCTTCCCTTTGTGTGAGCTGGAAAGCAATTACAGTGAATTATTGATTAAGTGCTTTATGATAAAACACAAAAGCCATCAAGTAAGCAGGAAAGCAAGAAGGAACAAAGATTAATTTAACAATAAAATCTATAATTGAGATTTTACAGATAGAATGTGGACATTAATTACAGATAAATCATTTAATAAGAGTTCTAACAAGAAAATTATATTCCAAAATTCATATCATTTCCAACACAAGGTAATTATTTTTTTGCCTTCCAGTACTGTAAGAAAAAATACAAGTATGAGAATAAATAATGTCTATAAATATACCATTCTGTATGTAGAAAAATTCCCCCTCCCATCCTTCCTCTCTTCCATTTATCCTTATTGCTTCTTAGAGTCTCTCACAATTCTGCAATCACCTTCAACTTACAGATATATTAAAACTTTGAACTAGACCTTAAAGATATAATTTCCCTTAGCCCCCATTCAACATAGCTCAATAACATCTGGGATTTGCCTCCCATTTCTTTGGATCAGAAAGAAATCCAAAGGACAAACTGTGGCCACTTGGTAGAGCGGCTGCCGGAAACCTCCACGAGACAGTGGCCGGGAAGCTGGTGGAGTGCATGCGACCATACTGTGAAGAGCAGATCTCTTCCACCCAAACATGAGTCGCTGCAGCCAGCCTGTTGATCACAAAGGACAATGGTTTGAAAAAGCTCTGGGTGTGCAGGTTCACCAGATGTCCAGTGAAGCCATTCCAGTGTGGCATGCCATTGCTCTTCTTATATTCCCACTTTTGACCTTTTGGTTGTGCAGGATCGCTGTATGTGGACAACATTCTCGTTGTGGGCAACTCCCAAGTGATCCAATAGCCCACTTGTGGCCTGCATTAGCCCAACACATCCTGGACATGCCAGAAATGCAACACAACAAGTGGGATTGTTTCTTTCCACATATGGAAGTTTTCATGCATTTAAACCTGACCCTTTCTTATAAGCGGCCAACAGTCCAGATTCCCTTTTGTGAATTACAAAGTTAGTGAGAGGTGCCTTATTTTCACATTGTAACTAGCTAACATTGTTAGTTACAGCAGAGATGTGTATGGCACTCTCTCATGGGCTGAGGCCAAGTCCCTGTTCTCAGGAAACACACTCTACTCACATACCTACCTACATGCAGCTTCCTTTTGGCCACATTTCTTCTCATGACTCACCCTTATGAAGGGATGTACCCTGGCATCCACAGGAGACCACAGCTCCTGCCCACCAAGGAGCTCATGTTAAGGTAGTCTCCATGCCACAGAATTTCCTCTGGAAAATGGAAAGCAGTCTCCTATCAGAACTATTTCAGGCTTAGGACCTTATTTTCCAAAACGTAGCAGCCAGATCAATGAGCTGGTGAGGGCAGCCATTAATTAACACATAGGCACACCAGGGCTCATGGGAGTCTCAGCCTCTTAGACTTCAGGACATATTTTCACTCCTACTGGTGGCTATGTGCAGTTAGCACATAAACAGGAAAGGTATAATTATTGGTGAAAATGGGATTTTGTCTTGACAAGTGGTTTGTTTAAAATGAAAGCTTTCATGGGGATAAACAAAATAAATCAAGTGTCCAATACAACAACAAAAAAATTGTGACTTACATACTGCAGGCTTGCCAGATGCTACAGAAGCTGAGCCAGAGGACAAACTAATGTAAAAATGTATAAAAATCTGATCTGAACTGCATTTTGTGATGCCTCTCCAAAACTCCTGATACCTTTAGTCTAGAAAGTGGCCCATTTGTTTTTTATGAACTATATCTAGTATGTGCCTAAAGAAACAGCAGTTAAAATTTGCCCCAATGTTTTATTGCCAGCATATTCTAACACACTTAACTTTGCCTGTTTCATGGACACAATTGTTGGGGCTTTTTCCTAAATGAGCTAATTTTACAAAATTAGTAGTTCTCTGATCTTTATTTTTCCACCTAGACAAGATCTTCTTACTTGATGCTGCCTTCACTTACAAAGTCTAAATAATAATAATTACACCTTAGCTTTTTCTCCAACAGTGCCAGCTGAAATAATACAAGAACAAGATGTTTGGTGGGTGTTTCTTTTTCCTCTGGAAGTCAGCAGAAAAGCTGTTAAATACTACATATACTAGAATACTGATTTTAATAATACTCAACGTGCACATCAGTTTCATTGTCGGAAACACTTTAAATTTCTGTATGTTACTAATAACTGAAGAGCGTTATTCAGCTTTATAATGTAGTAGGCATCGTCCTTCATATATATTTTTAAAGCAGGATGTACGCTGTACATTTATATACAAAGTTGGTCAGAGCACAGACATTGCAGTGTCATGCTTTCATTCAAATTTCAGATGCCACATGTTCAGTACAATCGCATGGCATCAAGATGCAACATATTGCTTTGCAAATGCAAATGATTTCACACAGTGGCCTTCATGACTGGGAAGGGATAATGAACTGGGCTGTATTTTACACATACGAAAAAATAAATAAAAGATTTATCATAAATATATGGACCAGTATATGACGTTGAAGAACAAGAAGCAAAAAGGAAACAGTGCTCTTGCATAAAGATCGATTCTCTTTGCTGCTGATGGAATGACAGGCTTGGGAGGAGGAGGCTTCTTGTTGTTCTTGGCTTGAGATTTCCCAAGCCCATTGTTGACTTCAATGGGCTTCCCATAACAGTCATAATTTGATAATTCAAAATCCCTTGGCAAGCTTCCAACGATGCTGAAATCATTGGATCTCAGATCAGATTTCGAAGTGCAAACTTTTTTGCATCTGGTCTCACCAACCTATGGAATAAAGAGTGAGGGGAATCATGATCGACTCACCATGACTCATTAGCAAACTTCATGCAGCTGCTAAAGAACACTGCAAACAAACACATAGGGAATTACTCGTTGATAGGGATACATTACCTCAGACTAATTTGTGGAATGGTTATGTTATAAAGCACTGAAGGATGATCAGTCAATCATCAGCTAATCCAAACACTCATAATTTTGTAATTTCTCGTGCACATGCTCTCAATGCTCTGCAATCTGCTATAGTTAGACTCCTTCATTTTAAGATGATAGAAGGGAAGAGAACATTTTTGTGGGGAGCATTTTTGGATATTCATTCTGGGCTGATTAACCTGCAGGCCTGATACTATTCAATACTTGCGTTTTTCTGAGCTCTGATACTCATAGTAAGAATTGGCCCTAAAATTCAATGTTTGATGCAATTCATTTCTGGTTCTAAAGAGTTATCAGGTCAGGATCCTATACCTCATCCTAGGGTGACCAATTTGAATGGTGAGAAGCATTTTGTTTGTACCTGTGGAGCTTAGTGCCTCTCTGAAGACAGATTACACTGATGTAACTGTTCTCAGCACTGCAGAAATGTTAAACTGGGAAATTTGTTTTTAACAGAATTCCTGTGTTTCTTACAGCTCCTTTAATGCTCTTCGGGGTCAAGCAATACTTTTTTTTCCTGTGGGAACAAAAGGTTCCTATATTCCCTTCCTTGGATTTTATAGTTTTGATTTCAGATTCAACATATCTCTAGGAGAACCAACCCCACACTGTTCAGGGAGCTTGAAGTGATTTAGAGACTACTTGCAATGCACCATGCCTTGTGACTTGGGTAAACCTCTCCCAAACTTTCACTTCAATTGGACAACTCAGGAAAGTAGACAAAAAAAAAAAAGAAAAAAGAAAAAGAATACAGTCTATGAATTTGTTCACATATATAACCTGAGTGTTGGTTGATTCACAAATCAGGGTACACCCAGGCGCAACTGACATACATGTAATTTTCCATAAGGCTTCCTTGAGGCACTGGTCCACTAAAACTCAGCTATTCCAAAAACAGCCCCTCCCTTCCACCCATTAACCTGGCTCTCCTCCACAATGCCCTCAGGTGTTTTACCCTCAGCTCTCTCCATCTCTGATTTTCTGCATTTTTTGGCTGACAGTTTGGGATACTTGCATGGTAATATTTTGTAAGTACTAAAATAAAAATAATAGTGTCATAAAACACAGGTTTATGGATGAATGGAATATATTCTGAAGAATATTATTAGCTTCTCTATGACAGTGACAATTTATCCTGCATGGAAGGAACTGAGGCAGTCAGGATGAGACTTAAACTTTGAGTGGGGCTTTTACTTCCATTACTGGCAAAGCTGATTCTAGTGCAAAGTGGAAAAGAAGTATGGGACTATTCCTTCTGAAAAAAGGTGGATACACCTTCCCAAATTTGCCAGGGTTCTATTTCTCATGAAAGCAGTACATTTTGAAATTGATGCATTAAATGGAGGTGCAGGTTTGTTCTGGTTCCAGCCAGGAAAGGGTTAACTTTTGCAGCAGCCAGGAGGCAGCATGGCCAGGGCATTAAGGTTATTCTATATCACCTCCTGTCATTGTCAGGGCTGGGGAAAGGGGTTCTCTTCTGGCCCAAAGACATTCCTTCTGGTCGACAAAACGTGCAGAGGAAGCCATCTGGTATTGTCTATTGTCAGAGAATTTTTCTGTGTGAACCATTTATTTTCTTACACCTTTTGTTATTAATATTATTGCTGTTAACTGCTCATTTTCCTATCTCATTGCCATTTTCGGGGAATTTTTCTTATCTGAAACCATGATCTTTACCTTTTGTGCCTCCACTTGGAGTAAGGAGGTGGAGCAGTGCGTGGTTTTAGTGGGAGTACTAAATTGGAGAATACCATTCCTAAACCACCACAAAAATCAAGATTCCAGGTTATAAAAAAGAAAAACAAGACAGGTGTTCCCTGATGGTAGGACAAAACTACACAAACAAATTTCTTGCAACTGTCTCCCAGTCCTCAAAGACCTGACAGCCTAGGACAGTGTTCATTATTGGAGTAGCAGGGGCAAACTGTCTAGTAAGGTGGTGACTAAGACACAGATAAACATGATTATATGACCCTGGGTGCTATTATTCACTGATCTGAGACACTCCTTCTAATCAGATCATACCCAATGACACAGGTAATAAAGATTTAAAGCAGACCTTTGTGCAATAAAAAGTGAACTTGGAGTGTGTGTTAACTGAAGAGTCACCAGAATATTAGATTTTTTCCATGGTCAAACTTAGCAAGATTTAGTAAGGCCACTACAAGAAATAGAATCCTGTATGAAATTATGGCCTCCTTCCGGATTTAAAAACTTGTTATCCATTCCTCATACTACCAGCAATACCTTGTAAAATTCAGTGACACTAATTGTAGTCTAAATTCTCTCATTTGTAGCACAGAATATTCCTGATCCAACTGCAGTATCTAGAGTGCTCCCCTAAAGGCTGTTACAAGTCAGTTCTCATTCCCATTCAGGACTGAGAGTGGATTCTAGGTCACCCCTGCCTTATAAGCAGAGAACTGTTCACACCATGTTCACACAGAGCTCTGCTTAGTTCAGTGTCAGCTGGAGTACTGATTTATTGGGGTGACACAATTTTCCTTGTATGAGAAACCTGGCCCAAATTTTTCTTTAATAAGCGTATGTTACTTTTGAAAATAATTTCATCTATTTCCTTGGCTTTACAAATCTGACATTCTTCTATTTATTATGCTCAGCTGCTGCCTAAACATATTTTAATTTTTTTTCTCATAGATCTCTTCAACTTTCCAATGTTTCTGTTGTTTTAATCTAAATTCACTCCAGTTGACCTACAGCTTTCCCTGAACAATGTGAGGTAATATAAAATATATATGATCATCCGCTTTTTATTAATTTTGTCTTGGTTTGTGCTAAAAACCTAACAATAATGCTAACAATGTCTCTGCTCTTCCTCATTTTCCACATTTACTGCACAAAAAACTTACCAAAGGCTACAGGAACCTTTTCTGTATAAAAAAATATCTTAGGACTTGATTTTAGAGTACTACACTGAAGATATGTAAAGAAAGGTAAAATGTTATATCCTTTTGACTTCTTCCTGACACAGAAAATATTTGATATCATTTGTCTTATCCTGTTCCAGCATCATGACCTGTGGGCCAGACCCAACCCACAGGATGCTTCCACCAAATTTATGACTTTTCCCCAGCAGGGGATGGGGAGCAGCTCTTTGGGAAGGCAAGGCTTCTGGGATAGTATGGGGACACCCTCCATTCCTGAGGGAGCTGGGCAGCCACTCCTTGTCCCTCTGGCACAGATCTGGGAGGGCCAAGGAGAGCACAGGAGGGTGACAGCTCCTGGGGCTTGGCCCAAAACACAGACCTACTTCCCTGTTTCTTTCAGGACTGGACCACCTTGTCTAGGTTTGGCAGGATGGACAGAACACCCGTCTTTTGATGAACAGCTCAGAAGTACCTAAAAATGCCTCCCAGAACTCATAAGGCCCCTTGTGATGATCCTTTCTCACCTTTTAAAAAAATTCAGGCTGACTGGTGCTCACTGCCAAGCTCAGCACCTGCTGCTGCTCCAGAGCTGCAGCACATGTGCCTCTGCAGAATGCCCTTGGTCGCAGAATTGGGGGAATAATGTGAGAAGAAAATGGGGAGAGAGATGAAAGAATAGATGCTGCCTATGCATGCAGGCTGGCAGGGAGGAGCAACTAACTCCCCAACTCTGCCTCTGCTGCTTCTGGTGCTCCTCCTCACTTTCCACATTTGCTGCCCAAACTAGTTACACTAGATTTTCCTTTAAAAACATCCAGGATGGAGAATTTTTTCCAGGACCTTGTTCCTCAGAAACATATGTACCTTATTTGTAATCTGAATTTATTTGGCTTCATTATTCAGACATGAGGCACGACTATAGTTAGTCTGATTAACTGCTGGTACATAGAGTTGGTAACAAATCTAACCTCAATTTTGCATAATTCAGATGATGTAACCAGGCTGATACATGAAGCCAAGAAAAATGTTCTCAAACTGTTTCTTACTTTCACCTCATTGCCTCTGTCAACCTAACTGACAATACTTGAAAAAGTTTTATTCCTCCATTTGATTAAATCAAAAAATACAGAGATCAACTTTAATTTCGCTGATCCATTTATTAGCTACCATGGGGCTCAATTATGAGGAATATTAAAGATAATTAATACTTACAAACAATAATTATTAGTCAGCGCCCTATAAGCTATGCAATATCCTCCACTGATTCATGTCAGGCTTATAATTATTCATGTTATGCCACTTAACTTTTGAAAGTACTGGCACAAAGTTAGCTTTTTGCTGTATTTTGAAACATTCCCAGATTTAAAGGATTTCTTAAAAAATCAATATTAGTGTTCAACAGCACTCACAGACCAGCTCTGTAAAAAATTCTAAATGCAAGTTAAGCTGAAATCTTGATTGTAAAATGTCTAACTTTAATAGTTATTGTTTAATATTCTCATCAGCTACTGTGAATGAGAGCTATTTCATCCACAGATTGAATATATCTGGCTTTTCCCCAGACATAGAGCAGAATATTTGTTCAACATTTCTCTCTTTTCAGTTAAGTTTTGGTACTTACAGCACCTCTGCCTAGGATAGTACCATTATTCTTCTTACAAGATTTTGTATTCTTGCTGTACAAGCAAAGTAACTTCCTATTGCCCTCAGTTATGCTAAGCATGTATCTCTTTTCTTACTTACACAATTATTTTATTAAGTTCAGCTTATATAAATTGCTGTCCCCTCTCATTTGCCAGTGAAAAGAAAAGAGAAATGCTTGAAGCTGAGTTAGTTTTACATCTTTGGGGAGTTTGTTTTCAGTTGTGCTGTTTGTCAGGTTTTGGGGTTTTTCTTAAATTAGTGTAGCTTTACTTCTGGTTTGAACATTATTAGCTCACCAGCACCATTCACACTTTTTGTTTAAATTCTTCCATCCAGGTTAGAAAGTTCTCAAATTTGTGAAATCTGACCTTTCACAGCACCAAAAATACCAGGGACTTGATTCAATTTGTTTTGTGCAAATAGAATAAAGATCCTTCTCAATTGACTGTTCCTGTGGTTATCAAGTCCTCTTTATCCATCAGGATGAAGTGTGACATAAAAGCCATCATTTTTTGAGAGCAGAAACCTATTGGCCATATCTCCTAGCAAGGATTCAAACACGCTACAGCACTGGCAGCTTCTCAAGCTCAGCACATGTCCTTCAGGCTGAAGACTTGCCCACTGTAGTGCTGTGTTCCCTGCTGCACACAGCAAGCACACCCTCCTGGCCACAAACCCACTCCTGCTGCTGTGCCCTCCTGTTGGCATGCAGATCTGTCCCCAGTGCTGCCACTTCTCTAAGGGGCTTCCACAAGACCAAGGAGGAGTTTTTTTAACAAGCTCTGTTATTCATCTCTCTTGCACTTGCTTTCTGCTCTTCTCTTTCCGTAATGATAGATGTAGATCATCAATAAAGTAATGATTGTTTAGCATTAATCTGTATTCACACTGAGCACATTTTCTGGTGCAGCTCAACAGGAATATGCTACCACATTCCAGATATTCCTTGCAAAGTACAGGACAAAAAATATTAATACATAAAATATCACAGTATTACAGCACAACTGAGGTTGGCAGGGACCTCTGGAGATCATCCAGTCCAACCCCCTGCTCAAAGCAGACTGCTCGGGGCCTTTTTACAGTCGTGTTTTGAATTATCTCCAAGGATGAATACGGGAGTCACTGGAGCAGAAAGTACCTACTCTGTACCTGAAATGCTGTCAGGAACTATTAAAATAGGCTGCAGTCTGTGGTTTTGCGTACAAGGTAAAATGTAAGCTGGGTTCTTGGTGGTTCTACAATAAAAAAATTGAGTCTGGAGTGCCACTTGAGGGGACAAAACCTGGGAAGACTAGGTCACCACAGGTCACCACCAGTGGTCAAGTACATTATAACTCAGTAGAGATGAACATAACACATCTCAGGCTTCAGAGCCTTGATGTGGCTCTGACAAGATAAAGCAAGCAATAGCACCACTTCTTTTTAAAAATAACTGGCATTAGAGCTATTACCACCACTTGCATAGTGCTATTCATCATCTGCCAGAACCATTCTTTTAGCAAATGTTCTCTCCAGTCGTTAGCACATTATCTGTGGGGGACAGCTTCTATAAAAAGGCTTGATGAAAATGTGACTTTTGAAATCGAGGGGTGTTGTTATAGTTAACAGTGCAATCTCTCACTGTAATCACGTCAGCAATGAAAGCAAAAAAAAAAAAAGATTAATCTTAAAAACATTTCCCTTTTTGCTTGTTTTTCTCACTGTATGATGTTTCATTGCTAGGAAACACATGCAAACTCCTGCTGAGGATTCCCAATAAAAAGCCAGTGCAAGGAGTTATCACCAGATTGCATAATTTTCTCCTCTGCTTAGAACAGCATCTACTTGCAGCCGCTATGAGCTAAGGGAGCCAAGCTGTATTTTCTCATGGCTTTTTGCCTGTAAGTGCATAGCCACTGCTTCTCCTAGAAAAACACATCAGAAGTGCTTATTTTCTCTTCTTTTCCGTCCAGATTCAGGGTGATCTTGACAGACAGACCACTTGACTTTAATCAGACAGTCATATTGATAAACCTCTGAGTTTAAAATGGCACTGACATTTCCACGGATTTTGTTGGAGGGAGCATGACTCATAAAGTTTGGACTTGAGGGGTTGGTGCATGCTAGAAACATGCAGTTAATACATCAGCCAGTTCCCAGAATCTGGTGAAGTAGCTATACATCCATGGAAGCCTTTCTCCATCTTTGGGTGATTGGCAAATTGTGAGCACATTTTCACCCTGCCATCTTCACTGTCACTGTTGGTCATGATGACTGACTATTGACAAAGTGACAAAAGTGCTTTCTGCTAAAAGCTTTCAGTGGACACTTGCAGGTTCTGTTACAGGGGATCTTTTCTCCTAGCCTGCAATTATAAATTACATCAAGCTTTTAATATTTAGCATACACTGAAAAGCTTATCCCTTTACTCCACAGAAATTGAACAATAGCTGCTTGTATTTTTAGGGATTATCACGAGGTTTTGTTATGGCTGTTTTTCACTAAAATCAGATATGCCATGTCTCCAAACCAGATGTCATTTTAACTTTCACAAATGGAGCAAGCACACGAAATCAAGCTGTTCCATGAAGACTGGAACCAGGGATGCCTGATCACCCCACTTGCTTCCCTGTGATCCTCCTCACACCAAGGATCTCAACCAAGCAACTCCTCTGTACCTTACATGCAGGCCTTTTCCCCAAATCTCCTGCAGAGACATCACTGCTGCAACACTGCAAAAGCAGCAGGTGCACAATTTGCTGCTCAAGGAGCACAAATTGCCATGGCATCAGGATCAGGGGCATTTTGAAAAGAAATAAAATAACTTCTCTTTAAATTTGATTCCCCTCTAATAACTTACAGATATGTATCAGCATAATTCAGCTAATGTTTCATAATATGTAAGAGCTTAATTTAGACAGGAGAAACACTTATAAATGGAATTATTCATGCTCTCTGTTCTTCCCAGCTTGAAGTTTTCTGCTTCCATGTCTTTTCTGTTGGCTTTATCTTCAAGTCCCATCTGGTCTATCCACTGTTTTAAGCCCAGCTATGCTGACATTTCCAGCTACATCCTCAGTCACTTTTGCCTGAATATCATCTTGTACGTGGAAAAAGAACAGCCTTAAACATTTCTATAGGACATATACCTTTTTTCAGGGTGCAGTTATAAGTCATCCTTTTCTCCTAAAGTTTCACTGGGCCACCTAAGTCTTTCCAGACATTTAGCAAAGTATTTGCTCTTGCCTCCCACACGATCCTACATGACCCTGATGAGAAACAGCTCCTGAAGTTCTGGGACAGCACTCTGGCCTCTTTTTGTTGCATATTCTTTATGCCTTTCAACATACAGTTTTTTTCCATTACCTGCTTCTTTAATGTTTTTCTCCCTCACATATTTTCCATATGACAAATGCATTCCCTACTAGATCATTACTAGGTCTGTATGGGAGCAATCCAAATTTTGTGCAGCAGGCCTAGTTTTGGATTAGAAGTCAGAGCTACCAAAAGATTTACACCTGTTCTGATTTAGGACTTTAGTACAGGCTTTTCCAGGGCTGAGAACTTTCAAAGTACTCCTACGCGGTAGCAGGTTCAGAGAGGGAGTTTTCAGCTAGGCAGATTTATAGCTTTCAAATATATAAAATCAAGCATCACTGTCCTACCACACCCTGATGTCAAATGATTCATTGGTCTGGGACCTTTTTCTATCTCAGCCTGGTCATCTTCCCAGAAATTACCAGCCCAGGACACGTTTCCTCTGGTAGGTTGTGTTTCAAAGCCGGTGGATTAATTCAAGCTGGATCATTAGCCATGACCACTCAGACACATGATCAAATTTTACAGCAAGAAATACCTATTTCCACTGTTTCTTGATAAATAAGGTTTTTTAAAATCACTGTATAAAGGTCATCAGAGGCTACTGGAATGTTAAAGGTCTCTCATCAACAAACTGTAAAGACTCTGAAAATGCAAGTCAAACATGAGAAGCTGAGGCTGACATATTAAGATCGTGGAGGGGAGATGCTCCAAGATGAGGGTAGACCGAATTCTGAATTCTAAAAACCTTCAGCCTACTGTTAGACACCATTCATGGAGAACACTGCTGAACTTCTGTGGATAATGATTCCCCTTCTAAGTCTTAAACCACACTGTATATCACCAGTGCCTTCTTAAAAAAAATTAAAATATGAAAGCACAACATAGATGATAGTAGATAGTTTTGTTTTCCATATGGATATGACAATGGCATGTACCTTAGAGGGTATGCATACCAAGGACAATCAGAGGGGGTTTATTTTGCAATTTTTTATTTAATTTAATTTTATTTAATTTAGCTATGGGGTTTGTTCACATTACAGAAAAACTAATTTTTTGTTAAACTTGTAATTGATCAAACTGAACACTTAACACTTTCTAAGTACTTGATTTAGGAAAAAAAATATATCATATGCTTCTGCTGGATTATTGCAATTATTTTGTCAGAAGAAGCAGCTGAATTTGGGACCAGCAGATGGTTGAAGACAAAATTTACACATTCAGTTCAGGGAAAGCATAACTGCAGCAGAGGCATTTTCTTTCTACTCAGTTCTCTTGTTGCCTGGGCTTGGAGGATTACTCGTGACACAAGTCAATGCAGTCATGGTGTTACTCTAAGCTGAGACTAGTTGCCTACCAAGACATTTCCTGAAGATTCTTTTACCAGATGAGAATTATGGTAGTTAAGTGCACTGTTCTGCAATACCTGCAGCTCTTCTGGACTGGGTGAAATTAATTATGGGGCAATGCCAGCTTGATACTAAAACAGGATTTCAGCCATTCTTGCATAAACTACTCCTTCTTTAAAGAAACATTGACGTCATAGTGTACCAATATTACCACTTAGATCTAGCCTAATAGCTTTTTTTTATACAACAGAATTGCTGAGTCATTGAAAAGGACAAGCCAAATTCATATTAGACATGTTGTAAAAGAACATACTTTCTTCTGCAAAATAAATGTCAAGTAAATATCACTTAGGACTGAAGGCAGTTGGACTGGGATGCCTGATAGCTCTTGGAGCACAAACAGGGACTTCTAAAATATCAGGAAATCAGCAACATGATGGAAAACTTCGGCCTGAGTGAAGATGTACATGTCATCTTTAACCATATAGTGAAATCTGACTGATTTAGACATAAACTCCATCTGGCAACACAAGAAATGCAGGAAGTGTTTGATACAAATAGACTGGGCTTTTGTCTACAAATGCCACAACTTCTGGATTCCTGGCTTCATAGGCATGCAATGCAGTGCAGCTGTGGTCATCCCAGGGAAAGCAAGGAGCTGGGTGTTATTTGAGTATGCTCCCAGCAAACACTGTCTGAGACTCCCATCCTCTGAATAGTTACAGTTTGACAGCTGCTATTTATTATGAGAAAAACAGCAACTGTAAAGCCACTTGCTACTTTATTTACCTGAAGCTAAGCAGCAACCACGGTGCTAGGATATTAAAAGGCAAATTTTTCACTTAGAACTTCTGACCCCAAATCACTAGGGACCAGTTGGTCAGATGGCTAGCCATTATTTACCAGCATGTTTTTAATATCTTGGCCCCTTCCAAGATTAAGCACTATTCAAAATTATCACAAACAGTATATGCCTGTAATTAGGTTAACAGAAAAGAATGCTGATTTTGCATACAAAGCTTTGCAGCTCCTACCTGTAAAGTGCTGATGTGAACAGGAGTCCCTGTGCCATTCACAGTGTTCTTCTTGGCAGCACTTCCACCCTTTCCTTCCACTTGCTCTGCCTTGGCAATCTTTGCTTTTTCGGCTTCAATTCTCTTTGGATTGTTTAGCATTACCTGAACCACAGCATATTCCACCAGCGATGCAAACCCAAAGAGAAGGCAAACAATCAGCCAGACATCTAAGGCCTTCACATAAGACACTTTGGGAAGTTCAGCAGCAAGAGTGGTACATTCAGATGCCAAGCTGAGCACTGAGAAAATACCTACAAAAAGAGAAAACAATCTATTGAATAAGAAAACTTCCCTTTAATGACACTGGCTGTGCTCTTCCTCTGAAACAGACAATAGTGAATGATGTTTTACAACAGTGAATGGGTTTCACAATGTGGTCAGTGCAGCAGGGGTACAAAATGCACATGCCTTCAGCTAATGAACAAGTTAAACACTTAGGTAGGATAGCGCAGTTAATGATGAATTATTAATAATGATTACATTCATTTTATAAACAGAGAAACAAATCAGTGAGGCTAAACTGGTTGTCATGGTTCCCCTGTCCCATCATACATCACACAGTTGGGAAATGGGCTTTCCAAAGACTTATCTTACAACGTGCATCTAATTCTGGGAAGATGGAAGAGAAATATATGACACTTTAACCAAAAGACTTAAATTAGACTAGCATTGTCCCAGAAGTCTAAACTGTGCTACAGCAGGAACAATTCTCTCAATGAGCTGTTCACAAGTGTGATATTCAGACCTTAGGTGAAAGGGAAGTTTTTGCTGAAGAGAAAAGCTGTACAAGCACATCAAAAAGCCTTTGTTCCCAATTCACTGAGAAGATGAAAACGTAGAGGTGACTGAGGGTCTACAATCATTCCCTATTTGAGCTTCCAGGATCTAGAAGAAGGTTTCTAGATAAAGGGCATTTCATGAAGCCCTTATCATGAAAAAAGCCCACATGTGAAAAGGCTGTTAAAAGGTCACACTCATAATGGTTTTCACCAAGCATTCCACCAAGCCCCTAATAAGGCTTCCAAATGTCACCATCAACACAGGATTCATATAATGAGCGACAAAATACAAGCTTGACCCCAAAGAAAGATTTTTCACAGGCTCCTGTGAAAATAGTAGCGTGAATAGCTACATTTGGAAAAAGCAAACTTTAGAAATGGCCGTCATGTGGGAAAAACTTAGTTCAATCTCCAAGTTCAGAATGTCCCATTTTGGTTTTGTGAATACTAACGATAAAAATCTTTATTTATGAGTGGGAGGCTTAATGAAATAGAATTAATGTCTATAAAAAATGTTGGCCAAAAGGAAATATTCAGTTAGTCTCAACTATGTTTCTTATGCTGCATGAAAATTTTTCATTCATGGGGAGATGACTTCCTTCAGATCCATTTTAAGTAACTGAGGATGTGAAAATGTAAATGAAAATTAAACTATCTGTACTGGCCTATGAAAATATTCATTTCTACTCGATCACAAACAAGACATTCTTTAGATACTCTTGCCATTTGGACTTCAATAAGATTGATATGATACTTTATATAACATTAATCTCAAATGGACAATTCACTAGCTCTTACAACACTGAAGCATAAAGAAACATTTATAGTCATGCGATTTTAAACCATAAAATATTATGATGTTTTATTTAGAAATTAGTAGTATCAGTGTATCACTGCAAAGCTGGATTTTTTTTTGTCCATGGAGATAATAAAGAGTTACCAGATGTGTTATCTCAGAACAGAATGATACAGCAAATACTGAACTGAATCCTCAGTGCACATTCTGGCTTACTTGCCATCTACTGTCTCTGAAGCATTCACATACAAACATTCACATAAGGATAAAAAGTGAGCATAGAATGCTTCTCTTTAAAAAAAAAAAAAAATTCACTTACCAACACCTGCAGACTGGGGATTAACACTAATTATGGATTAACAAGTGAAAAAAAGGCCATACTGCCTCTTAATATATCTAGGACACATGCGCCTGTGTCCAGCACACTGTTCATTCTCTAACAGCGTACTGACCAAGTACCATGCATGGCTATGCTTGACTGCTGAAGGGCAGCCTCTATCCTTCTTCTGAATAACCAAATCAGACAGTAACACGGACTGCCACAATGTCTTGGATATAGTATTTTTTTCCTACTGACTTTGAAGTGTTTACTATCTTAATATGTGATAATTATTGTCATGCTTGGTGCCAAAAACATTTGTAAACCCACTTTTTAGAACTTAAAATTCTATACCTTACAATCTTGGATCAAATTCTACAGAAGTAACTTATAAATTCTAGCTGAAAAGATTTTGTGGAGCTTTATTAACATGTTCAGTACAGCAACTGAGGTAATGATGACCAGCAGGTAATTAATTTCCTTTTGTATGGATTCCTGCAATGAAAGGTTCACCCTCAGAGTCTAAGAAACTGCTAGGTTTTAAAGGTAACAATAAAGTGAGACAGAAGCACAGAAATATTTTATTCAGCAACCATTTGCTGCTTGATAAATGTTGGCATGGCCTCGGAGACCCTACTACCAGAGTTGTAAGCTGCACTTCTGGCAGCAGCTGCACTTGGCACCTACTTATCACAGTCCAAAGCTTAAGGCTCATATGTGAGTGAGGAGCATGAAAAAATAAACTGAAAGATCTGCAGTAGCTTCTTCTCACTTAATAAGATCTTGAACTAGCCACTGGTACATTTTCTTGGAGCTAGATGTCATTTACTTGACACACAAATGTTAATCTTTTTATATTTCAAGGTCAAGGATCTCAAGGATGTCACTAGAAGAATTAGTTTGTTGCTCTCCTGAAACTGGAGAAAGAGAAATCTTACCCCAGTGACACTGTTAATAACTGTTGTACTAAATACTGACTCAGCTAAAGAGGTGTCAGATTTAGAGGTTTTTTGCTTTTCTGGGGATTAAGGAAAAGTCATATAGCCTGGACAATGGCTAGTATCTTTGAAAATTCATTATTTCAGAAATGTTAATACATGAAAGAAGCCAATAAACGCTTACAATGAACAAAATAAACAAACAATAAATAAGCATGCATATTTAGTTACAAAGACATCCACGTTACTTAAATCTGTGCTAAGAATCTTATAAATCTAATATATTTTAATAAGCCCATCTGGGTCACTATTTGAAGCACAGGATTATAAAATTGGAAGTACAGCTTGGTTTTGATTCTAGTTTTCCAGTTCCTTTTTCATTCTTTTTAATTTAGTGCATGTTACGTTTTCCCCACCCTTTTTGTCTTCAAATGTTCTCTTACAGCTTTGCATTATGTAATACAACCTTGCAAATTTCAAGGTAAGAGATTATATATGTTACTTGCCATGAAACTAATACAGATTGAGACTCCTTCCCAAGTAACTGTTTTTAAAGGTCAAAAGAAAAAAAAAAAAGAAAAACAGGCTTCACAGGAGTCATATCCTGTGGGGGCGTGGCGGTTCCAGTGTGAGCAAGGCAGGCAGCTGGAGGGATTCTGCAACTGCACCACTGGGGTGTTGGAAACAGGTGCACTAAACCTCCTGGGACATGGCAAAGATTTGGAAAGTGTGGACTGGGATAAGACGGAGTGCTAGGGAAAATGGGAGCCTTGGGAGGCCAGAACATGGGAAATGAAATCCAAATAGGAGAAGTGTCAGGATGCAAGAGCCTGGCTCTGCACATCACTGAGCTCTTGGGGTTAGCAAGTTTGGCCATGCCACAGCTGTAGTCCTGTGTACAATCAAATTAGTCACGATAATATTGTTACTATTAAGTCTGTGTCCTGCTATTTCATAATAAATGAAGGGCCTGCCTACTGTGTTGTGCTGAGGAGCATGACTGCATGAGGTTGAATCACTGTCATGAAGTGAGTCTCTAATGAAATAAAGCCACTCAGGTAACAGGAATGCTAGCTCTTTTCCAAATATAGTTTCTATTATCTTCAGAAAAACTTCTCCAATAGGTACCTATTTAGAGCCTTACTTATCATCCTGCTTTTTTACTGATTATTCAAATGTTGAAATTCCTGTAAATTGCATATTGTCGGTGTTTGCAGCATCACCCGTGCATAGATGGATCAGATTTGTCCAGGCTGAGAGAAGCAGAGACAGTGTGCTTGCCAGCAAAATATTGGAACTACTGTCAAGTGAAGTCTTAATGCCAAGGTGGAATTTACAGGACTTGGAATGAGCAGATTTCAGTGAAAATGATGAGCAGATGATGGAAGTGAAGTTGCTTTCAGGGTCCAGTGTCATGTAGCCAAAGCAACTGAGAATGGCTCAATGGTGTTACAGTGAATTGTGACAGTACGTGAAAATGCAGGTTACCCAGTGGGACTCTTGCAGCACTTGCATCAGGATTGATCCAAAATGACAGCCAGGATAGAACAACAATTAGCAGTGTAGGAGCATAAACACCCATCATGTAAAATCCGACTTGTCTTCTTAAAGTGAAGATTACTTCTACACAAGTGTAATAACCTTTAAAGAAATAAACGTATTAATGTTTAATGTGCTTGGCAGGTGAATCTCTGATCCAGATCTTCCAGGGTTTTTTCCGCTTAAGAGCAAAAGTTCAATGCTTTGATTTTCCTTATAAAGGTAAAGAGTTTAATTTGAAAAAACCCTCAAAACACAGATCTACTTAAGCACCGAGTGTGGTTTGGCTGTGCTACTCTGTGCTCTGTAAGGAACCCTTCTGCTTTTCAAAGTAGCAGGAGGCTGAAGTGGCTCTCAGCTTGATGCTGGCTTCAAGATGCAGTCCAGCTAAAACCAATGGAGTCTAGCAGTCCTACTAGCTTAAGCTCATCTGAAAATCCTACTTAGCATTAATGTTTGCAAAAGATGAATTAAGAAATATTAGTCTAGCAAGTTTAGAATGGAAAGACGGGTTCTGAATATGACTCTAACCAGAGATTTCCCCAGAAATGAAAGCTGGTACAAATGACTTCTAAAATTGCTAGACGTTTTTAAAAAGACTAGAAAAGCTGCAATTTTTTAAAACAATGAATAATGTATCAAATCTTTTAAAATGAAGTTCTAAAGCATACAAACTTCAGAAGATGTTTAAGATGAATTCAACATAAAACACAGTTGCAGTTACTAGAGGTTTTGCTGGAGAGGAATGTATCAAGAAGTCTGATAACCAGAAAATAATTTCTGTCCATATTTTCACTCAATTAGAAGAACTGGAATTTTTATGTCAATAATAACACAACAGTGTTGGAAGAAACCTGAAAACCTCAAAAACGAATATATCACAAGAAAAAGGCATTCCTATGTTATATTACAACAACTTCAAAACATAAATCAGACTGTATTTACCAATACAGTTGGTGCGAAACTTATTTAGAAGATAGAATGTGTCAAAAAGCTCTCCACCTTTCATATTGTATCAGGGAAAAGTGCTGTTTGGACATACAAACACCATAAAAACAAAACTATAAAACATTAAGGACAAATACCCTTGTGTAGAAGACACTACGCCCTTTTTATAGTTCATTCTATCATCTTCAGTGATCAGTCGGCTGAAAAACTTTCCCTCTATAATTTATGAATGGATTGCAGACACTTTTAGATTTTGTTTTCAAATGAGGGATGACCTTTAAAGTCATTGTTTCTGTTATGTAGGAAATACATTCTGCATGCCTTCATTTGAATAATAGTTCATCAGACAGAGTATAGTATCTATTGCCCTCACCATTCAGCTCAAAAGGACCTATTTGATCTGTCATAAAATTGATGAACAACAGGAAATTTGCAAATATAAATATTCAATGTATTGCTACAAAAGCAGGCCAGATTTGCTGCCCTCTTTCAACTTAGGTAGGTATAATCAGTTGACAGAAACAGGCAGTAAAGATTAAGGGGTTTTGCAGTTGTTAGGGAACTCCTACATAAGCCATAATTTTGAAAATCTGCTCCTTGATGCAAAATTTCTCTTGATTATCTGACAAAATTATTTAGCTCTGTGTGTGAGATCTGCTTTAAAAAAATACCTTCAGCACAAGAATTTTCAAGCAAGTTAAAAAAATGGAGCATTGAAAACAGACTTTAAGAATACTTCAGAGTACTAAATGTTTGACTCACATTACTGAGATATTAATTCTGGTTTTGGTTATGAGATTAAATGGAGGTTCTTAACAGAATGGATTTGCAATATAAGAACTGTGAACATTTTTCAAAATGGGTCTCTCATATTCTTTCTTTAATGTTCTAGGCACACACACGGCATGTGAATATTTTACTGATCATTTTACACTATGTCGTTTGTGGTCACAAGTTGCTGAAACTTGAGAGAACACCACTGATTTTCTTTGTGTATAATTCTTAAATATTTTTCTTTAAGGCTCCTAAAAATATCTGAAAGATCTAAAGTTTTTTTAGACATTTAATTTCAGATTTAGGGCACACCTCAAAATAATCACAATAGAATATAAGTTTTACAATTTTCCTATTTGCATGAATTTCCTTTGCAAAATGCAAGATCCATTCCTTTAGCTTTTCACTACTTTATGCACTATTTTTTCAGTAATTTAATTTTTTAATTAAGAACAAAATGTGTTTCTCACTGCTAAGTAAGGTTTTATAATAACCTGAATGCAATCACTGCTAGTTGCTTGATATGCTTTCAAAAATCAGAATTTTCCTTAAGAGGGCTAATTTCTTATTATTTACAAGCTATAAATCATCTGAGAGTCTGAATTATGTTCTTAGGCTGAGGTATCACTCACTTTGCAGTTAAAAACCAAAGCCCACTTTTATTTTCACTATCTTTTCAAATTAAATTCTTAACTCCGAGATCTGCTAAGGTTCCTTGAGATCTCTCCAGGCTTGGAATCTACCACAGGAACAGCTGCAAGTAACAGATCCTCCACTTCAGCTGAATAGGCAACAAGAAACTTGCAGGGTCCTCAGAAGCTGCAGCACCACAGACTTCCAAATTAATTTTAATGGAAGATTTATTCCCATGGCATAAAAGCACTGACTAAAATACAGCTGTTCTTGTAGAAACTCTTGTGGTTGTCACAGCCCGAGTAGTTTGGATATCATCACAGGCAGGAATCAATCAAGATTGAAAAGGTAAACCATTAAAAGCCAGTGGACAGAAACCATTGGAAAAATTTGTGCCCACATTAGAAAAATGTTCAGAGGAATAAATAAATAGAGAGCTGAGGATTGCAAACAGCTTTCAAAAATGATGAATTTCTAGGACATTTAGACAAAGGAAGAACCCACAGGGTGAAGCATTTGGAATTACACTCTAGTACTATCCACTTCTGGAACAAAAGTCCAACCAGAAAATCAAAATTTACGCACTTTGCTGCAACTGGCACAATTCTTTCAGAAAAGTTTGACATTTTCAAGCACAAACAGTTATTAGGACCATAGAAATAAAACGGTAGTGAGACCACGATATATGTAAGTAAAGCCAAGACAAATATTTAATCTTTTCTTCAACTTGGACATTTCTATATTTGAACTAGTTTGTAATGATCACGTATTAAACTTACCATTATATGAACCACTCATTGGTTAGAAGTAATCTATTTTATCCCAGGAAATGTAAGGCGTGAACTGGAATATTAACGATTAACTATAAAAAGTAATTGAAGGAAGCTTAGAGTTTTTTACCAAGGAAATAACTTATATTACCTACCTGTGCCTTTGTAATACTTGGTACAGTTACCATATTCAATATCCTCCTTTTTGATGTCAAACTGAGGCAGAGCAATTTTCTCTAGCTGTACAGGATCTCCAGACTGCCAGATAAACCGTAAATCATCTGTTGTGTAACCAACTACAAGAACAAAATAATAATAATAATAATTGCTTAAAGAACCACCTCAATCACAGTAAACCCTGCAAGAATACCTAGCATATATGTATTGTATATCTTTCAGTCTTTTTCTTTTTATTTCCTGTTCAAATAACTAAATATAAAAATTAAATTATCTGCAGCTGTATTTTTCTGTAGGCCGAAGTTAGGATTCAGTGGGTGAAACATTACATTATGAACAATATTAGGGTGACTAAGAGGTATTTGTTACAGTGTGTACTTTTCAAACAAAGAAAGCAAAACTATATTTTCCAGAGCTTTCAAGCCTCCATATTTATTCATACTCTCCTTCAGCAAAATATGAAAAACCTGAATTTTAAACAGTACTTAGGAGTCTGAGTAACTTCAAAAGAATTTAACAACTCAATTACCATGATGAGTCTTGGTGTTTGTATAAAACAACCACACTGCTTATTTGCTCAGACTAAAAGCCCGGATTCATTAAAGCATTGCCATGCAGGAAATACTTGACCAGGAATTAGAGCAGATGTGCAGTCCTACCGAAATTAGCTCAGTGCCTTCATGACCCACTGAGTACAGACAGACCTCAGCAAACCTCTGAGTGCCCAAATCATAATATATACACCACCACCAAGTGAGAGGCAGTGCAAGTTAAGCTCGCAATATTTGTAAGAATAAAGCAATATTGATTAAAAATGCATAAGCAGAATCATGACTTTATATACCATTTTTTTTCTACCTTCTGCTCATTAAAGATTAACTTAATTCAAACAGAGATAATGTGTGTTAGATGGAAACAGAGATGAGGAAACATAAAAAAGGTGGAATTGGAATGCATCATTTTGCAGTTCAAAGCCTGAGAGAAATGTTTAAAATGCCATTCCTTTTCTGGAGGCATTAGATTATTCTTTTTAATTTTTGAAAAACAGCTGTGATAAAGAAAGTGAAATTGTTCATAAATTATGTCTCTACGATTCACAATAATTTAATAAAAATCAAAATGTTTCAAAGCTCCATATTATACTATAAAAAATGTTTTAATGTTTCATTCATAAAATCATTTTCACCCCGTTCCAAAACACAGCATATCAAGTAACCGCCAAGATCCTTTATGATAACAATTACTGGAGAGTGAAAATTATGGATCATAACTGTGGATATGAGAACATCTTAGTAACAACTGATAGCCTTTTTTGATTTTGAAGTTTAGCTAGTAAAACAAAATATTGGTTTGAAATAACCTAAGAATAAAACTGCCAATGGCCAACAGGGAAAGAACTGGAAGGACAGATAGCAAGTCACACATACCTTTCTTACTTTTGATAACTGAATTAAAAGGTAGAAGAAAGAAGAAAAGGTAGAAGAAGTGCAGTCTTTTCAAAGAAGCAAATTCACTGAATTTGAGTATATCATTTTGATATGAGTTTTTCAATGAGTACTTTATCCTTGCATGACTATACCTTTCAACACTTGCAAAGCAAGTGGACTTTCTGGACTGAGAAATCTTGAGTGAGCTTCCAGTAGTATTACTAATGTATTAGTAATACTATTACTATTATTAGTAGTATTACTATTAGTTAGTATTACTAACTAATTCCAGTTTAACCTCAAACTGATTTGGGTTTCCATTTACTTCAGCTAAAGCACACACATAGCAGTGATGAAGAAAATTACTATGGACATACTAAAATTCTAAAGATAAATGCTGACAATAAAAACCTAAATTGTAAAACTCTATTATTAGTATTATTATCATTATAACCATAATTATAATTATCACTATTATTATTATTATTAGCCTTGTCCCCATTGTGATACCCTGCTCAGCTTTGGTTAACATTACTTTTTCTTCACTTGTGACTTCCTTTCCCTAACCTCATCTTTCCCACCACATCTGCTGGAATAAGAGCTGAACAAGATTGGAACAAGTCAACTTCCTTCTCTCTGATTCACACTAAGCCTTATTCAGGAAAACAGAATTACCATCAAAGTGGGATCACCAAGGACTAGTGTTGGAAAAAGCTGTAGTTGAGTAGACACCTGTGTACTTGGGGCACAGGAAGGAAGATGGATTTCAGAAACATTTTGTCTGCAACTTCCAGCATGGCATGAAGCCCTTCAGAGGTGTGACCTGTCTGCCCTGTTGTAAGATTAAATCACCTGGAGACCAGGAATAGATGCCTGACTACATCCACAACACATTCTGAAGCCACTTTCAAAAGATTTGATACTAAATGATCTCACTGCTTTGACATCAAACACTTTCCCTTTGGTATTGTATCAAAGGAGTTCCAAATAATACCAATGCACCATCAGTGCAAGGGGATAAATTGGGCCCCAACAACCTACAAAGCAGCACAGGTTGTGGAAGTTAAAACTACCTGGCATAACCATTCTTTTCCCCAAATGATATGTTTCCATTTATCTCAGTTTCTTGTAAATGCTTTTATAAAATGCCTCAGTTATCATTCTGGTTGATAGCAAAAGCTAAAACTAAGAGTGCCCTGTGCCATAACAGTAAGAAACCTCCTTGATAGGGAAATGTACATCGGTAGGAACCCATGAGTATCGATTTCATGATTCATTATAATGTTGAGATGGAGGAAACAGAATAATTTTTGTTTGATTCTCATGCATGCCTAGAAGAAAACTGTTTTTATGGACAGAGTGATTTACATACAGCTTTCCAATTGCATCTTGCAGCGCTGTGTATCCATAGGAAACAAGGTCAAGTCCAAAGGGCATGACAGAGTAATAGACAATCTGAAAACACAGAAATGGTATTTTAAAACAGTGTCAGCTGTCAGGAAAGCAGCAGATGGCCATAAGAAAGAAAAAATCACAGGTATTTGATTTTCATCTTTTAAAAGACCACAAAGAAAGTTTAGAAGTTATAATAAGCAGCTTGCCATAGAGATATCTCTAATATAAAATAAGACATTTAAATTTCATAGAGGGTTTTAAACGCAGAAGTTCACAAATTAGAGAACTACTAGTAAAGACAAAAAAAATACACATAGGTCACAGAATAAACAAACCAAACGTCCATACAGAACAGAGTCCTCTCTCCAGCACTGGCCACTGACTGACTTCTAAAGAAGAATATGACACTTTAGCAATCTAGATATTTTGCCAGATATCCAGCAGTATTCACAAGTTCCACCTCAAGGGCTTCCCAAACCAGATGGGACTCTAGTATTTAAGGGACATGAACAGGTTTTTTGTCCCCAAGAAGTTTTTTTGCTTTCAGCTGCTTTCTGGACTCTATGTCTTCTTCCTGGTTTCACCTGGGACAGTTAATTTTTTTCATAGTAGTGCTGTGTTCTGGATTCAGTATGAGGATAACATGGATAACACAGTGATGTTTCCAGTTTTTTCTGAGTAGTGCTTACTCTAAATTAAGGACTTTTCAATTTCCCATGCTCTGCCAGTGAGCAGGTACACAAGTAGATGGAAGGCAGGAAGGAAGGCATGGGCCTCTGTCAGCAGGTCGTGAGCAATTCTATTTTGCATCATTTTTTTCTCTTGGTGTGATGTCTCTCTCCCCCTGTCCCTTTTATTACAATTAGTATTAGCATTAATACTTTTATTTTGTTTTACTTTGCTGCAATTATTAAGCGGGTCTCAACCCACAACCTCTATGGGGGTTTTTGTCCTGCTTCTCCTCCCCATCCCATTGAGGCCAGGAGGAAGTGAGTGAATGCTGCTTAGTTGCCAGCTGGGGTTAAGCCCTGACACTACACAAACTTTAATATGCACAGCATCTTGAAGCAAAGAATGCCACAGCTAAGCTGCACACACTCTAAGCACACCTTTTTATCTATCCTCAGCCTGTCTCATAGTTCTTTCACTGTAAAAGAAGGCAAAACCCCAATGTCCATGCATTCTCTGTGCCATTTGGGATTTAGAGACCTCTGTGGCACCACCTCAATTATTTTGCTTTTTCCAGTGTGAAAAGCTCACTTGTTCCATAACTTTGACTATCCCTGCCTCCCTTCCTACAGCTGGAAGACCAGATTGCATGCATCTTGCATTCAAGATGTAAGTACAGCATACTTTTATGCAGTGGCATAACATTAATCCCTAATACTTCCAAAATTCTGATTCACTTTCTCAAATAGTACCGAGCTATTATTTGACATTTTCAGGGACCTATCCATTTCTACTCAAAGCTAATTTTTCTGGCTGGTAATAACCAACTCTAGATCAATCAGGTTTTATGTTAAGTTAAAATATTTTTTCCCTCATGCGTGATTTGCAGTTGTTTACATTGAATTTCATCCCACATTTTGTGGCCTATTCATTCGATTGATTCATGGTTCTCACTGCAGTCTATTATCTTTACCATTCTGCATATTTTGGTATCATCAAATGTACTTGCCAATTTAGGGTTTTTCAGATGATTTATGTTGAAAAACACAGAACATGGAATAGATTTTTTTGTGGGAGTCTACTTTCCCTGATGTGAGCAGTAGCTGTGTATTCCCGCATTGTTTCCTAATTCTTAATTATTTGTGCAAGAGTTTTGTCTCATACACATTTTGCCATGCAATTATTTTGATAACTGGAAATTCTTTAATTTATATGTGATAATACCTCTGTAAACCAGAAACACAAGATATAGAAATTAGATATTTTTAAAATGTCACCAAACCACAGTCCCTCAAAAAAAATTCATCTTACCTGCATATATATCATGTAAAACATAGTGTGCTACTAAAGTAAACAGAGTATTTTTAGAGGATGACAATAATTTCTAACTTTATTGAACCTGGTTTTCTTATTTGCAAGTTTACAGAGAATAATTTTTCCATCAGAAACATTTCCATTAGTATTCACTCAATATTCACTAATCATTAACCATACCTATTGAGCTCATTTATAAATAGCTGCAACCCAGAAAAAATATTTGGAAAATATTTCAATGTTTCATTTAACATTCACTCAAATGGGAAAATTCTTTCACAGCTGGAAGTTATTTTCTACTTTGAAATATTAATTTCTACACACTTCAAACCTACAGAAGCAGCTGAAATCAAAACCAAGACCTTCAGAGCAAGCCAAATGAAATGCTTTGATTGCCCAATGTATTTTCTTTTCTGATCACTGCCAGCAATAGTCTTGATACAGATTTTCTCATCCTGTTTTGAAAAGGGAAAATAAGAATCCCAACTCTTTCATATTGTTTCTTCTTGTTTCTGTCCATTTCTACTCCAGGAAGAGATAGGTCATATGAACCTAGCTTCTCAAGTGGTTCCCTCTGAAAGGTAATGTTGCAGTATATTCAGATAATCATTTTTACATCTATCAGGGCAATCTGTTACAGCTCATACCAGAAGAAAATTCACTTACTGTTAGGAAATTTAGCCTAATCTCTACAAACTATAAACTTTCCAGATCTGTAATTCACTATGACCTCCTTTTAAATCAACTAATTTGCTGGTTTCAGTGGATGACTATTTTTGTGACATCGTGTATACCTTTCATAAACAAAGTCAAACCACCCAAAAAGGATATGTTAATTGCAATTAAATTGAACAGCTATTTGGAGGCTTCTGAAAAAATTATATCCAGTAAGGCATAGAACTTAATCAGGATTTTTTAGCAGTACTTTTACAAACACATTCACAATTTTTGTAATTTCTGCCTTTCCCTATATCTTTAGCAAGTAATCATCATTTTCTTCAGTTGCTGTAAAAATTCAAGTAGTGTGCAACACATACTGTTTTACTGAAGGCTGTATTTCAGATTTATTATCCACTCCATTATGCTTTTAAGAAATCATCAAAAGAGTTTAAATTTAGCTAGTTCAGCGTGTTAGCTTAACATGTATATACACTTCAAATTTCTCACACCTGCAGTGCTATCAACTGACATGCTTTAAAACACTTTCATCTGATTTCTGTACACAGGCTTAATTTATGGCAGCATTGTTTAGAAACTGTCCTATAAATTTAAACATTAGTAATAAATTGTATTATATTACCAAGGCTAATAGAGAAGAAATATTTCATATAAAATCACATAAAAATAGTGGAAACATATAAATAAAATACCTCATGCTGACTAGGACGTCTCCATCCCGAAATATAAAAAGGAGGATATTTTCTTGTGTGACATCATGGAAGTTAGCATTTTTTTCATTTGCAAAGAATAAGTCTGGCTTCCAAAGACACTTAAACATAGTTGGATCCACTGTCAGTGTATCTGAACCTCGCCAGTCATTGGGCAGCTTGAGTCTGGGGTCATTCCACTTCTGTCTTAGAAAGATATTGACTCTATAATCCTGATGGGAAGAATAAACAAATATTAGACTAGCCAAAAATCTAGCAAAAACCCCACAGAGATGTAAAACCATTCTATCAGGCTTGGAAGAGGAAAAAAATGCCCTGATTTTTCTATCACCAAGAGAGTAATCACTATTCAAATTACATTACGAAGTGTTACGTTTAACAGACTTTACTACAAACAGATTACATCTCACTCATGGTTTTGAATACAGCAACTTTCCTTAGGCAAAGGATCAAATTGCTACTCCAGAGTAATTTTTGCATCCCCTCAGTCATAGTCTCCTGTTACCCAGGCATAGAGAAAAGCATGCAGCAGGGCAGAGAGAGGCCATAGCTCGACTACACTAAATGGCTGCAGGCAGCAGGCATGATATCACTTCTGTCAGGATATCCTGTGAGTGCCAATTCCAGTTTACTCTCCATTTGGCTAAGTGGCACACTCATGGCAAAATATCACACTCTAAATCAGGAAACAGACCAGGTAGGTTTCAATAGATTTTATGCTACACACTCAGCATACAGCCTCAGACTTTCCACCAGTGATCTGGGACTATCTTGGTAACAGGAAAGCAGATGCCAGCTTGCAACATAAGTACTGAGTCAGCTGGTATGAAAGGAGAAACAGAATCAGTCTCAAAGAGACAAAATCAAGGCTTTACAGGGGAAATCTCCTTCTGAAATCAGTAGGACTCTGGCTGAATGATGGACAGCAGTAGAGCCATGCTCAATGAGAACGTAACTTTGCTTTTGGGAATTGGAGTAGCATGTGTCTCAGGGCAAAATGATACCCTGCACGTGTTCTGTCCTTAGTGAAAGCTGTGTGCATTCCAAGGAAGAATCTGACCTAGAATGTCAGCTATGATTTTTCAGTCTTATCCCTTAAGTATTTTTGTTTTTTACATCATTTACATCAAAGGGAGCCAGTACCTCACTTTGATGTATATGTAAACTAGTCAGACCACATATAGAAAAAGAATAAAGTTATTGTTGAAGTTTAACAAACCCAAACGAATAAAAATTCTGTATGTAAGATTATTTCTATATTCAGTCTTCCTAGTTGCCTTCTACAGTGTGCTTTGCTTTTTCATAATTGTCTATTAGGTATAAAGCCTCCTGAGATAAGGGCTGTGTCTTTCAGAGCAGTGAAAAGACTGCTACTGCTCTACAATTACAGTAAAATGCTAGAAATATGTGAGTGAAGGTTCTCATCATAGTTTTGGTTTGTCAATGGATTCTGCATACAAACTAATTTTATAAAGTTTTTGTCTACACTCTCATACATTTCTTTTTTGTTGATACAACTGAATTAACTTTTGTTGTACTTACTACACTTACAGTCCAAAGGAGGTGCCATGTTGAGACAGTCACGCTAACTTCAACCAGAAGGAGCCCACTTGGCTAAGACCTCATGCAGAATAATTAATCCTGTTGATTTGCTCTGTATATTTAAATACAGTGCCCACTTTCCCATGTCAAGTCCACCAGTCAAATTAGCCCAAGTATTTCTTTATTACACTATATTGTGTAATATTTTTCCTTACTGTATTGTAAGGAAAAGCAAAGCATCAAAACTAAGTACTTGTTATTTGTTGGTAGTTGGTTTTGGAAAAAAATATACCTAGTCTGACTCTTATTTATACAAAGACCTATGTTGTCTTGCCAAAGTAAAGAAGCAGCAAAAATAATGGTTAATATGAAGTGAATTTGTACTGCAAGGCTCTCATAGAGAAGCTTCATAATTGAAGGGAATTCAGGTCATTATCTCAGAAAGCATCTTTTCAATTATATGTATATAATTGAAAGTTTCTATTACTTGCTTCTTGCTGAAGTTCCCATTTCATATGCACTTCTTCTCTCAGTGAGAAAAATTACTCTAAATCATATCAGATAAATACTGCATACCATTCATGCTCACAAGCATTACACTATTGGTTACACTGAATTCAATTTCTCCATAAAAAAGTGCATTACCCTAATTTTAAACAAAATAAGATGCCTTCTCAAAGCCATAGGCAAATGATAAGCACTGTCTAACACTTGCCTTCAGCTTACCCATTCAGGAGAAGGAGATGTTTACATCACTGAAAAGCAGAATGCACTGGCAAAATAAGAATTGGAAGTAAGATCAGGTGGATACTATTTTATTTCCTTCCTTGTTCTATTACAAATGAACTTAAACACCAAACAATCAGATGTTTCAACATTTAAAGAACTTGAGTCTGCTCCCCTTTAACACAGAGAAATAAAAATCCCATTAATCTAAAATGGGGAGGTTCAGGCCAAAAGCAGAGAGGGTGACAGGGATACTTGGAGAGGAAGGCCACCACATACTTGAGGCAATACAGGAAATGTAGAAGGAAGCAAAGAGATGTCACAACACAAAACTGTGCCTAGCCAGACAACAATGTGCAAAAGGGCTGCTTCTTAGGAGAGCACACATCCTTACAGTATCTGGCAACAGTGAAGACTAAGATCTGGTATAAATCTATCTTGAAAAAAGTCTGAAACCAATCCTCTCAAGTTTGCACAATGAATTTTAAGATTCAGTAAGCGTATTACAATTAGGTTGAATAGGGGCTGAAGAAGCAGTCTGCATGGAGCACATGGTCTTCCTGGTGTACATTTTACAAATGTTTTTTGAATTTGCACAGTGATTGGCATTTTATAGTAAAGGAGAGTCAAATAGTTACTAAGAAGCTTGAAACTAGGCGAAGAGGATGAAGATACTTGTCAGCATCAGAGCTAGAAGGACCTGTCAGGAAGAAAGAAAGACAGCAGTATTCTACAGGGCTTTGTTTTCCCATGCAACTCCAACAGAAGGCAAGTTGTTTTCAGGGAGGTTGGGAGGCATTCTAGGAAATATTTCAGAAGTCTACTAAATAGTGGGCATGTGGCCAGAAAACCGCCTCAGGCCAGAAAGCAGGCTTAGCCTAAACATCTCTCTGTAAAATACAGCACATAGAAGATCATGAAAGACTTACCACATAAACTGCACTCATACAAAGAAAGGCAGCATAATAGTGCTTTCCTTTTAATGAAAAAATAGTGCCTCCATTTTTAAGATTAAAATAAGGAAACAGAATGTTTTTTTATAGTCACGAATATTAAAAACACCTTTCTGAAAGATTTTAAAGTAAAGGAGAAGGAAGAAGTTGTGTTTTGTCATTTGAGTCAGTGAAGAAAGGTCACACTGCAAGCAAAAACCTTGAGCATAGATTCTGTAGACAGAAAGTCAGATCATCATCACAGAAAAAATTATTATAGCCCTACGGATATTTATACCAGAAAGTCTATCCCTAGGAATCCTTGACTGGTCATCCAGTTTGAAACAGTTTCTAAACGTGACATAATCACCATATTATACCATAAATCTGCAGTCTGAAAAAAGTGTGCAAACTCAGAAGCAGAGCTAACATGGGATCCTTGACAAGTGGCCTAAAAATATAGAAGGAAATAAGTTACAGGATTCAAGATAAAGAGAGCTTACTGTAAGGTAGCAGCTCTGGCCTAAGCTGTTCTCCCTTTCATCTGTACAAATCCTGATTCTCTCTGTAGTTCACTAGTTCTTTTGCTTAGTTTTTTCGAGGTGACTTGCTTGATAAATGTGTGGAAGCATTGCAATTCTCTACAATATTAAAAGACACAACATGAACCTTTCCAGACACAGAGCAAACATTTGCCCTTCAGATTCTTCACAAGGGCTTGATTAAAGCAATACAGGATTCTGGGCACAGGACTCACAAAAAAGTTGCTCTCTTGCCTTAAAATAAAGTAACTTCAAACATGTTGATGCTTTTCTATAAAGAATTTCCCTTTTTTCTTAAATCTAAGTGGACTCTACCTCAGAAGGAGTTAATCTCAACTCTTTGTTGAGGATGAGCCAACCGCATTGCTAAGAACACAATTATCACACGACCAGAAGGACAGCAAGCAGAGCCTTTTCTCACTGGCACTCTACACATTTGTTTGTTGGGCCTTCTACCATGTCCTCTCTTACAGTGATCTGGTACCCATTGTTATTTTTCCCCACACTTCCATCACACAAAAAAAGGACCATTGCTTTAGCCTGGCTTTACCCCCACATAGATTTTGCAAAAATTTATGAGTTCAATTACTACAGCCAGTAGTGGCTGGAGAGCAAAGCATCATCACAATAATTCACTGACTGGAATACTTAGGAATATATTATTTCACAAATTTTGATATCACTCCAACCAGTTTAGTAGCTTTTGTAATTTTAGAGACAGTCTATAAATCAATACTCCTCATGATTCTCACCAATGCCAGAGAGAGTAGAGATGTAGCCAGCCACTCTCTTCTCCAACACCAAAGAACCTTTCCAGCAGTTCTGGTACTTCTGCAAATGTCTCCTTTTCTGAACAGAAGAGACCCCTCCAATCCTTCACAGACTTGGTGCCTCACCTCCAGGAAATATTTTTCCTGTGATTCTGGAAGTACAAGTCTTTTCCTATTCTAAGGGTCTGTTTCTACTGTCTGGTGTATTACACAGACTATTTGAAGACAAGTACAAACCAATCCCCAAGAGAGCAGTGATTCCTGAATATCCAATGCCCACTGCAGCAGGAAGAGTTTTCTAAGTAATTAATGGAAGAACAGATTGACTGTTAATTTTGTCAGTGCTTCCTGTACTAATTACATTAAGGCATTCAGGAAGTAATCTCAATTTCACATAAACATGCTTAGCTATCATGGTGATCAACTAGACATAGAAATCTAAATAAAAGCATAAAATAAAGTAGAGGTGTTGTCTGAAGTTCTGAATTATGGAGGAGGCCATGACTTATCATACAGCACATCCTAATAAATTTGTGAATGACCATATCAGGAAGGCACAGACAGGCATACATACATGGTTGTAGATAGCTTCTTTTTTTTTTCTTTTTTTTTCTTTTTTTTTTTTTTGAGGGCTGGGGGAAGCAAATCTCTCACATTCATGTTTTGTTACTATCTGAATCTGGGTAAATTGTAAAAAAGTCTCTTTAAATGTCACTTTTTAAAGCATGCAGTTGATTTCAGAAACTTGAAAGGGCTGTCTGGCATAATATACTTAACATCTTAAGACAGTTATCTCAGTCTTACTTTCCTGCTCTTCCTCCCTGCTCCTCTTTAAGTTTGAGTCCTCTTTTTGTTTTCAGAAATAAATCTCATGGCCTTTTGGGCAAACTTACATTTTTTTGTTCTAATATTGCTTCCCACTAATGCTATTAGTTGACTTAATATCATTTGCAATCAAACATAAATCTCTGCTAGCCAAAGAAACAGAAATTTCTGGCCAAGTTGTTCAAAACTGTTCCAGCCACCATTTATGTTCAACTTGGAGTGGCTCTGCAGTCCTATTGAAATTTCATCAGGGTAACATGTAAGCTGGTTCTGAATTTTAAGTGGGCACTTACTTCCAAAAACAAAAAAATGTGTTTTATTGCTTATTAGTGGTATTGTGGTTTATTGCTTCTGTGCTATTATGAGTCAGAATGCTGCCTTAGTCACAACATTAAAAAAAAAGCAACTTGATTTTGGAAACTGCCTCAATGTTTTAGATGCAGCAGGTCACCAAAGCAATCAAGGGATTCCTCAGAACTCTCACTTGCTGCATGTCTTGGCTGTGCCTTTCCATGGTGCACTCCCCTCTTTTTTACACAAAAGGAAAGTCTGATGAGGTCAGAATATCTTCAATAACTAATGCATTTTTTGGAAATATTTTTGGCAGTATTTATTGGAAAAACCATGACAAAAAAAGATCTGCAAGTCCCAAAATACCAGAAAGGGCTTTGCTGAAGCAACTCATACTTTTAAATTGATTTTATTTCCCAAAGAAACAAAAGCAGTCAAAATAGCAGTGAGAATTATTTCATCTTATTATTGACACATTGAAATTTTCTGGCTGAACTAAAAAAACATTTTTACAAACTTCAGTCCCCTGTTTATCTTTCCCATGCAGTAAATACACAACAGGAAGGCCATGGTCACTGATAGTCTATTCCTTTACTACTGCTCCTTCTATTCCTCCACAATTTATTTCCATCTTCAGGTCCACATTAAAGAAAGAACCTATACCTTTCATCCTTATGCATGTCTGCTCTTTTTCTTTCATATACAGTCTTAGTGGTTTAGGGTTTTTTGAATAACACACCAAGCAACCTATATAATAACTCTCAGGAAGATCTCTTTAACTCAAATGGGTTCTTCCAATGAACTCAATAACTTAGGGAAATTAGTCTATCTTTTGCATCTTAGAAACCATGGATTACCTTTCATGTAAATCAGATTCTAAAGCTAAAATAATCTGTGGACACATATACAGTGAAATACATTAATAGGCTTAGGTCTATGGCATAAAGCACAGTAAGCACAGTCAGTCAATCACTAACTCATTAATTTAATTCTCACTGTCTGCAACCACAACAATTATTTCTATTTTATAGTTCATAATCTACAGTCATAAGTTTTAGTAAGAAAATCTCCATGCGTACTACATGAATTTAATTTCACTCTTACCATAGTTGTCTCTTGAATTGACCCAAAGCTATTAATGAAGATGTTAACTGCGACATCGACAGGAATTCCTTTAAAAAAATAAATTCTAGTGAGCTACACAATCCAGTAAAAATACATTATCCTTCATTTAAAGCTCCTTTATACCCATATCACAATGTCACAAGGTAACTTTATCTTTTAAAGTTAGCATATATACAGTTTTCAAAGTCAATAGAAATCACTAAACGTCTTTTTAACCTAGTGATAGGAAAAAGGGAAAAATAAAAACCCTTAGTGCAGAGAGCTAATCTTACAGAATGCCATTGACCATATATCTAAATTAATAGTTTTTGAATTCCATGATTTTCTGTTATCTCAGAATGAATAAGCCAGTATTACTTTTGCACACAGAGGAAATTCACATTTCTAGCAGGAGACACTTTTAACTGTCAAGGTCACAATGACAATCTAGTATCCCAAATTACCTGTTTATGATTTATGATGAGATATTTTCTTATCCTTTAAGAGGATACCTCTTTGTGCAAATAAAATACATAAGCCTTTACGTGTCTGTAAAGTATGAATACAGGCAGGTAAAAATTACTGCATGCATCTTTCACAGCTGTCTAACCTTGGCATGAAAGAGTTGGAAAGCTTCTCAATTTTACAATGGTTACCAATTAGCCAAGAAAAATTTCTAGAAGTCAGCAGCTGTGAAGATATTAAGATGATCTGGATTTTTTTCTCTTTTCCACAGCCAGGACCCCTGTAGTTGAAGAGGGATGGTATGACAGCTGCTACATCTGCCCTCTGTCACCCCGTGGGAATTGATTGGCAGTCATTTAATCTGGTGTTAACACAGAGTTATCACAGAGCAAGAAGTGGCCTGATAGTCGAGAGAACTAATTATGGATCACTACTTTCATTTAGTGTCTCTATGGTGTGAGTGCCAGGATGTCCAGTAGATGCAGGTATCTGATCTCATTTACACTGTTACAAATACTCAGTGGGTTTCTTCCTACTTTAAGACATGAAAGAGACATAAGAATATATGAATACTGTTTTGAAAGACTAAGCAAATACAGTACAAAGTAATATATGCCTCTTCCAATAGCATGTTCGTCTGCATAAAACATTTTTATGTACATTTAGTACATAAATTCCAACTCATTCTCTTGGTTCACCAGAAATTTGTGAAGATAAAATTTCACTTTTTCAGTTAAACCAATTTTTTGGTTTTTAAATCAGACTATTTAAGTGCGATGCTTTTGGTTATGCAATAAGCACAATACTTCTTTTAATGCCTGATGCATGTGACAGAGCACCCATCACATCACTAGCAGCCAAGAGTGTACTTTCTCTTCCAGATTTGAATAGGAAGTGCCATCCAAGAAAATCACTCATGTGTGAGGAACATTTTAACATGGGCAAACCACTTGTCAGAAAACGTTCTTTTTCTTCTACCTCCCTCTGAGTTAACATTACATGTTCTCCCTTCCCCTTCTGTCTTGATTCTTACCAGACTGCCAGAAGGGTTATCAAAAATATAAAGAAATCTGCAACATGCTTTGTGATTACAAGCTGATTATGCAGAAGAACAGGTAGAGAAGAGGCTGGACATTTATCCTTTGTGACAAGACTCAGTGCTGGAAATATATAATCATGGTTCTACAGAGAGTAAAAAGAAGCACTACACTTGCTGAGAACCGAGTTTAATATGTTTATAAAACTGTTAAATAGAACTGAAAATAGCCTCTTCAAAAGCACAATAAACATTTAAGATTTCCAAATTTTTCATACTAGTGATATTCCTGTTGAAATATCTTTTAATGCTCATATAATTATATGGGGACTTTTTAAATGGAAGAGCTGTTTTATGTAAACTGCATTGCCTATATGTAATAAAAATTTGCTACATCTTTTTTCAGAAGGTAAATAATCTCATTCCTGGAAAGTCTAATTTACAGCCTAATTTGTGTGAATTCTTAGAGGTTTTGCAGACGATATGTATACCAACTTATGTGCATATAAGGATTCACATTTGCCTACACAGAAGAATCCTGTGACTAGGGAGATGTTTTTATGGCAGAAAATGTGTTTCAATGCATTACCTATATGAATTCCCAACATGTGTAAGCTTTATAACTAAAATATCTTTAAAATATTTAATCACTGTATAGTTTGCTAATAATGATACTGTTGACCTCAACTTCTTACAGTCATCTTAAAAGACATTTATAGAGAAATCTGGTGTTTTAAAATACTGTACAGCTGAATCTAACTATAATGTAGGGATAAAAACATATTTTAAAAACTTATTCTATAAATTCTATTTCTACATTTAAAATGTTTTTTATAAAATAAGACCAATAGTAATAAAGCATCACATACTATTATGATAATGAAATCCTAATGTCTTTCAGCTCAAAAGGATATCATCTGCAATTTCACACTATCTAGAGAAGCTTCCATTAAAAAAAAAACAAAAACAGATATTTAGCTTGTGAGTATTATCTCTACATAATTTTTCTCTGTGTGAAAAGAGTAAATGATAAAATCCAAAGATTAAAAAAAAGGCTGAAATATCTGACAAACCTTTGAAATTAGGCCTTATCCTGGGATCATAGCTGAGCAACAGTCTATTCAAGATATTGCTGGTAGAATTAGCAGGTACTCTTGCAAGGTCTTCAGCTGACTGCTGCCTGTAAAAAAAAGTTCATTAGTTACTATCAAGACAGAAAAACTGCACGCTTAAACTGAAGTGATTTTAAAGTAATGCCATAAAGGCGATTTCACAAGCAAAAAATGTTCATTATTTTCAGGTGCCATACTGTATAGTCTTCCTTTCCTTGAGAAGTTTCGTATTTTTCAAGAAACTGTTTGTGTCATAAACACAAATGCTCTCTGACATACTTCCAACTGTAAACCTGGAAGCAAATAAACTGCAATTCACTAATTGTTCCCTTCCCTCCTAACAAAAATATCCAGAGGGACATGATTTCTCCATCAGTAGAAAGCAGCCACCTGAACTATTTTTAGTGACTGTCAGATTAGGAACCTCAGTAAATTGACAGCCACTTTGTAGGTGCCAAATCATGCAGAGGCTTTTGGCAGTCTCCTGCTCTTGCATGCCAGCGCCAGCTATTCCACCCAGAGCTGGAGGATTGCATAATCTCCTTGTCAAATGCTAATAAAAGCTTTGCTACAGAAAACAAGGCCTTGGACACTCTGGTTTTGCAGGAGGAATTTAAACATCTTCATTACCTTGCCATTATTGTGTTGGATGTTAAATGAAACCCACTGCTACAATCAAAAAGAACCTGTGACAAGTAAATGTAGCTACAAAAGTACATGAAATTGAGTGTAATAAAAAGCAACACAGGTGCGTCAGTGCCGTCCCCAGGTATTTTAAACATCAAGCAAGCTCATAATGGTACATAAATTAATTTGTATGTCTCCAGAACCTGTTCAGTGACTGTTTCCAGTTTTGAATTCTGTCTCATAATTTCTGTCTCATTTTCCATCCCTTTTATGACTACTTCGCTGTCTCTCTGTTATTATTCAGTAACCAGGGTGCCATGTAAAGACAAGACAAACACCCTACAGACGTATAAGTCATATGCATTAACATTATCACCTCTTGCAAACTAATGAATAATGTATTTTTAAAAATGATCAAGTTTATTTTCTAAATGTTTTCCACAATCAGCATCAGCTGCTGCTGCCTTCTTCATGCTTTAACTTCCTTTTTTCATTATTCTCTCCCATACCAATGTCAGTTTGACAGACCAACAGGTTATTTTGTATAATATCTCAATTCATTGCTCTTTTTCTTCTCGTCCTTCACTTCCCTTTATATCCTCTGGAATTTCTGCCTTATTCAAACATTTGTTGAAGAAAACATTAACTCTACAGAAGGCTTTTGACCAGTGCAAAAAACCAAAACAACATGAATGTATTAGACCTCCTGATTTTAAAATGTCCAATTATAGTAGCTCCTGTTCAGCATTTTCCTTATGGATTACTGGGAAATTAATTAAATGATAAATGTCAGCATACCATGACATCCGTATTTGATTGAAAACTTGAGATGAGACCAGATCCCAGCCCTTGAAGAGCTTTTATTAATAACCTCACCTTTTAATTCAAACCATAAGGGAAAAGGGAATCAGATCTGCTGACCTGGTAGCACTCATTATGCCTTCCCAAAATGATTTAATCTCTTCAGTTAACATTTAACAGCTAAAACATTTATAAATAAAACTATGAAACTGTTCCCTATTATTACAAACATGTCAACCATTTATGACAACATAACTGCATTTTATTACATCATAGTCTCCTTGATACCCTTTAAGCATTTTATCATTCAGAAAAAAATATAATCAGATTTCTGCTTTCTCTTTTGTATCCAGGATATTTCTGAAAGCTAAAGCTACAAATCTGCTTAGCTATTTTCTTGTATTTGCTGAATGTTATAAATGAGGAAAAAATTATAGCAGTAAAACAACACTAAATCCTCCTTGAAATTTTTGACTACTCAACAGTAACTGGAAGGATAAGTACGCAGAGATGTACCTACCAAGAAATACATATGCAGGAGGATAGCTTAAACGATGCTTAACATACATGAAGAGAAAAGAATTGTGGAGCAGCATGAAGTGGCTGCAGTATATAAGTCCCCATCCACCACTTTGAGCAAACATACTAAAACCTCTGTGATCCGTAACAACCACATAGGTGAACTAATTGTTCCAGCAGAACTTCTCCAGAATTAATTGGTCTTCTAATAAAACAAGGAAGTGTTTCCTTTTAGTAACATATGTTAACTTCCTGTTTGTATACAGAGTGGTATGTAAGCCTCTGCTAATTTAATATTAGAGCCATTTAAAAAGGAATATGTGTTTTAAGTTCTTTCCTAATAATTGACAAATTCACTTCCAAATAATCCCCCCAGGGCTGAGTTTATAAGTTTATGCATTTTACTTAGAATTGGATTATTATGCAAAAGAATTAATTTATTTCCTCATTTTGTCAGGCTGGACTAGATGATCTTTGAAGGTCCCTTCCAGCTGAAATGTTCTATTCTATTCTATTCTATTCTATTCTATTCTATTCTATTCTATTCTATTCTATTCTATTCTATTCTACTCCATTCCATTCCATTCCACTCCACTCCACTCCACTCCACTTCATTCCATTCCAATTCTGTAATTTTGAGATGTGTTTGGTTTTCAGTGATGACCTTCACCAATGAAGAAGTTGCTATAGAAGTATCATCATAAACTAGCTTTGTATGCTTTTTTTTGCTGTTACCACTAGCTGGACAAAAGGAAAACAAAAGCTTAAGATTATTTTCCATTTTCTAGAAAGGGCAATTCAGAAAAGAATGCTCATTTAGATATTAAAAAGGCAGGCAAACACACTGTACGCTGTGTTTTATCTGATACAGAAATGTTCATGGCACTGCTTCCTTGCAAGTCACACACATTAACATCTAAAACATCAGATGTCTACAAAAACTACATTTATAAAGAATCTCCTTAATACTGACAATAGGATTTCCTTCTAAATTATGTATGTCCAGTATGATGAAATATGAAAACAAATCCAAGCAACAACTAATGAACAAACTTAAATACTTTTTTTTTATTTTTGTCATGGATTATACAAAGAAGTTCATTAAGTAGTGAAAACAGTAATCTGAACCACATGGGACAACATGGACACATAAATGAAATACAGATGCTCATAAAAAAGCAATGAGGAAAAGAAGAAAAAGTTTGAGAAATTAAATAAGTGAGCAACAAACAGCAAAAGAAAGCCAAATACAGCTGACAGGTTTATTTGTCTCTTGGAGTAAGAGGAATAAAGTGGTAGTTTGGTGACATCTGAGCTGCACTGCAAAAGTATATTAATACAAATATCTATTCAGACTGCTTGTTCAAAAGCCATCCAAAAATTGGGCAAAGGAGATTTATTGCATTGGGAAGACAGTGATGGGAAGAACAGTGGCAGCATAGCTTGCTGGTAAAGAACACCACAATCACATCTTCCACAAGTCGTTGGGTTGTGTTTTGAACTTATACAAGTGTATAAGCACATTTGTCCTTGCTTATCTAAGAACCAAATGAAATACAATGACATTGGCTGATTTGAGTTAGGAGGAGAAGCACTGAGATTCAGTAATTGCTACTTTTAAAGGTCACTTTGAATGATGTGGTTGAAATAGCTACTGGAAAAAAAAACCTGCTCTGCTGAGTATCAGGCATATTTTCTCTGTGGTTCTTTTACAGCATGCTGTCATTAAACTACCATCATTGAACAGAACACAAGGAAACATCATCACAATGACTGGATTGCCTTCTGAGAGCCTTGTTGACCAAAATGCCTAAATTTCACCTGCAAATCAATATATCAGACGTGCTCCTTGGGGTGAGTTAAGAGTGTCACCTTTGTAGTGACAGATGAGCAAAAAGACCTAATGGGACAGGTAATGGGATGAGTTAGGTGCCTGGATAAAGAAGCTGGGACTATTAATGTGAGACATTTACCTAGAGCCACTACAACTCCTGCTTAATGGCTATTATGGAATGAATTAATGATAGGCATATTTGTATATTACATAAAACAAAAAGGATTTTAGATGAGATCTGCCTTTCTAGAAGAATCTTACTCCAGTGTGCTGATGGCTGAGTCCCACATAACAACACTCACACCAACTGAGAAGTTACTTACCATTTTTTCTAATTCAGCCTACAATTTTCCCACTTGTAAAAAGCTGGTAACTTATATTTCCACCAATTGCAGCAAGCGTTTTAGTTTAAATGCATTTATTTCAACCTGTGTTGAATGCATGTGGAGCTGATGGAAAGCATTAAGAAACAGGAATGCAGCACTCTTCACAGTAATTGATGAGTTCTAAGCAAGATATTGTGAATACCAAAGGATAAGGCAACAGAAGCCTCATAGTTGCTATGAAGAAAATTTGAAAGCAAGTAATTGTAAGGCCAGTACTTTCCCTACCAAAAATTTTACCTAAATAATAATTAAAAAACCCCACATAACCAACATACAAAATACCCAAACCCAAAATGATTTTTCTGTCTCAAAAAATAAAAGAGAAAACGACCAGTATTCTTGTATACACAGAAGTATCTGCACTTCTACAAACAGTGTCCTCACAATCCAGAGAGAAAGCAAAGTACAGTTAGTCTTTTGCTATAAGATCCCTGCGTGAAATGCCTGGTCTTTTGGAGGAGGTTACATCTGGTATCACTGATGAATCAAAGGATTGCTTTACATACTGTATTTCACAGGATATGCAGCAAGGTGTTCATCTCCTCTTCCACTTGCAGCTCTACACATTTTATCACTGCCTTTGAAGATCATGATCAATATTTTAAGTTGATGGCAACAGGAAATTATTTTCATAATTCACTAATCAAAATACAGAATTTTAGATAAGCAGGTATGCATGACAAAAGGAAGTATGTATTACATTTGGTTTGAAATTTATATAGCTTTACATTTATGTTAGGAAAATGTGTCAGAAGACATTATATCTCTACAGGTCATCATGACATTTGTTCTCTCAGAGCTCACTGAAGTTACAAGGAGCCCTTTCCATATGCAGTGCTACAGGAGGAAAGAATATAAACAATATTTTACACAAACAGGAAGGAAAAAATTCTCATAGTTCTAGATTACTGACAGATGAAAAAATGTTTTCCAACTCCCTCTTTTATCTCCAGTAAAACTTCCTATATGATGCTGAAACCACAAATTTCAGTGCAGTTTATTTAATCTACATGATTGAAATGGACATTTTAGTCATATAACATGGCTGAGTACATGTGAGAAAGATAAAAGTAAGTTTTGGGAAACATAATGTCTATTATCCCACCATATATTTTAAGCACAATTTTTCTGATATAAACTATCAGTGTTCTGATTTGCAGGCATTTGATTTTTTGAGTGCAATAAGTCTAAGCATAAAACCAAGTTAATACATATCAATGGCATACCATATAACTCTTCTGAGTGATCTCTCTGATCTCTAATATGCTTAATAGCTACATTTTCAAACATGTGCAAAGTGACATGTATATTCCTAAGAAGATGAATTACAATTACTCCAGTGAAAAGTGGTATCACTAATTACATTAAAAATATAGAACTCTGAGTCACCATTCACATGTCTTCATGAATGCAGTTGGCAGCCAAACACCTAAAATGGGATATGTAGCTTCAGTATATAAATTTGGAGGTAGTGCAGTGGGGTGAAAAAAGAGAAAGGTTCCTTCATAGCTAATTTTGAAACAGAAACACAGATTAGGCACCCTGAATTGCAAACTGTGAGTGGAGGGGATGAAACAGCTAGTCTTTCATCTCATGTTGTAGATAGACCAAAGAGAACAGTCTCCTAATGTGGACATGTAGATTACCTTCCCACAGTTGGGTAGTGTCAATAGCTGTTAGGGTCACTCCTTCAGTCCTTGTCTAGCAGAAACCTCCTAAATCCAGCTTTGGTTTCACATTCAGCATTCCCAGGGTTAGATACCTTAAGGAGTGTTTACATGGGAATCTGAAGTGCCTTATTATTCACTAAACTTGAGAAAAGTAAGCTGGTTCATCTGCCTGCCACAGAGCTGACAGCCCCCAAACCAACAGAACCAGGTTAGCACAGTATTTCACCCAGCCTGAACTAGTACTGCTCTCAGCAATGTGGTTTTTTTTGCTAAAGTTAGCTTGCTTGCTCCTAGCTTAGGCACCTCTGCATCCCATGAAGTCACCACTTGCGACCCCTGTGCATAATGGGTGTCCTGTTGTGTCTTGATATGGCACACAGATGTAAAACATGATAAGCATCCAAATGTTTAAGCAACATTTTGGAAATAATTTTTCTATACCAGTTCCATACCCCAGTATTTTTTTTCCCGAATGCTGTAAGTATGGAGACAACAGAAGGACCTTGGTAAAATCTAATCACCTGCATGGTGGTATAAGTGGCAATATAAGAGGAAAGCGTAAGCTGAGATACATTCTATATAATTTGTCTGGACAACAGAATTTAGACCTATGGTTTTCCTTGGGCTTAAGTAAAGGTGGTGCAATTTAAGCCACAGATCCAAGTTTTTTCTCAGTCTGGAGGTTGTATATGAAATATAAAGTCTGTAACTTTTCCACACAATTATAGTGTCTCATCACTGTGGTGTTGAGAACAGAGCAAATGCTGCTCACTGAGAGGGAAAGTTACTGAACAAGAACCATTCTATCATGCTTAATTACTGCTTTACAAGACAGCTTAGCTTTATTTTCTACTGCCCACCATGTTAACCACTTTGAAAACAAATCTGCAAGCCTTCTGGAATGTGGCCCTATCTGTCTGGGATCACAGCTTTCCACAAGTGTTACATGATACAGAATAAGAAAAGCATTGACCAACTGCTGTTACTACAGGGCAGAAGAATTTTTATAGGAACAAGACCTGGGCTCTGCAAAGTATCTGTCGTTGGAATGACTGTCAGATATATCTTCTTCCACAACCAAATTCAGGCTTTCCTTTCAACTTCATTCCACCTCCTCCCACAAACTCTATCAATCTTTCCACCACACTTACAAATGATAACACTCACAGACTATCAACAGTGTCTTCTAGATGATGGGAATGAAGACACACATGATGCCGCTTTCCCATCATTTACATTTTGGGGTTGATCACATACTACAGATAAGAGAGGCGATGTATACCCAAAAACTCAATTTAAAAAGTTCTAGTTCATGGAGAAGGGGAGAGGACCCAAGGTATAAAATATATTTTGAACTTTTACATTAGTCCTAATAGGAAGAGCATGTCAGAAGCTTGAAGTTAACCATGAGAAATTTTAGGACAGAGTTTCATACAACTCTATGCTTTAAACACATCAAAGCCTTTTTTCCCTACTTCCACTGTCTTTTGTTGTTGTTTTTAAAAGAAGCTGTTTATTGAACCTTTACATCTGTGACCTTTCTAAGCTTCTGCCCTGGCAGATGGCACAAGCCATGTTTTCTGGAGGGCTTAGAGGGCCATTTCACAGTTTCTGAAGTAGCTGATATGCTTTATTGAACACAAGCCAAAACTGATTTGTACTCCTACTTTGTGGGCAAAAAAGGTCCTTATAGATATTATACAATATTTAGTAAATCATCTACAAGGATATAAATCTCCATGTGGACAAATGCATAAAGGTGAAGAGGGATGCTGTTTTCAAAGCACAGTCTTGCTACCAGACAAAAGGATCAGATTTAGTGACTGAGGTTTTGCTTTCAGCATTGCTGTGGCATTAGGGACTCTGAGAGATCTTCAGAAATGAACGCTGTGCCAGTGAACAGCTGAGTCATCCTAAAACTATAATTAACAGGGGCAGCTGTGACCATGACCACAGTCATTACTGGTTTTGTTAGCTGCTATGTGACACTTTTACTTTTCTATTCCTTTTCTAACACTGTAGTAACCAAACTTCCCTTTCCATATAATTTAATTTGTCTAGAGATCTTTTGAGTGGTTTTGAGTAGATACATTCTAGGGTACTAGGGACTGTGGGGATAACAGCAGCAGCTCAAACATCATAAAATAACCGATGTATTTATTATGGTGTAACAAAAGAAAAAACATTTCTCAGCAGTGCTTTAAGTCACAGCTAATTGTCACACATGTTTGAGAGACACAAGATATTATGAGGAATTATGAAGAAGTTAATAAGAACTAAGCAACAAAGGTCATGCAAGTATGGGTAGTCTGTGAGCAGGAAAGAGATCAGATGACTTAATCCATCTGTAGCTGTATAAAAATCATCTGTATTAAGTATATGAAATTTCAAAATAAGCTTTGTAAATAGTAATTCAACTTTTTTCCCTTGAAGGAGTGGGCCTGATTTTTTTTTTTTTAAGATCTTCCATGTAAACAAAAGGCAAAAGTTTTGTTGCAAAAACGTTTTATTTCATTGCACTATGTATTTGTGGAAGCCAGTTTCTCAGATTTATGGTGCAAAACTGTCTATTACAACATTTTAAGCCCAATATGTCAGTTTCTTTGTTAATCAAAAAAGATTCAGGAATCAGACAGAACTGAAATCACTCTATGTTTCATTTGGAGAGCCTGAGGTAAGAAGGAAAATTATCTAAATGTAAGATGTGAAATCTTACATCTGTTCTGAGAAAGTAATGTAAGAACCAAATGATTAAGCATCAGCTTCAAGAAACCCTTCAATAAAAACCTGGGACAAACAGTTTCAGGAATAAATGAAAATAAGATGGCAAATCAAGCCACTGTCATACAATGCACTGAGAAGTACAGCATCATGAATAATCACAAGGCTTTGCTCTAAGATACAAAATAGACTTTTCCTAATTTAAGGAAGCAAATATCTGTTTACGAGACAATAATGAACTTTTTATGGGGTTTCTAATCAGCTTGTTTTCATCTTATCCTAGTAGTAGTTAATTTCATGCCAGAAGGGCACATTTGGTGAAAGGCTTGCATTCTGGAGAGCCATAAAAGGAAAACTGCAAGTATGCTTCATTCTTATCCAAACAAATTCATACTAAAGTTCCAAGCCAGTCTTGTAATCATTCATTTCCTAACATCAAATTAAGGAACTCAGGCAGTAATATGAGATTGAATGTAAGTTTTTCCTACAGAATGATTTGCATAGATTTGAATTTCATTATAAAGTCTGCAAGAGAAGACTGTTTCATATACAAATATTAATGCAGTCTTTTGCTCTCTCGAAGAAGTAAAATTTTGCTTTTCACATGTTGCAAGGAAGTAAAAGGCAATAATTTGTTACAATTAAGGTTTAAATTTTATTGCACCAATAACCAATGCAAATTAAATGTGGATTAAGAGTTTAACTTATAAATGTACATTTACATTAGGAATTTGTACCATTCAATTTTATAAATTATGCAAAATCCTAATTTTTTTGTTAAAAAGTAAAAAATGCATTTTTCTAAAATATTTCTTCCATGCATTACTAGGAAATTTTTCATTTGAGTAGTTTTAGTCGATGCTTATGGTGTCACTTGATATTCCCGCTCCACTGCATTGTGTTTTGGTTTGATTCTGAGGAGATTTTTTTCTCACAAAGAGAAAAAATCTTACTAGTAGCCAACCTGTTTTATAACACAGAGTGTCACTAAATCAAGAAGTTTTGTGAAAGATCATTTAAAAAATGCCGATGATTGAAAGTTTGCCCACAGCAGCCTGAGTTAAGAGAGCATTGGGCAATTTCTCTGCCAGACAGAGCTGATTTTCATTGCTCATTCACATGACAGGTCTTCTAGATGCCAGCCACAGAAACAGCAACCCCACTATTACAAGTGTTTGTCTCTCAAGCTGTGAATTTCAGCCAAGTAAGATCTAGATAACTTGGTCATTATTCAAGAGATTGAACAGGAATCATTGCTACGGCAAGTCTAGCCAGCAGCATTGCAAAATGGATCAACAAGTACTGGATTCCACCACTATTATTGCAGAAAGCTTCAACTGGAAATTTCACTTTGAAAATGATAACATGTATTCAATGTTTTTTCAAGTGTATTGGAGACAAATGACATAATATATAATGGTACCAAGAAATACAGGGTTTAAAATAAAAAACAAACAAGAAAAATCCACTCACTTACAAAAATAAAATGACATTGCTGTTCTGAATTCTACTAAGTCAAGAACAGGGGGAAATGCTGGCTATTTAGACAAGACCATGGAAGACCTGGATTCAGTTCCTAGCTGCCTAACTCACTTTCCAAGGGTTTCTGTTTTGATACCTGTCCTGGGAACCCTGACATTTATCTTCTTACTATAAATTCTCACACCAGCTCAGACCAAAAGCCTCATCCAGAACTCAACTTCTAAAAGGCAAAGAATGGGTAGGGGTCATTTCAGATGAGTCATGATCACATTTGAGACATGTCTTAATGTATTCTAATCTAATGACAAGTATAATTTTTTAGGTTTGATATAAAAAAAGATAAGGAAAACATGTACCACATGTAGAAACAATCTAAAATTTGGGGTTAGAAATAAACATCACTGTCAATATTTGAAAAGAGTGGAAACTTTAAAAATTATTACTTAAACAATGCTTCTGTCTGATTATTTCACTTTTACTTTGTTTTTTCTTTGGAAAAAGTTGATTAATGTTAAGTAGCCAGTCTAACATTCTGTATCTCTTCTTTTATGGTCAAAGAAGAAATATGTTTTAAATTTGTCCAAACAATTTTATTATGTCAGTCATAGTGACTTTCTACACTTACTGGCAACTTATCATAGTTCATAATCTTCTCCTCAGATATTTACAATGTAACACTAAAAAATGCATAAGAATGGCCAAGAAAATTATAAAAGAAGCACTCACAAACAAAATTGTTGCATTATCCTATGGATCACAACTTATAGTGTGGTAGGCTTAGAATGAGGGAGTATTTATAGCAAGAAGTAATCATAGGTGTCCAGAACACATCCTCTATTCAACCGGGCAATCAGAGATTATAATTTCCGTATTTTTATAGGGAGACCATTCCATAAGGGCATACTTTGTAGCAACAATCAATACATCCACTTCCACAAAAGTTGTAGAACTGTACACGACTGATGAAAGATGCTGAAGACCTTAGTTCTATTCAACATGCAAGAAGAATATGTGTAGGACAAACCTTCTCTTACAGAACTAGCTAACCAGAAGACGACTTTCAGCATGACAGTTTTGCACCCTCCCTCTTTTCCCCAATACACGGTACTAGACAGCACAGCACTACAGGACCATGCTAGTGTGTCCCCATAAACAGCAAGGAACTGTGCTGAAATCCACCAGAAGGAAAGGAATAATTACTATGGCTTAGATTTTCCCTTGCACTAAAACAGAAGACTTGCTGCAGACAGAACATAGTGACAGAACTTAGCTACGATGCTGGTCAAACCCATTCCCACAACAGATCCCATACTTTCAGCAGGAAGTGTCACCTTCTACTTCAACTCCCACATAATTTCCACTGTTAAAAACAGGGCAGGATTACCATCACAGAAAAGCATAAAAGAAAGCAGGAACATACGATGGACATAGATATTGCTTCTTTTTCCCTTTTCCTTTCTTTGAAGACTTCTCTTTGGAATAGACTTCTTCAACCCATAAGGAAAATGAGATGAAACATAAAATTGCTAGTAAGAACTTCATCTTGAAGATTACGCTTCAGAGAAATCTTCAGTCTGTGGTTAAAAAAAAAAAAAAAAAAAAAAAAAAAAAAAAAAAAAAAAGAGGTGGTTTATGTTAGTAGGGCTGGATATGGCAAAAGGAAACACACACCTGCAAATAGTAAACAAATGTTTCATGGGGGTTGGGTTTTTTCTCTTCATCGTCCTGGGAGAAAGAATCTGTTCACATGTATCCCTGACATGAAATTGATTTAGGCAATTTCCAGAGAGTTAAGTAGCTTCCCAAAGTTGAGACTGACAGTGAGGAACAGATTTAAACGCAGGTTTGCTCCAGTGTGTTTAAGAAATGTGATGTCCTTCAAAGACTGCCTAACCAAAAATACTCAAAGCTTGGAAATAGGTTTCCTCACCAGAAATGTATCAGCTGCATTAAATACAATGTCAACCAGTCATGTAGCAAGGCGAAGAACTGCAAGCTCTCTGTGACCTTGCACAGATAAAACAGCAACCATTTCAACGCTGGCTATGAGAAGAGGTTATAAATATAATTTTATGTACAGAATTTAAACATAGCTATTTTTCATTAAGCATTTCCACTGCAGAGCCAGCACTGACAGGGCCTTCCAAAGATGACTAAACACAACCTGCAATACTAGGCTTTATTGCATTGTTCTCAGTTTAATATTTAAACTTCTCTGGGGCAAACGCACGTACCCCAAAGGGCAGGAGATGAGTTCGTGTTTGGTCAGAGGCCGCCCCACCTGGCCCTGGCCACAGCACTGCGGCACCCAAGGCATTTTCCATTTGTTTGCCGTCCCACAGATAATTCCCTCCCAAGCATTTCCTTGGGCCAATAGAAATCTCGCAGATGCCTCAGAACCTGCTGCATTTTCCACTTTTATTTATTTCGATTTTTTTTCCCGCACAGTTTTTAAAGAGCTGTGCCCCTCTTTCTCTCTCTTTCCCTCCACCTCCGGGAGGAACCGGGGTGCTTCGGCTCTCCCTTCCCCGGGAGCCGCAGCATCGCCACGCTCCCCGGCCCGGCTGGGAAAGGTCGCGGATCTGCCCCTGCCGCCACCGGCTCCTCTCCCGGCCCGAGGCCTCCCACCGGCCCCGGCACCGGGGAGGGAGCGGCCTCCGCGCTGCCGAGCGCTGCCGGGGCTCCGCGGGGAGCGGGAGGACGAGACGAGCGGGCTCCCCTCGAGGCTCCGGCGGCGCCCCCGAGCCGTGCCCCACCGCCGCCCGCCGCCGCCCCACCGGCGCTGGCCGAGGTGCTGACGGGGCTCGCCGGAGCGGGGCCCTCGGGCCACAGCCTCGATCCCCCGCCCGCACACGCGGCCCCGCAGCGGCCACGGCCGCGCCGCCCGCGCCCCGCGCTCACCGCCGGACGCTGCGATCCCCCCGCGCTCAGCGGCGGCGGCGGCCTGGGAGCGGGCGGGCCATGCCGCGGCCCGGCCGCAGCGACAGCGCGGCTCCTCCGGCGGCGGAGCGAGCCCCTACCTCCGGCGGTGCCTCCGCGGCCAGTGAGCATGTGCGGCGCCGCGGCGCTCCCCAGCGAGCACGTCCCGGAGACCGCCCACACACGGGCACGGCGCGCCGGGAGGGGCAGCGGGGCCGAGCCCCGGGACCCCCGGCCCTCCCGCCGCTGGACACGGCGCACCGGCCAGGCGCTGGGAGGTGGAGAAGCGGCTGGCGTCCTCTGGTCTCTGGCGGGGGAAGAATGCGTTCGATGGTGGTGTTGAGAGACACATTATAGAGTTGGCAGGAACGAGAGAATATTAGCGAAGAGGAATTGAGCAAGATGAGAGGGAGTGCAGTCTTGCACAGGTTGGTGGAATGGTGGATCAGTGGGCCGTGGCCAATTGTATGAGGTTCAACAAGGCCAAATGCAGCATCCTTACCCTTGGGTCACAACAATCCCATGCAGGGCTACAGGCTGGGGAGAGTGACTGTAAAGCTGCTGAAAGAACTCTGGGGCTGCTGGTCAGCAGCAGCTGAACATGAGCCAACTGTGCCCAGGTGTCCAAGAAGGCCAATGGCATCCTGGCCTGTGTCAGCAATAGAGTGGTCAGCAGGAGCAGGGCAGGGACTGTCCCCCTGTACTCAGCACTGGTGAGGCTGCACCTCAAATCCTGTGTTCTGGGCCCGTCACTGTAGGAAGGCCATTGAGGTGCTATAGAGAGTCCAGGGAAGGGCAACAAAGCTGGTGGAGGGTCTGGATAGTAAGTCCTATGAGATGCAGCTAAGAGGCGGGCGTGTTTAGCCTGGAGAAAAGAAGGCTCTTACAAGACTTTACAGCTCTCTGCAACTGAAAGGAAGTTGTATAAAGGTGAGGATCAGTTCTTCTTCCAGCAATCTCTTGCCAGGCCTCAGGAAGGGGCAGGAGGCAGCCCAAGACACCCGGGAGAATTTGCCAGCCCACTTTCCACTCCACACAACCTTATCTTGGCAACAGCACAGATGGAACAACCAAGTCCAAGCTGATGTAGGGCCAGCTCCCTGGGATGAGGACCACCTCCTTTGCTCTTATATTGTCCCACAAGCAGCCAGAGAGGTGACCCTAGTGTTGCTGATGCTCTTCAGCTCTAGACTGTGGCTGAGTTGCCATGTGCTCTAGCTTGGCATGTCACAGTATGAGCCCGTGTGAGAACCTTCACACAGCATACATGGAAAGCTAGCAAGGAAAGGACAAGGTGTGCTGCCATCAGCATGAACTGAAGACTACCTAGTTCAAGAGTGATTTTTAAAATTTCAGGATGGTTGAACTCAGACATTTGTATGCACACTTTGTGCATGCAGCAGCACTTCTCCATCACTGCCAGCATTTTCCTACTAGAAACTCGCCCTCCCTCCCGACTTCCCCAGGCTTCCCCAGACCCCTTTTACCCTGGGGTGTGGCCATGGTGACTCAGGCCAGTGACTGATGGTTTTCGGAGTGGTGGGAAGAAAGGCCAGGAAGTGCATGTGCCACAGAGGCAGATGAGGGGCATCAATGTCCTGATCTCACTGCCAGAGTTCCCAGGAAACACAAAGGGTTCTTCCAATGGCAGCAACTTCCTGCTGCTCTTGGAGAGGAGGAAAACCAAGCTGGCCTTGCTACAAGGCTAGCAGGCTGTGGAGGACACAGCTCTATCTTGTCCTCAGCATTATGCTGGGCATCTCTCAGCACCTTCAACCTAAGGCTGCAAGCAGCCAGCCATGCTTCCCCTGGTCTGGCAGCATGTCCCTTGTCCATGTCTTGGTGTGCTTCCCTGCTGCCATCTCCTGCTTGTTGTCTCAAAATGACAGTGAGCAGCACCTTGCCAAGCTGGGGAAAGCGTTGTCACCCAGCCATGTTACACTGCCCATGAACCCCATGGCACACCTTCACCATCACCCTTCCCAAAAGCCCAGGGCAAAGCATTTGGAGCCCCCATCCCACAGGGATGGGGATTCCTGCCTTCAGAGATCCCTGAAGAAAAGCAGGGAAGTTGTAGCCCCCATATGAGGGTTGATTCTTCTCCCCTCAGGATGGTTCTGCACAGCAAGACCATGGGACAACCCTGCTTGGGGCTGGTTTATGTGAAAGCAAAGGGAGATTTAAAGTGGACGGGGGGAAGAAAGGCATGATTTGGGCAGAAAACAGCATCCTGTATAGAGCTCCAGCACTAACACTTGCTGCATTTGTGGTCCCTGTGGCAGTGAAAAGAGACAATGGGATTTCCTCAGTGTGGGGCACATCCATACGGCAGCTGAGGCCAGGAGCTTATGATGAAAAGAGAGAAGGTGAAACCTGAGGAATGGTGGGAATGGCAGCTGAAGTTCAGGAAGCTAGACAGGTAATGCAAAAAATCCCAGCAACAGCCTGAGCCTCCCTCCAACACCATGGCTTCATTCCCCTTCTGCAGTTGGGGGAGCAGTTATGGCTTCTCTCCTCAGTCCTCTCCTTGCTTCTCTGCTCATTCCCTCTCCTCACATTCCTGAGCTGTCACAGTGAGACACAAAGAAGCAGCTGGTTTTGAGCTGTTTCCCATGAGCTTCCTGCCCACAAATGTTAAGCTAAGCAGTGAGGTTTGGCTCCAGCTGTCTGGGGTCAAAGACAGCAGTACCAGGAGGACCAGAAAGGCCACACCACTTACATTTTTTTGGCTGCTGAGTATGGGAAGGTTAGACTCTGTCCTGGACTCCTAAGATGTTGCTGTATGTGCTGCTGTGTCCACATTAGAGTGTCTATAAGTCCCAACATAGCTGAACTCACAGGCAAGGTCTTTGTTTTCTAGGTACAAACCCTCGAAATTAAATAGCAGGAACCTCAAAGTCTCAGCAAATGCCACAATTCATCCTCACCTCTGGAAGTGTTGCCTCTCCAAAACAAAAACTTTCCCAAGGGACAGATAAGGCTCTATGGCTCTATCCCACACTTGCCAGTAACCTTTCCTCCATGACTTAGTTCAAAGACAGTTTCTTTTACCTGGAAAGAGCTTAGCAAAAGCATTTTTCTATTGCAGCTTCTTTGAAGCAGCACATGTCATAACACCTGATGCTGGGAAAGGCAGGGACCAGCTATGGGCAGCAATCCCTGGGGTCCCTGCCGGCTCCCCAGCCTCTGCCAGCCCACAGCATCCACCAACTCACACTCCAAGGAAACCTCCTCCCTCCATCTCAGTTTTGCTGTCCTGTCCCACGTGTGCTGGTGTCGGCACCACTTCCAGGTCATAATTCACCTCCAAGCTAGGGAGTGCCTGGAGGACAGGAAAAATTGCTTTGGCAGCTTCCCTGTGCCTGCCACAACATTAGGCATGTGAAGGAGAATGGCAGCTCCTTCCTGGTTCTGCTTTCAGCTGGAATGACAATTTCCAGTCTTTCACCCTTCACAACCTCCCTCTCCCCAGCCAGGCAGGCTGCAGTTAAGCCACGTGCCCAGGCTGGCTCTGGGTCAGAACTGAGACACCACAAGCCCCCACACTGGCTCCCAGCTCCATATCCATCCCTCACCCACACACCTGAAGAGGGAAGCATGGCAGCAGGAAGCAGATGGCAGTGAAGAAGGCTGATGGTTAAATTCAGAACTATTTTCTGTTAAGAAACTCCAGCTTCTTCCTGGGTAGAAATGCTGGGGCTTGCCCCAGTGCACTGGGACACACAGGAGAAGCTAACATGTCCCAGACGGTGCAGAGCCCCAGCCCTGCTGAGGGAAGATCCCAGGACCTGTTCTGTGGTGGTTAGTACCCCAAAGCCATAAAAACCCCTCAGTTCACAACACTCCATGTGAGCTTCAGCAAAGGCATCACTCCTCCAGCAGTCAACCACAGCACATGCTGGGCTGTGCAGTTGGTTGTTTTCTAATACCAAGAAAACACATTAAAAAAGTTATATATTGCAGCCCAAGCCAGAACAGTTCCTATTTCAACCCAACCTGACCAAGTTCCACAGAGGCTGTTCATCCTGAGATAGGCTGTCCCATGAAAAAAGAGGAATAAAAAGCAGGTCAGCCTCAACCTTCCATAGGCATGTTTCCTGGCAGGGAAATGCATGGACAAAATAAATTTTAGAAAGGAAAAGGAGAGAGTTCTTTTCTCTATTTTCATTGAGCAGAAGAGCTTTGTGCAAGTGTTTTCCGCTTTTGGCAACAACCAAAGTTAGATATTTTGGCTGGATACCCTTCACTTGCCTCAGCAGTGGCACCAGCTCTTTGTCCTGACTTGCTATGAGCTTGATCTGTCTCTGCCACCTGCCCTGGCTGCCCTTGCCTCACCATTGCCCCCATCCATTGCCAGCCAGACACGGTGGCACCATGGAGCAGCTCCTGGAGCCTCCATCCCACTGCTAAGGGCAATCTCTTCCCTTCCCAGCCCACAGGATGCTTTTCAGAAGCTTGGAAAGCCTGGCCCATAGGGTGCTAATCCCTCTGATTTGCCCTGCCAGGTTTCAACTGCCCCCAGGCACATGGATTTTTTCTTAATTGCTGCCTGCATTTCCTTGTAATTTCTTTTACTCCCCGTTGCTGAGGACAGAGAGCTGCTTCCATTTATCTCCAGCAACATTTAATTTCACTTTTTACTTGTTCCCTCCCTCCTTGCCACTTCTGTTCATTTGCCTTTTAAGCAGATCTCTACCCAAACTGGCACTACATTACTTCTCATGACCCAGATGTTTTACTATTATTTCAGTTCTTCTAAAGTTACCATCCTTCTAACACTGCCATCTTAGAACACTTGCTACAGATCTGGGAAAACTAGGGCTGGGACAAATCCAAGCCAGCAGGCAGTGAGTAAGAAAGCTTGCTCTGGGCAGCAGGATCCATCTAAGTCCATCAGGTATAGGCATTGGCAAGAGTTTCCTGATACAGGGCAATGCAGTGAAGATTCTGTAGAAAAAGGCCTCTCCTTCCACCTCTCACCCTATAAAAGCTGTCCAAGGTCACAGACAACTGCTTCCCTACCTGGCAACACCTTCTTGGCAGGCCAGCAGGGACAGAATAATCATTCCACCCCATCACTCCACACTTGCAAGAGGAAGCCAGAGCTGTCATGCATGCAAGACTCTGGAGGACAGCCCGCACACCATTTAGATGTACTATTGCAGTGCCAACCGAGCTGGCAATGCCCAAACGGTAAGAAATGGAGAAAACAGCCTCATGAGAAAGCCTTATACACCCATCCAGTTGAGCAGGAGTAATGGTCCAGCTTCTGCTGGTTGGTATCAGTCATATTGCTTTGTATTTCAGAGATCCTATTGGAGAGAAGTGGATGAAATACAAATTTTACTAGTAAATTAATGTGTAGGGGAAGATGCATGTCTATCTCAATATTCATTGTATTTCAGAGCGCAGCCGTAGACTTAATTATCTTTCCTCTGCTTGCAATTGCTGCCTCGTCAAGAGTTGGGAATATTTAACCATGTTAAATTGTCTAGTTCAGGAATAATTCCCATAAATTCCTGAACTTAGACAATATTCACTAGAAAATCCTTGTGTAAACCAAATGCAAAATATAACAAGACATTTCCTAGTGATCAGCTGAGGGACATTAGTTTTTTCTTTGGCTTGCAGTAGTAGAACATGGACATCTAAAGGTCCAGCTCTGCTGTTCAATCACACAAAAATACTTTGCAGCTGTATAAGATACAAATTCTTTGGGTTTGTTGCTCTTTTTAGTCTCATTAAGGTATTGGAATTTGTGTAATAATACTGTATATGTTTCAAACAGCTTGTTTCAAACTATTGATTTTTTTTCAAGTGATTTATATCACATTTAAAATAACTTAAAAAAAAAAAGGCAGAGGACTCAGAGAGCAGTCTTGTGTGTTCTGTAAAGGCACTTGGATTAAAATACAGATTAAGCTAATGTTCCTGCAGAAGGAAGAAAAGTAAGAGTGCAAACAGACTGGCCTGAGTGGTCACTAGAAATCAGGAAAACCACCTAGGAAAAATGATTACAAGTTCTTTAGCCACAAACTTATATAATTCATAAAGCATCTACTTTACTAGAGGATGAATTATGACTGAAAAACAAAACTTCTAATATCAAATAGCTGACTAAATTTTATTAAAGTCTTTACCAAGCCTTTTTCAGGAAAGCAAATGCATATTTTTAAATTTCTATTAGCACAAGGATCCATGCTTTGGCTTTCAGACTAATTAAGCTAAAAAGCCAGGGAGATGAAGACCTCAATCAAATGAAAATCATATTTCATTAGTTTCAATGCTCACCAAAATTGTTTTTATTATAAATTGAGTTAATTTAATTCACACAACTGAAAAACAGAGTTTTAGAAAGGATTTCACATTCTCCAACCTTTGTAATTATAAATGGGATTTTCAATCCCCTGTCACATCTTGATGGTTATGGTGATCATCCAGAAGATTTAGAGATTTACAGAGCACCTAAGAAAGACTGATTTACAAAGGATGACGAAAGCTCTTTGTCTTCTTTCCTTCTCTACTATTGTAAAAGGGTATACATCCTCAGGTCAGTGTAGGAAATAGGGACAAAATAGGTATTTGGTATACAAGGTTTCTCCCATCTGGCACAAATGATCAGAACTGTGGAAGTAACCTGATTTTGTTTCTTTGAAATGAAGACTAATGGTTTTCCTTTCATTTGAAATACAGAAATTTGAAGTAGCAAACCCAGCAGCAAACAAAATAGCAAACAGACGAAACATCACATGAAGAAAATTATAATCTGTCCTCCTTAATGTTCCAGTTCCCTCATCTCTCTCTCCTTTACAGATACTGAGTGTGACAGATGATCCTTACAGGGTCGATCTGGCAAATCTGACTGGAAAATTCAGACTATTATGCCTTGGTGGAGGCTCTAAATTTAAGACTTTTGGGAGAGATGCACACACAATGTAGTGCCTCATTTATAAAAATTAAATGAGAAAATTATTAGAAACCTGTGCCCCTTCAAACATGTTAATGCTGGTAAGCGTCTATGTGTATATATGTATGTGTTAGACTTTATGTATCTGATAGATAAAGAGCTTGTCAAAACAACAATGGCATACATTGATCATAATAGACATGGCCATATTCACAATGCCCATACGGCACAGGAAGAAGCCCCATGTCTGATGGCTGTCATGGATTTATAGAAAATTGAGATCATACAAGATGCTGAAAACATATATTCCTTTCAGCCTTATGCATTTTATTGCTTACATTTACTGTGTAGCTATGCCTTTGCTGACAGATCTCCATGTGCAGACCACGGTCAAGCTGTTTGTATGACCTCATGATTCTTTGCCCCATGCAGTGGTGCACACACCACTCCCCCAGCTTTGCCCACACTACAATCCCAGAAACACTCCCAAGACCTCAGCCTTGAGAAGGTGCACCTGGAGCTTATCAGGAGCACTGTCTGCTCCCAGGAACTAGTACTGTCTAATGACCACCTGGACTTTAACAAACAGCCTTGGAAACTTGTTTTTCTTGTCTAAACAACAACCCGAGCGAGATAATATTTTCATTATCAAATTTTCAAAGAAAGTTGCTGACCTGAATTGTGGCCAGGATGGAAGATTACTATGACTAAAGCCACCTCTCTTGGGATTCTAAAAACAGCAGCCCAAAGTGAGACTCTCTGAGCTCTCCCAGCCCACAGCAGCTGTGACCAGCAACCTCCCTCAGCCTGGGACATCTCTCAGAGCCAGTGAACTCTCAAGTTTGCTCTGCTCAGATCACTGAATGATGATGATGGACTCTGGGCTGATACCCCAACTCCTCAACCCTGTGCCTGTTGAGAAGATGCCAAGGCATCTGAGGTGAACACTTCACTGGACTCTAGGGTAGTGTTTCCCAGGTACCTTGTACAGACTCTCTATGTCTGTGCCAGCAAGTGTGAGTATGCTATAGCAGATTACTGGGAATGCTGCTCTCTTAGATTGTTAAGCACTTTAGATTTGAAAGTAAGTTAGACCTGTATGTGAGTTACTGTTGTGCTGTAGCAAATCCTATATGAATCATTTTCTAAGTTGTGGATTAAGTGCTATTAAATTTAAGTGTTGTTAGTGGCTGTTGAACTTTCAGGCTTAAACTGTTGGTAAAGGTCAGGGTCAGTTTAGCACAAGAATCTACTCTGAACCTTGTGACTCAACAGTAGGGTCTGTATTCTTCTTTACCCTTATACTTTCCCATCCTTTTCCTGCCTGACCTCTTCCCCTAAACTTTATGTTTAAAGAGTTTAAACCCTTGTTGTACATCACAACACTCACAGTGTTGCATATTATAACATCCACAGTGTTAATACCTTAAAAAATTTTTGAACAGAGTCATGTACCTAGAATAGTGTTAAAAACACTCAAAACTAAATGTCTCTTTAAAATTACAGAGGCTCATTTTCTTCCTGTCAAATAATATTTTAGAAAGTTGAGAAATATTGTCACACCAGTTTTGTGAGAAAAAAATTATAATTAAATCAAAATATACCTATTTTTCTGCATCCACATTTAACTCATATGCTCTCATTTAACCCCTATATCTCAAAAAATGCTGTAATTAATTGGCTGAATACATTTAGTGCCATTTTGGATTCTTTTGTGGATTATACTGTCATTGAGGAATTGAGACACAAATCAGTGGTGAAAAGGATTACCCTGTCGGCTTCAAAGGTCTTAAAGGCAGTGTTTGTTCGTGCATAAATGGTAGATGTAAATGACTTGTGAAGAGTTAATGCATGATTAGTAATTGTTATCAACAAGCTACAGGCATGAGCTGCATGTCTCATGAATAACTGTGCCCCAACGATATCTATATAAATTAATAAAGAGTACAAATTAACCTTGAAAAGAATCAGAAAGACAATTATTGTTAAGATGTCATTCAATAACACCTTCTATACTTTCTGCCACATAGACACTTTCTAAAGGCACTTATTGCATGCAAAGTGCTGTACAGAATTAAGTATCTGCCTTTATTTCCTCTACTTACATAATAAAAAGAAGAGACAGATGCCTTGTTGGACAAGTCAAGGCAATTCCATCTAGTGATAGTTTTAAGCATTATTCAGTATTCCTCCTGGCTGACTATTTTGGAAAGGTATCTAAATGTTCCTGAGGACAAAAGTGGGGACAGCATGCAATATCACCTTCAACTTTCCTTTTTGCCCACTAAAGCATATGTATTACACCTAAATCACACTGCTGATGTGCTTTACTGTAGTAGTTGCTCTTTACTTAAATTCTTCTTGATTTGCGCTCAGTCTGAACAGCTGTCAGCTACCTGCTAGACATATGGTGCCAAAGGCCCACAGGGCAAATTTCTTGCAACCCACAAGATGCTCAGTTGCAGTCTTTGGAACACTTTTAGCATGCTGGCATGGTGTTATAATGAATTGTGCTCATCCCAGGCTCCAATTCCAAACTGGACCTGAGCCCCAAAATTTTTACCTGAAGAAAACAGATTTCTGCCTTTAAGAGAGTTATTTCAGCAGAATCTCAGTCTAAGGTCTTAGTTTGGTTCTTAGTCTAAAAAATTTATATTCTCTATATTTGTGCTGATATGTATATCTAAACGTTAGAATCTGTCATCCAGATTTAGCAATTCAGAAAAGGGACACCACCATAATAATTGAAGGAACATCTAGATTTTCACAATAGTGTGAAAGATCCATGCGTGTTAAAGGATTTTCCTTAGGAGATCCCAAAAGACACTGTTAAATTTACCCTGAAATTAAAGTTCTGCTACTTTTTTTTACAGAAAACCAGGAGAGCTAGTAATGCCTGAATGCTGATTGTTTGAGCAAGAAGTGAAATGAGGACTGTGAAATGCAGTAGAATCATTACCTAAACAGCAGTGGAACTCCTGGAGAATGAATGAACTCAAAAAGAACAGCTGCCTGAAGCACCAACGCAGGTATGTGACACACTGTTTAAGGAGATATTTTTCATGAATAGGAATGTTGGACAAAATTAGGGGTGGGAACAGTAGCTGTTATATGAACCCTCTTGACTGAGCATACTTCTCAGAGGCTTAAATACAATTAAGCATGCAAGAAAGCCCATGTCCTTCTAGTTTGAAAAACACACTTCAGAGTAATAATAATTATATACTTGGTGCCTAGTTATTACACTACATATTTTCTCAGAAATTATAATAGCAACTAATAATTTCCAAAATAGAAAGTTCCAAAAATATGCTACCCAGAAATCCCTGTAGAAATCTCATTCATCCTGAAATGACAGCTTGTTATGGGAACAAGTATTTTACACATTATGCCTGAAATTTACAGGGTAAATTACATACCTTACATCAACATTAAAAATAAATCTAGCACTGAAACTTCAAGAAACTGTGGTGAAAGTTCTTGTGCTGTTAATTTTTTTAAAAATATCTAACTTTAAACATAGGTGCTAGAGGATGGGTGGTCATTCAATATTAAAGAACATACTGATCTCTTAATGCGTCCTTAACATAATTTTCTCTTGCCTAAGATATTATGCTTCCTGTCTTGAACTAGGAGAGACTCATACATGCTAATGGAACTGACATCAGTGTTGCTGGAGAGAATGATTTTTATGCTAGAAAAACACATTCTCATTTTCAGATTACATCTGATTATTGTTATATTTCTGCCTTCACATAGGTTCACTTTAATATCAACTGAGGCCAGTCAGCAGAACCATTACCTTTAGTGTAATTATTCACATCCTTAAGTGTAAATCTGTATTTTATGTTAGCACTTTTCCTGAATATAGTAGTTAAAATCATAGACCCTGCAGTGATTTAAATGCCAAACTCAACGGAAATATTCAGTTTTGAACACTTAAAAGATTAGGACTGGAGAGAATATGGGGAAGCTTGGGTGTACAGAGGAACTGTCAGACTGCAGAGAAATAGTCTGAGACTCACTGTTGCAACTGTCCAGTGCAGCATTATGGCTCTGCTCCAAGAAATAAATTCCCATAGGACAGAAAGACTGGGTAATTAAGAGCCAGAAACCCCAGGAGCTTTATGACATTGTTTCCTTTTGATTCGCAGTAGTGTGCATAAGTATTTGCCCCAGTTTTTCGACTTTCCTCATTTATCTTGTTTAATAACCCAGACCCAACTCAGATTCACAAACAGAAGTGATTTTCTATCTTCATTCTGATCCTTCCCTGCTTCTCCTATGGTCTGACCAATAGGTTTGTGAAGAAAGATACTGGGTTAACATGCCAGCATCTGGATCCAAACATATAGACTTCCAGTGAAGACAGACCAGATAGTAACTATTCTGCTTTCCAGTCCAGTGACTAGGAGAACGTGTCTGAATCTGAATCTGAATCTGAATCTGAATCTGAATCTGCCCTGAGTACATCTCAGAGAGGAGCCTCCAGAAGCTGTTTTCCATTTTGTTAGAGTCCCTTGCTGCTGGAAGTGCAGCCGATCAGCAAAAGGCTACAGTCTGCTGAGACCACACCAACAAACAACCTGGTCAATCTCTTCATGACTGGCATGTGAACCAGAAGCTGAGACCCAGTCATGGTACCGCAAACCAACATAATGAACCAGTAAAGATGTCAGCAAACTGGACAGTGACTTTAGGGACAGCCACTATAGTCACTATATATAGCTAGGAGCAGGAATAGCAGAAGTATATCTCTAATGGGTTTTGCAACATTTATAAGTCCCATCAACGTTCTCTAATATCTACGGAGGCCTCTTTTCTGGTGGCTCATTTCATCAACTTCCTTGCAGTCAGTGGCAATCTGAGGGCTCCTAATTACTGACATTATCTACTGGTTGCTTAATGACCTAGATGCTGAGGGCGATGTTTTCTGGTGGAAAAGTGATAGTATAAATAAAATGCATCCGAGGCAGATGGTTTCAAAATCACACAAGGAATAAATATGATCAGTGTTGCAGCTGCACTCATCAGCTATGAAATTCAGGAAAAATAGATTACAAGAGACATTTTGCTGCCATTCAGCCTCCTTTTGAATGTTTTGCCATGCTTGCAGTGGCATGCTGCAATATGGTGTGATGCAAACAGAGCAGCTTGCTGTCCAGAGCAGTTTCCGGCCTTTCCATCTACAGATCTCAGACATACATCCCAAGCTGTCTGACCTCAGATTGCTTGGACCTTGTCTACCACACAAGCTGTCTTTGCTTTACTCTCTGTTTCAGTCACTATATTCCTCCCTCAATTCCTATTATGGATTTTCCCAGTCCAGCCTCTCAACACCCGCTCTAATCTAATCTAGTCTTAATGACTACTGTCAACCTATCCAATCCCGCTCTGAGTCTTGCTTGAGGGCCTGAACAGTAACACAGAGCATGTGGGAGATATCAGGGCTCTCTCACCCATTGCCAGCATGGAGCACTCAGTTCCAAACTGCCTGGGTGGGCTCATCAGGGAAGCCTTGATATTGGAATTAAGGACCTCTAGATAAAAGAGTTTTAGAGAATTGGCATAGAGGAGATGAGTTACACTGCTTAAGTTAGATGTTTAGGTTGGCCATCACAAGCTAGGAAGGGCTCCAGTTGAATGGTGACTGAACAGCACTGGGCATTAGAAACCAGGGGAGAGGGAACAAATTGTGGTGCTATGCTGGGGGAGGACCCAATGATAATGAGGTTGAATTAGCACTAATAAGGTTCAAACTAGACCATGTTTCCTTGTTTGCTTATGCTGAGATACACAACACAGCCCAGCCTTAGTAAAGTCAAATGATTTCACTCCTGCTTTATTCACTTACAGTGCAGGCTAGTGTGCTGCCAGTGGATGCTTGCCTTGGTGTGTTTTGACAAGCCCGTATTGTATGCTTCTTAGCACCTCATCTTTTAGGTATATACAGTTTGGTGAGACAAATATGGTGTGCCCTTTCCCTCTCTAGAATTTCACATTCCTCTTTTGCTCTATTCTCATGATAGTTGAATAGAATTGAACCAGCACCAGGTTCACAGTTCCAGCAATGTTTATTTTCCGGCCTTTAAATATGTGTCTAACTTCACAAATACTAATAATCAGATTAATACAAATTTTCTGAATTTTCAGAACAATAGCTATGTTAGTCACTCCAAAAATGAAAATGAGGTTTTTTATGGTCTTATTAAATCTACTTCAAGTACTGTATCCTTTGCATATAGGGGATATAAGTCCACTTAATGCATAACTGTTGTTTATTTTATTAAATATATAAAAATTAACTGAACAGTTCCCTTTAATAAGTACCTTGGCTTGGAGCTTTGCAGAGATACAGATCACAGCAAGGCATCAAAATCTTGAGGTGCTCACATGATTTACTAAGAATGAAAAAGCCATATGTAACTGATATCACTCTATGCAACACATTGTCATTATCTCTGAAATGCTCCAGTGAACTTTTTCAAAACCTGAAAAAGTTCAAACAAACAAAAACCTGAAAACTTGCTCAAAAATATGGACAGCCCTTGCTCAGACATAGTTTGTAAAAAATTTCCTTTTAGTACATATGAACCAGGATTTTGTGCTCTAGTTAGGGAATATCTTTGTCAGTGTAGATAAAAAGATTTTTAATTGTTATTTCTGGTCTTTCAAAACAACTTTGTTGCCAGTCACATATTTACAGCAAAAGTTCAGAGCAACAGTTTTGGTATTAAGGTGGTGTAAAATAAAATGGAAACATTTAAGCTTAAGGAAATATAACCAAAACCATTTATTGGCTTAGCCAGAAAAAAGGCCACATAAATCTTAATTTTAAAATATTGTCTTTTCTGTAAAACTAGACACTGATGTTTATGATTCAATCCATATATGAGTTACATGTGCAATTTGATTGACAAAACACCCAAGCATGGCCCACAACATTGCCTGCTCTGACCACATGGCAATTGTGTGAAAGGAGATTCAGCCATCCAAAGCAGACCTAACTCTGTTCACCCAGGGATCTCCATCCAGATCTGCTGACAGACAGTGCTTGCATGTTTAGCAAGGAATGATTCCCAGCTCTGAAAGCACTGTTTTCTTCCTCTGTCAAAGAGGAAAGCCACACAAAGCTAAGATGTTTGACTTTGCCTTGGGACAGAGTTGCAATCCTTATATATCCCAGCAGAGATTTCAGCTCAGAAGTGAGGTCAGGTTTTGTAATTACCTGAATGAACTCAAATTCTGCCTGGGATCTGATTTAGATGGTAAAGAAAAAAGGAAAAACACCAAACCAGCAAAAAATCAATTATGGGATGTGGGGGGAGAGAGAGAGGACCACATAAAAGGAAATAAAAAGGAGAAAGAAGGAAGAATGGAAAGGGGAAAGGGGCAAAGGAAAACAAAGCACTCTTCCCAGTTGAGACCCTGGAATATACATGGAAGCCCTATACATGACCTTTTTCCCTTGACTTGATAACTGAGGCTATCCACACCACCAGGGAGAGAGGCTCCCCAAACCTGTTTGCTTGTTTGTTTGTTTGTTTTCCGAGAAGAGTTAGCAGTGAAGATCCTGTTAATATTTACTTTACTAAAATCTCCTCAGGACTTCCATGAGACTCACCTTGTTTTCACTGCCTTGGTGAGAATTAAGCCTTCAAAACTATTGTTGTCCGTGTGCCATGAGAACATTGTGTTCCTGGAGAAGAAAAAAAAGTTGAAATCTTACCTTTTCCATAAGAAACTCCAGCATCTCCTTGATTCTGACAAAGTACAGATCTCCATTCATGGGCATGAACTATGTGATCATGTGATTTGGGCTTCGCCGTTAGGCTGCTGCAAATTGGATACGTTCTTTAGACATGTGGTTCTTGTCTGGTGGCTGCAGTGAAAATCCTATTTTAAGGGACATTAAGATGTTGCACCAACATTACTAAGTGGTGCAGATGTACTGTACTTCTGTATGGTCCTAGGACTGGGTATGTGTTTTTAAGAAAAATTATATTTATGCAAACATCTGACTGTAGGCACACTATGCAGATGCACGAAGAGGTAATGCTGCAAGTGAGGTGAGCCAAGGGCACTCTGATAAGTGACTTCAACCTTGGTTCCACTAGGGGGGAAATCATTTCCCAGCATGGCAGTCACACACTCTGGCACATCCTGCAAAACTCCAATCATAAGAGCAAGGCATTTTCAACCCCTCTGGTACTCTAAATAACAAATGTGCAGCTATTCTTCTCCCAAAGCAAAACAGTCATTTCGAGTTAACTTCACATTAGCCATTTAGTGTCAGTAAAAGAAAATACCCGCTCTTTATCTGTTTCTCCCAAGACTGTGGGATATGAGTAACTTATTAGTGTTCAGCCAGCATGGATTTATGAAAGGCAGGTCTTGCTTAACCACACTGATCTTCTTCTTGGGCAAATTGACCCACTTGCTGGATGAGAGAAGGGCTCTGAATGTCGTTTGCCTTGAATTCAGTAAAGCATTTGATGCTGTTTCCCACAGCATTCTCCTGGAGAATCTCCCTGCTTACAGCTTGGATGGGTGCACTGTTCTCTGGATAAAAGCCAGCTGGGCTGCCAGGCCCAGAGAGTGATGGTGAAGGGAGTTCTATCCAGTTGGCAGCTGGTCACCAGTGGGGTTCCCCAGGGCTCAGTACTCGGGCCAGCCCTGTGTGATGTCTTTATCAATGACCTGGATGAGGGGATTGAGTGCACCCTCAGGCAGTTCACAGATTACACCAAATTGGGTGGGAGTGTTCATCTGCTGGAAGGTGGGAAGGATATGCAGAGGAATATGGACAAGCTGGATCATGGGCCAAGGCCAATTTTATGGGAGTCAGCAAGACCAAGTTATGGGTCCTGCACCTGAGTCCACCTTGGCACTGGTGAGGCCAACCTTTAAGCCCTGTGCCCACTTTTGGGTTGCTCACTACAGGAAGGACTTGGAGGTGCTGGAGCCTGTCTAGAGAAGGACAATGGAGCTGGTGAAGGGTCTGGAGGACAAGTCCTATGAGGACCAGCTGAGGGAGCTGGGGACATTTAGCCCATAGAAAAGGAGGTTCAGGAGGTTCACCTTATCACCCTATAGAACCACCTGAAAGGAGGCTGTAGCCAGGTGAAGGTCAGTTTTTCTCTCAAATAACAAGCAACAGGACAAGAAGAAACAGCCTCTGGTTGTGCCAGGGGTGGTTTAGATTGGAAATTAGGAAATTTTCTTCACAGGATGGGTTGTGAAGCTGCCCAGGGAATGGTTGCATCACCATCCCTGGAGGTATTGAAAAGTTGCGTGGATGTTCAGTGGTGAACTTGGGAGTGCTGAGTTAATGATTGGATTCAATAATGTCAGAGGCCCTTCCCAACCTAAATGGTTCTATGAAGCGTATCACAGCTAATGGTTTTCTCTTTAAAGTTTCTGCATCTACACTGAATGATACGTTGGGACGATAGGCTTGATGAATACTTGTCTTCTCGATAGATAGACACATTACATTCCTTCAGCAGTGTTTTTCAGTAAGAAAAACCTAGCTGTGCACAGGCACTTACTTAATTTTGAGTTAATTTTCAAAAATTTTGTTTGGAATTCGTATTAAAATTGTGAAAATATGCTCTTTTGGTGTACAAATGATTACATTCTTTTTGTTTTACACAGAAACTGTCACTATCCTGACACCAAACTTATTTTTCTTAATGGACTCAATCCACTATCATCAAAATCGATGAAGTGCATTTTTCATCAGTCTCAATGGGATATGGAAAAGGGCCCGTGTTTCTAAATAAAGCCAAATACTGGGCTGATTCTGTATTCAGTTTTGCCCATGCAAACTGGAAATCAGCCAGTTGGCAACTTCTTTTTTCTTTCATTCTCTTTTGTGTTTTGCAACAGAAAAAAAATCCCACTTTATTAGGGTGAAAAAGGTAGAAGCATAAGGTGACAAGGATAAAAATTCAATTCCCTTTTCAAGTGATGTAACACTTGATCTGTATGCCTTGGCTCAGAAGGAAATTTGTAAATTATTCAAATTTTGGCATCTTGAATAATTTGTAGCAGTGTTAGGGTTGACATGACATAAATGTGGCTGTCCACATACTAAAAGAGCCTTTTCTATTGCTGACTATTGGCTGAGTATAACAGCACTCAAACAATATTTCTTAAGTGGCACCTATGTATGAGGCAGGCAAATGTAAAGTAAAACTATCACATCTGTTCCACTCGCCTCTTGTCCTTGGAGACTTTCTTAATTTATTTGCTTTGGCAAAGTAAAGAGATTTTTGCACAGTCTCTGGCATCTCCATGTATGTAAAATATTATAACACAATCCCTGAATTTGACATACAGGTGGATTATGACAATGACTTAAGCAGCAGAGAGCTTTAAAAGCAAGAATGACAATCTGCTTAGTTTTCAAATAATGGCAGTTTTCTAAACAATTCCTCACACATAAAAATGGCAGAAAACCCTGTGTGGTTGAGAACATGATTGCCAATGACCTCATTACAGCTACCTCAAAAATAGGAAAAGACAGTGCAGCACCTGGTAACATTTCCTTTCTCCTCTATTCTCTGCCAAAATCACTTCTCATATTTAGGAAATGTTTAGCTCTCATGTTTTAGATCTGGAAAGCTTAATAATAACTTTCCCTGCTTTATAAACTTTATGAGATTAAATCATTCGCAGCAGACAGATAAGATGTAGTTTCAATACATCTCCCTCATTCTCTGAGTTTCTCTTTGAAAAGGAGGGTGGTTGCCATAAAAACCTCTGATGCCTCACAGGAAAATGATGGCACCGATGTACTCTGTTTTGTTAAGTCTCTACCATATATGAAGAAAGAGATCCTTTTTGCCTGTGTCTTGCATAATATGCTGCTTATACAAAGAGGAATGGTTAAGAGTTCAAAGAAACCACCATCTACAGTAAGAAGAATATGGTAGAAATCACAGATAAAATGTGAACTGGTATAGCAGATGAGCAGATGGAGAAGAGCAGGCCTCCAAGGCAGGCAGGCAGGCACTGATCAATATTGCAATCCTTTCACTTGGCAAAGAGCACAAGCAAATACTTCCTTCCATCCTTAAGGATATATGATCAATGACAGATCCTACCTGTATTGTTCTGCATTTATCTCTTAATATGTTCTCAAAAAAATATGATAAAGTCCCATTTTCAAGCAGGAACAAATTAAATAAAATAAAATAAGCACCTAATTCTTTTGTCACTGCTCTGTTCCCTGCTTTTGAGCCAAGATGTAACTCCTGTTGATGTCCATAGGAGTTGTATTAGTAGAGCAACAAGAAAGAGTATACAGAGACCTGTTCTTTAAAACCTTTTACAACCTCAGCCATCCTTTTAGAAGAACAGATACTGTTAAAGAAATCCATGCCTGCTCACAATGCCATTCACTGGGGACACCTGGCACTGCCTATGGCCAGTGTGCAGTCCCTGTCTTCTGCATAGGTTCAGTTCAAAACTTCCAGGCTCCAGTGGACACAAGTGCATCACTTCAAAGACAGACACAGCCACATTTTAATAGTTTGGAAAATGTGACTGTGCAAGATGCTCTGCTGGAATGCTTAGTAGAAACTTATGGAGTCAGAGCATGTCTGACAAAGTTCCTGGAATTTTTTTTTTTTTTTTAGTTCTGTTTCAAAGGCTATAATAATTAAATAAGTAACATAAACATCAGTATGATCAATATGAAATCAGTTATAAGATTATTTTTTCCTCCTTGGGTATTAATCACTAGTTAGATAAACCTTAAGGAGTACAGAATACATACCTTTCCCAGGAAGAAAATGAGAAAAAGCTTTGACAGAAACACAGTTTAGAAATACTTTCCAGGATATGTAGCTGCAGGACTGCAGGCTGAGGGAGACATTCTCAGGCAGTTGTCATAATAGCGATATGTCATTGGCCTCCAAAATGAGAGCTTATGAGTTCAAGTTTTCTATTCTATCTTGAATGGAATTCAAGAGAAACTGGACCCCAATTAGAGATAAGCCTTACTTATGAAGAAAGCACTATTATTTGGGCTGTAATTCTGGCTGATGGATTTTCTCACATACAGGAGTTTTGTTTAATCAGCTAGTTTAATTCTTCCAGTGACAATCTAATATATTTAACACTTTTTTAGTAGTTTTTTTGTTCGGTTGATTTTTTTTTTTTCACTAACTGGACTTTCAACCTATTTCTTTTGCTGAAAGCTAAAAACATTTCCCTTGCTGCTAGGCCTGAGTTTGGCTGCACATGTTTAATACACAGTACAGATTTTATCAACATATGTTCCACCTCCTTCTTAGTTGGGGCATTACACTTATACTTTCCTCATAATTAACCCACCTTACCTCTTACTTTTAATGGAAAAAAAAGAAAGTGATGAATGATGCAAGGCCCCACCAGTGACAGAAGTTTTCTGTATGGAAATACTAATTTGTTCCAGTGCTTTTTATGATATGAGGTAGCATTTTAAAAGACACACAATTAGTCTGGCCAGATATTCTTTATTTTTTTAAAGATTGCATTTGACACATACCTTATGATATGGTACTTTTATTTAACATCACTTGATTCTTTTCCTTATTCAATAGCTTAAGAATTCTGAAAAAGGCTTCTACTGATATGGGAATTCAAAGTGTCTTTTTGTATATGTTTTCCAGATTATCTTTAGTTTAGATCACACCCATGAAAAAGAAAAAAAAGAAGAACTATTTGATGCTTAAATTCTATTAGAATTTATTAGAATAAGATTATAGAATTAGAATTCTATTAGAATTAGTTATTCTTTAAATAAAAAAAAACAAGGTCACTTCTCTCACACATGCATTTTAGAGACCATCCTTGACATAATATATGAATTTAAATTTATTGAAACTGGTAGATAAAAGTACAATCTCAGATTTTTGTTGTAGTAGAGCCTATCTGACTTTGTAACTTTGAAAAATAGCGGTGTCTGCAGAGCAGTCCGTTCTAGTATTCATTATTGGTCTTGACCAGAGTATCATAGAATATGCTGAGTTGGAAAGGACCCACAAGGATCACTGAAGTTCAACTCCTGCCTCTACACAGGACAGCCCCAAGAGTCACACCTGAGAGCATTGTCCAAATGCTTCTTGAACTCTGTCTGTGGTGGTGTGACCACTTCTCTTGGGAGCCTGTTCCAGTGGCCAACCACCATTTGGGTGAAGAACCTTTTCCTAATATCCAGCCTAAACCTCCCCTGACACAACTTCAGGCCATCCCCTTGGGTCCTATCACTGGTCACTATAGAGAAGAGATTGGTGCCTGCCCTTCCTGTGCCCCTCCTGAGGAAGCTGCAAACTGCAGTGAGGTGTCCCTTCAATCTCCTCTCCTCCAGGCTGAACAGACCAAGTGACCTCAGGCACTCCTGATACAGCTTCCCCTCAAGGCCCTTCCCCATCCTTGTTGCCCTCCATTGGACACTCTCTAACAGCTCAATGTCTTTTTTATGTTGTGGCACCCAGAACTGCCCCCAGCACTTGAGGTGAGGCCACTCCAGTGCAGACCAGAGTGGGACAATCCCCTCCCTTCCCTGGCTGCGCCTGATGTCCCTCGGGACACACTTGGTGCTCCTGGCTGCCAGGGCACAATGACTCACATTCAAATGCCATCAACCAGGACACCCAGCTCCCTTTCTGCAGAGCTTCTCTCTGGCCTCTTGCTCCCTTGGTGTCAAGCACAAATTTTAGTCTGAACCAAAATTCAGAGAAAGTCCCAGAGGGGCTTCAGGGAAATTTCGCCTGGAGTTCTATATGAACAAGTCCCAAAGGAATATCATGAAAAGAGAAGGATGTGAGAAAAATGAAAAGTATTTGCCAAATTCCCATAACTACTTTCTTAAATTGTGTATATTCCTGATATCCATGCACATGAGTACTCTGTACTTTCCTACTTTTAGTATTGAAGTCCTGAATAGTTGTTTACAAAAGTAATTATTATTTACTTTCCAGTCATAAAAGAAGAAAGCATCAAAAATAAATCTCTCAGGCAGGATTTTCCCTTACACAAGAAACACCAGCCACATGAAGCCTCATGAATGGTTACCATAAAAGCTAAAAACAAACAAGGATTTCTTGAAAATGCAATTGCTCAATATACCCAAAATTGCCAGCTGCAGTTTCCTCTTTAGGCTGTTGACTTCATAATCTTACCCAACCCTTCAGAAATTTCCTGGTCAACAAGATTTTTCGGAAGCTTTATGAAAAAAGCAAACTAAAACAAAATAAAACACCCCATTGGTTTAAAATATTTTTCTGAAGACTGAATTACTTCATAAGAAGTCAGACTAAACAATTGTAAAAGTTGCTAAAAGTAAAGCAGTTTATCACCCTAGAGCAATAATGGCAAATAACCAGACAAGAAAACTTGTTGGAAACTACCTCTTTAGACTACCACCTTGAAAGAATGTTCAGATATTCTTTGAATATTTGTTTTTCTATATTGGAAGAAAAGGTATTGCAATGCATTCTTTATTTATTTATTTTAAGTACAGGCTTCAGAGAAACTCAAGAATATAAAGTAGGAGTAAGATTTCAGACTAAAAGAGTTATTCCTTCTCTAACTGAATGATATATTTACAATTGTGACTATTTAAACTTGTAAAAGTGATTCTCCATGTAAAAGCATGAAATGCATTTTTAGCAAGTGTATTCAAATCAGAGAGTGAAGATATTTTGTGAGAATATCTGCTCTGCATTTACTGCTGTTAGCATATTCCTGTCCTCAGTAGTGACTTTGGTGGGACTACTTACATGAACCAGTTCACATACACATTGGTATTAGGCTGTTCCATGAGTCCATGAGAAACACAGCCCCATCTCACTCCTAGTTATAGTTAGTGATACAGATTTCAAGGAGAAACAGAAATTAACAAAGAATCATTCAGAGGACTGTTAAGGATTAAATGAGAAAGTTGGGCTCCCATCTTGATAAGGTTGCTGTTATATTTTTGTTTACATAGAAACTTGGACAGCTGGTCTGGCTACAGCCTATCTTATGTGCTATAAAGCATGTGATAAAAATTGTATCTATAATTTCAGACCTAGGTCTTATGAGGTACAGTGTCTATGTGGAACAAGACAGAGAAGTTACCTTTAGGTTATAATATGCAAGTTACTTTTAGAAGTCCCCCCATTTTTTAGTGAAAACTGGCAACTCACGTGTTCGGGTTTCAAGATTTCAAAACTACAAACTCAACCAACTGAAATCTGAATTTAAAAAAATATATAAAATAAAACTGGCCATTAGAAGTACTTTTTACCCAAAATATCTACAAGAGCATTATTTTCTTTCAGCAGAGGCTTACAGACTTTCAGTCATGGAAGAGTTCTCCACCATGCTGCATAGGAATGGATAGAAAATGCACCATCATACAGTACTGGAGATCTAATGAAGACCGAGAATCTTTTGTTTTGTCTTTTTCTATTTTAGGAGGCTTTTGGAGGGGTTGCAGAAGAGCCAGTAACTCCCTAGTGGGGTTCATGGAAAGCTGAGAGAGCATGATGCAGAACTTCCTTCTGCTCCAGAGGCTTATCTGTGAGAATGCTGACGTGAAAAAGCATTAGTTCTGCTCTTGGCTCTCTGCTCAAAGCCACATACCAGCAAGTGCAGAAATACTCACTTTCAACCAAATGTTCCCAAATGCTGTTGTGTTTGGGGGTTGTTTTTCCCCTTTTTGTTTCACTATTAGGTTTGCTATCTCTTATTTTGATGAGAGAAAAGTTAAGACATTTGTAAGGACAGAAAATATTAAGTAAAATAGAAATAAGGCTAGACCCTACAAGCAGTTTTCAAACCAAACTGAAGTCTAGTGTGTGCAATTCTATTACAGTGAATGTCCTGTTCTGATTCCCCCAGGGTTTAACAGTTACAAACTGTTAGGTATGCTTAAAAGACCTTAATTAGATTACTAGATTACTTAAGAGAGGCAAGTCTTCCACTCACTTTTTCCAAATTTTCCTTTAAACAAATATTTGACATCGTAGTTTCAAAATACAAAGCAATTTATTCCTGGTGTTTCACAACAGACATAGCTAGTGGCTCTTTCTGACTTCTCATTTCTCTCCTGACAGCAGGGATGGCTGCAGAGTCATCAACCCTAACAGTGCTGACTGAGCTAGAATAGGTGCTGCTCCATAAAAACACACTTTGAAAAATTTTTGTTTTTCTTGAAACCCTAAGGTGTTTTTTTTGTTTCTTCTGCTTTGACAGCCTATAGCAACCTTCCTGTCTACCTGCCACAGGCATTTGCTTATAGCTTTTCCACTCATCAAAAGTATAATGAAATTCCTGCCCTGAAAGCTGGGAGTTATAAGATGAAGGAAGAAAAAATTGTTTTCCCGTCTGGAAGTGACTGTAGCCAAGAACCGCAGAGATTCCTCTGGTGCCATGTCTGCCACCAGCAGCCATGCTCCTTCCTGTACCATGATACCTGCCTTGAGTGTTTATTCTGAACCAGGGCACCCTCAACAGATAGAGGAACTGACAAAATCAGAGGGGCAGCACGGGCTGCAGGAGGCCATGGAGGGATTTCCAGGTAGACCAGACTGCACATGAATGAACAGGAGCAAGCAGATGTTACACAACCACAATTTTTTCTACAATCCTTTTAGCAACACAGGAGAAGCTTGGCAGTCCTAAGGCATTTAGACAGTCAACGTTTCTGTAAACAAATACCTAAATTAATTTCAAATGTCACTTCATTCCAGGGGTCAGTTTCAGGTTGCTGTCACACAGGCCTTTTCTTTGGGGAGATTTGTTCAAGGATGATCTCTGAATACACAAGAAGCAAAAGAGGAAAAAAATTCAGTCAAAAAGAACAGTCCCGGTTTGAATAGCAAGCAACGAATGAAGGAAAGGCCAGGACCTTCTTTTAACAGTGATAGACTGAATGGCAAGCCTTGTTCTGTAAGGAAGTAAAACATTCTGTGCAGAAGTTTTAATTAGTCAGGAAATTAATTTTCTGTAGTTTTACAGTTTTCCATTGCAGACTCAAGACCCTTTGAGGATTTGAATTAAAAAAAAAAACAAAGAACAAAACAAACAAAAAAAACCCAAAAAACAAAACAAAACAAAACAAAAAAACAAACCCAAACCATGACAGATTACAATAAAACACTGCAGAAAGAATAAAATTATCTTCAAGTACAGAAGAACAAATACCAGTATGCAAGCTGAGGAGTCATAATCGTTCTTTAATATTGAAAAGAGCCCCCAACCTATTCCTGTTTAGAGAATTTCAGCTCAGGTCTGGTATTAAAAATGCAATCAGTATTCATACTGATACACATCCCTCTCCAGTTTTCTTTTGGTTCAAGGGCATGACAAAGACTGAACAGGTCTGGTTTCCCTAGCCAGGAATTCCTACAAGGAATGTTAATATCTGCTGAGTCACAAATATCCTTCTTTTACCTTTAATTTCTTTTTGGAGAGAATCTACTTCTTGGAGAACTAAAACCAGGGCACTGGAGCTGAGATCTGATACCAAACCCCTTATAGTCAACAGGGAGTTTGTTTCTGCAGGTAGACCTGGCTGCAACTGTCCCCAGAAGCATTCATTCTGGGTAGCCTAAATTATTCTATAATGCAAAGTGATCTTCACCTGGTGAAGTTGGAAAAGAGGAAAAAGATTAAAAATGAAACTAGATTAAGAGAGGATTAAAGGCATCATCAAGATCGTTTATAAATTTGTGCTTGAACTAGGTAAACTATCTGAAGATTGTTATATCCCAGCTAAATTTCTCTTTCCCAGCACAATTGATTTCCAGACACCATTCAGACGCATTCCAAAGAAAAGAAAATGCATTTTTTAGTAATTTGAATGTCATGATCCAAGAAAGAAAAAAAAAACAAAACCGCCACCTCTGTTTATTTTAGTGCATTATTTTTTAAGTTTTGATACCATTTTACATTTTTTATATGACCATATTCTTTCACCAGGGGGTCAGTACATAATTGTGGCCATATGTAACATCTCCTTAGATATAAAGACTGTTTAATATTGCTTCATAATCAGTACTTTTGGCAAAATTAGCAGAGATTCAGACAGGATTGAAGGACACTATAATCAGGTTCATAGGAAAAAGGAAGGAAGTCTTAAAATATTTTTAATCTGCCATGCTAACTTCAAGTTGTTGTGAGTGCAATACTCTCAATGTAGTTATGCTTGATTTGGAGCAAAGCAGATTAAAAGTCCTTTCCCTGGATATTGGTCAAAGCAAATAATACCATCACATAGAATTCATGTAGTATTAATTTCCAGGATATTTTTTTTCCAGGCAATTCTAAGGATGTTTGAAGTTAACATTTAAACTGAAGAAGGGGGTTTGTTTGAAGCTTACTTGAATTAGTTAAAGACCATCAAATTGATGTGGGCTAGAAACCTGTGAAAATCTTTCATAATCTGTCCAGCATTTATGCCACATTTCCCTGCCACAATTAGAGTATGTCTTTCCCAACGTTTTCCAGGGTTAAAAATTACATTTCTAATGTAAGTCTGGATATGAAACAAGGTATAAGGAATGTGTAAAAAAAAAAAAAAAAAGATTTGAAACCAATATTATGTCCATCCATAATTCCAGAGGGCATTTCCAGTCATATAAAGTTGGTACTATATGGTATAAAGATGTATCCCTCAGTGTAATCAGAATTAAAACACACATTTACTTCTCTGTCTGCATGTTAATCTGGTTAGTATAACACACCAATTTGAGAGTAAATTAGATTTTCCTCTGACACCTATTACATCCATAGAATTAGTTTAACAGTATAATCATATTTACTAACACTTTAAGCAGGGAGATATTTCTGTGTCATGCTCTAATGATGATTTCTGAACCAAAAATACCACTCAGCTTCAGTCCTTGTAGGAACTGATGAGAGGCTGAATTTGGAAATTCCCATATTAGCAAAGAGGCTGAATGTGAAGCCACTGACATAGCACTTCACTGACATACTTTTGGAGTCCATTCAGGTGTCCAGCTCTACAGAATCCTGGAAATGTCAGAGACATTTCCCTTGAGGGTATGGGGACTATAGTGGACATAGTGGAAACCCCCTGACAAGCTCGATCTGAAAAGATGCTTTGTTCTCAATACAGGAAGGAACCTATAACATTCAGCAGTGCATTGTTAAAAACCACTTATATGTATCAGTCAAGTCTACTGGAAATCTAAGGAAGTAATTTATTTTGTATACATAGAAAAGAATGCTTCTTCATTCTTTTAATTTTTTTAAAAATGGAGCTGGTGTATTTGTCCAAAATGAATTCCTAGTTCTCAGGGACAACTCAAGAAACTTCTGATGGAAAATGAACAAGACATTGAGACACCAGCAAGTTTGCTGAAAAATAATGTACCAGAATGTCAGACTGACACAACATTTCTAGCCTAGAAAGACATAATGTTAAAAACAAGAACAAAATTTACACATTTTTAAAAGCCATTAATTATTGGTTTATTCTCAATCTTTCTCCTTTTCTATTTTCTATTTTTTGATTTTTTTTTTCATTTTTTAAAATTTGAATGAGCATCTGCATAAATGTTGCAGAGCAGCATGATCTTAAAACTAGTACTTTGCTTGTTACATTTCTAAAGACTGAGCAGCAGACTTCCTTTAAATGCATAAATGTGATAGGGCCTTTCTTCTAGATGAGCAAAACCAGAGTCAGTTCATATAAGTTATGAATCCATTCTGGCAAAAACTTATTCATTCATTCTGGACCTCTCTTTACAGTTCAAGTAATAAAGACAAGTCTGGAAATTCAGTTATTGTCTCTTGTCTGCAGTCTTTAAAAGAACTTAGGATAAGTCTCAATGAGAAAGAGAAACACAGAAAATATTTTTAAGATATTTTATTTAAAGTATTTCCTTTTAGCCTTATTGTTTAGAGTTCAGAGTTTAAGTGATGTGATTACCAACCAACATATGCTATGTCTGTTTAATCAATTACTGATTTTTTTTTCTGGCTACAGCATTACAGAAACAATGTATAGGATTTCTGTATTCTGTTTGCAGCTCTGGTATTAACTTGGATCTCAGCTCTAAAGGAAATGGAAACATTGATATGTTTAATAAGAGGAAAAAAGGCAAAAAAGCTTTCAAGAGCAGGGAAAGATAAGAATTATTAAGCACATTTAGTTTTGGATGTACATATCCATCTATTGATTTATTTTCTGCTTTTAGTCATTCTGAAATAGGCATAAAAGTTTGTGATGAGAACAGGTATAGAAATGCAGGTGACATCCTCAAACACATTACCTCACAACACTATCAAAAAAGCTTAAATTACGTATTTCACATTATCCTGATCAAACCAAACCAAGCCAAACCAAACCTCTCTTAGTTTAGAAAAATAAGAAACATTGAAAACATCAAGAGGTGTGTCCAGGAAAGAGGAAATGGAGATTGATCTTACACGAGGCAATGCCATTTCAAGGCTGAGCTTGGTCCAAATACACCACACAGATGCCAGTGTGAGGCTGTAACTCTCACTAAATTTTAAGCTCCAAGTCTCTGTGCAGCATTTTTATTTACTGACATTCTTGGGGCTGTGGGGTGGAAAGTTATCTCTTATTAACAATTCCTGCAAAAGAGGTTTCTTTCAAACTGCAATTTATTCTGGGATCTGCTTTTGACTCATACTGTGAGTAAAACTGGGAAATTCCAATATTTTGTAACTTTAATGTCATTCCAGGGACCTGCAACCAGAAATTCCAGGGAAATTCCCTACTAGAATCTGCATTTGCAGTGTTTGTGTGAACACCATGTGTGGTGAGCCAGCTGTACTCGCTCTATTCATTCCCTGACTGAGCCCAGGTGTAGGATTGAGCTTCCAGAACGGCTGCTTACAGGTAGAGGTAACACAGTCTCTTTCTCCAAATGTGTCCACCTACCCCTCAGTTCCACACCAGGCAGATGAAAACTGAGGGTGAACCTAAGGCAGCGCTGGTTTGCAATGTAACCTGCCTGCACTGGTGACACACAGCTCTCCAGTCCCCTCTTTGAAGCTAAGATGTTAATAGGTGTGGTTGGGTTTTACGGCTCTGCAGCACATAAACACAGCCCTGGCTAGATCTGCTTCAGATCTCTGGGCCATGAAAACCCAAACCCCTTGTGAAAACATCAGGAACAGCTGTTGCTGCTGCCAATCTGCCTGTCTGGCAAGCCCTGTAGGAACTCAACTCCACCTACTTGATTAAAGTTCAGTAAAGTGTGTATAGTTTCATCACAGAGAAGTTAGGAAAATTTATTAGTTTGGGTGAGAAAATATTAACCCATCCTAAATGAAAGTTAAGTACCTAAATCTCGTTTGCACCTTTCTTCAAAATACTGGACTAAAAAAAAAAAAAAAAAAAAAAAAAAGGTGTCTCTCAGAACATTTCCCTCAGTTTCTTTCGGTTTTCCCTGAAACACCTTCTCAGTAGCATAAGCAGAGAGCTGTTAGTTCAGCAGATGTGTTCATTATTGGCTTGGTTTTTTAAGAATGACTGTATCATGCAGTAGTTATGACACTACTTTTCCAGACTTTTTTCTAACCCGGTTTTCTTCCTGTTAAAATGATTGCACTTTTGGACCAGCAATTTTTTTCTTCTTCTGTATTTGGAGTTATAAGTGGGTTTTTTACATAAAAGTAATCTGGTATGTGCTGCTGTGTTTGTGTTTGTTTTTTTTTTCCCCAAACAAGAAGCATAGAGCAGCATGGAATTTCTGGAATATTAATTATATGTAGCTTATTTCAAGATTCCAAGATATGGTTGTGACCATCCTGATTAAATTGATTAAATCCATCCCTCAATTGGAATATATTCTGCTGAGAGGCAAAAGGTTTAATAGATAATTATTTGTTCTACACTGTCTTAAACTAACTTTGGAGGTGTGTTTCATTTAGATTATTAATTTGCATTTCCCTTAAGTGATGTTTATTTCCTTAAGGACTTTGTGTTAGCAAAATTTTCTGACACTGAAGAAAGGGGACAATATTGTATTATACATGAGTATTATGAGGTTTGGCAAAATAATAATGAGATGGAAAATAATATTAACTTAAACTTAGAGAAAAAGATACTAATAAGAATTTCTGCTATAGCAGAAATTATAAGAATTAGACCTATTAGGATTTGCAATGTAAAAAAGATTGGAATACTTTAATGGTATTGAGGACTAGTGGTTTCCAACTAGATTTAATATTTCAAGTAGTGATGGAGAAGTTTTGAAGCAAGTGGAAATCTCATTTGGAATACTATAGGCAATGTTTTTGGAAAACAATTCTAAAACAAAGCTGTCAGGTAAGGAAGGTGTCAATGGTGCAGGAAGTCTCTTCTAGGTATTAATTTCTGTGCCTCTTGGCAAAACTTCACCGTATGATTTCATTATTTAATATTCACTACAATCCTAACCAGAAAAAGCAGGGAAAAAAATATTTGGCCTTCCAATTTGAGCTATGAGCAGAGAACACTTACATAAAAATAGGTTATTATTTTATTATTTTTATATCAGCTTCCCCATTTGAGAAACAATGAAGTTACTTACCCAATTTTATAAACATAATTAAGCTAATTAAATACTCATTAGCCTGAATGATTAATGAAGCCGTTTGCTCTGCCTCTGTCCAATACCATGGCTTGTGACTCTACCTGCTACTACAACTAAAGAGAACAAAACCATGTAGATTTAATGTAGACACTAGCAGCACCTAAACTTGCTGTTGTCTCCTTTTATGAGCCTTTGAATTTATTTAGATGCTCATTGCACTGTTTCAGTTCAGAACCAATGTGGACTGGGAAGATTCCCAGGCTTCCAGAACAGTCAGGAGATTTAGTGTTTCTTAAGGAAAACTGGAAAGAGCAGAGGACATAGAACAGTTTCCTGGAATTCCCATTCTATGCACAGAATATGAGTCCTTTCCAGTACAAAACAGAAATATCTAAAGCCTTTGCTGTTGAATAAATATTACTGTGCAAAGGATAAAAGATTAGAAGAGAGAGAAAAAAACCCCAAACAACAACCAGGAACATGATTCTATTATCTACTTGTTACAGCACCGAAAAGAGAAAACAGAGTTGGAAAATCCTAGTTTGGTGTTCGTAGTTTCCACTAAATTCTAAAAAGAAATGTGCAAGTAAGAGTTCAGTAAGGGTTCACTTGCCCACATTAAGCAATATTGGCTAGACTTAGGGAGCCAATGCTTTCTTCCTGTCATCCAGTGAAACTGGGATCTGCTACTGAACACAAACATCATTTTACCAGGTCACTTAGAGAACATCTCTTTCCTCAAAGCCTCTCAGAGGAATAGGTGTGATTCGGACACCACCAAGTTGAAGAGATAATTAAACCTAGATTTTCTGTTTCCTAAGTACTCAAACCACTAAGCCAGCAGTGGAGGGCATTCCCTATGTGGCAGGAAGGGCAGGCACATCCTTTATGGGTGATTCACATGGTAGAAGAACACCTCCTGATGTATCTGGGAGGGATCTAATATATGGAGACATAGAACTTGAAAGTTAAAAATGCAGTGCCTGTTTCCCTCAGTCCTCAGCTAGAAAGTACAATAGTGTCTCATGAATGAATGGTCAATTCATGAATCATATATAGGTCTTTATTTCGCAATTTTCCAGACATCCTTTTGGAAATTTTCCAGTCATTAGAGAGTCTTTTTGTCCTCAAATACCACAAAAGATTAAGGTGATTGAGAAATTGTCTCTGCAAAGGGAGAATTTATTTTTGGAAAAGCCTTCAAATGTCAGCTTTAATAAGTACATAATGTCTGATCTCCATATTCACATTGTGATGTAACTTAAAATGACCTGGTAGTCAAAGAAAGCACTATTTTTAGAAGATTCATAACAGAATTGAGAATTGCAGCACCTTATTTAAATGTTCTGTCTTCTGGTGGTCTTTACAACTCAGTGTCATGGTTTATTCCCAGCCAGCCACCAAGTCCCTTGCTCACTGTCCCACCAATGGGACTGGGGAGAGAACTGGAAGGGCAAAAGTGAGAGAACTCATGGGTTAAGATAGAGAGACAGTTTAATAAGGAAAGCAAAAGTCATGGACACAAGCAGAGCAAAACTAGGAATTAATTCACTGCTTCCCACAGGCACATGTTCAGCTGTCTTCAGTAGGACAGGGCCCCATCATGTGTGATGGTGACTTGGGAAGATGAATGTTATCACTCCAAATCTTTCCTCCTTCATCTTCCCCAGCTTTATATACTGAACATGATGCCATTTGGCCTGGAATATCCCTTTCATCAGTTTGGGTCATATGTTCTGGATGAGATTTTAAATGGCATCATGTAGCATTGCTTTTCTGAGCTGAATCATGAAGCTGAGAACCTATTCTAAGATACTATTCTTGCCTTCAACCCCTAGGGCTCCAAACAGCTCTTCCTTCTATTTCTTGTTGATTTTACATTCCAGTCTTTTAATCAAGACATTATGTTGTACCACATCATACACAAATTTCTATGAGGCATTTTACATCAACACTATCAACACTATTACTTCTAGCAAATAGTGTGTATTCTTACCAAAAAAATAAAAAGGCATCAAATCCTTTCCGCCATAAACAGTGTTGAATGATTTAAATTAATGGATAAAAATATAATCACCCTTAGTTCTCTATTAATTTATCAAAGTCACGCTAACGCATCTCTTCTGACTTGGATCATTCTAACTTTTCATTCATCCCCTCTTTAAGGAACTTGACATCTACAGATAACTTCAGACTTTAATTTGCCACAGGCCATGATGTGGCAGTGATTATATTATATCCCACTCCCATCAAGGTGGAACTACAATCACTTGCTTTTTCCAGTTTTATAAATCTCCTCTATTAGTCTAGGCTTAAGCAAAATTAACACAAATATTGAAATTCCCTTTGGACAGGTTTCTTAGTATGGGCAACAGTCAGTAAGATTTAGATGGTTATTTTTAGTAGCTGCTCCTTACCAGTCTCCTCAGTTACTTTGGGAATAGAAAGTATATAGTCTTCACTGGTGATGCTGTACTAACACAGACTTTTCCATACCTGCAGAAGCATTTATTTTTCAGCTGGTGTGAATATCAGGAGAATTTAGTAGGCTGGAGTATAAGTATTCTAAAGCATAACTTAGGTGATGGTAAACTTAAAATGAACCGACAAAATGTATGATTCTAAAATCCCGTTAACAGAGCATCATGTAGGAAAGCCTAAGCTAGAGCCAAAAAAGTCAGCTACACAAATTACCAGGTAAATCCTATGAGCACAAAAGTCTCAGTGCAGGAATGGTTTCCATCTCAAGCAAAGTGCTGAGTTGGCCCAAGCCTATTTTCCCCAGAATTTTTAGATAACATCTTAGCATAATGCTTCAAAATCCTGTGTGGATTAAGTTTGTTGCAGATAAGCTGTTACCTGCCCACACAGTGCTGCCATGTACCAGGAGGGCCTGAGGACTGCCCCACAATGCTGCTGTCAGACTGAGGATCCAGACACACCTGTCATGGGGAGGAACAAAATTAGGCTGGATTGGATTTGAGTTGAGCTGGGCCAGATGAAAAAACTCTAGCTATTTGAGAGGACTGATACTTCCTGAAGGCAGAATGCAGCACTGCAAAAATACACGAGCTGGCGTTCAAAAAGTAGCACGACCATGCTAGCACAGCTTTGCATGCAAATGAGTTAGACCTTGCTTAATCCCCATATGATTTCTCTGTAGTGAAATTTTCCATTCTGCTTTCATTTTTTGTAGCTGTTTCAGCAGTTTCAAGTGAATAAATTTCAGATGTCACTTGGTGATTCCTATACTTTACTCCTTTTGCTTTCTGTCCCTGATATACCAGAGATGAGTGATGAGTGACTACAGAAAAGGGAATGTGCTGCTGGAAGGCTTTGGAGTTTTTTCTTTTTTCCTTCTGGATGTTGTAATCTGCTATACATTAAATGCAAAGTGAGGCATGAATGTTTATTTTATACAATGAATACTTCACAGATTCTTAAACCCATTAATTTTCAAAATATTATATAGTTTATTATATTATTTTCCTTTTATAGTGTCATTACAAGTTAGAACCTGATTTAATAACCTTGAGAACCAAAATGGTATTATTTAGCAGCTGTAAACATTGTTCTATGGGCAGATTTACCTAAAATAACTCATAATATTGCCCTAAGGTATTAATGCACTTGGGCCTGCATGAAAAAAAATCCCTCAGTATAAGATAAAGAACTACAAATCAAAGCTAACAACCTTGGAAAAAGAAATTGAACAGGAATGCAAAAAGCATTTAGAGTTTTCCACTGTCTCAACATGTAGAAGCTATTCTTAATGCCATAAGATTCATATAAGAATTAACTGGTATGACAAATCTGACTTCCATCTGATAACTGCATTAGCAGTTTTGAATTAGTCTGTACAATGAATAACACTCTTCTCATCTATTCAATTAGCATTGATTTCTATAAGTTACCGAAATCCATATATTAGTCTTAACTAAAACTGCAGATGTTAAAAGTACATTTGCAATAGCTTGGTATTTGTGAGTACAAGGATATTTGTCTGCCCATATTTTGTGGGGTGAAGGGGCATGATGACTGAACAATCATCTTTCAGTGGCTAGAGTAGTCCCAGTTTGATTGAATGATCCTCACAAATAGCTTTCCTGAAAATTGCTGGAAGAATAAAAATGGTCCACGACTACAAATGCGGTAGAAGAGATTTATAATGCCCTTAAAATAATAACTAGCCTCCACTACAAAACCAGCACTGATTTATCCTTCCATAAGCAGAATTCTGCTGCATTACAACAGAAGAAGAAAGGACAGTCTATGGCCATCATCTGTTGTCATTGCCAAAGTAAAATTCCTTCTGCTTTCATATGATATACAACAGGCACAAGAAAGCTATTAATATAATCACTTGTTAAAACTTACTGCACACAAAAATTTTCTGCTTGAAACATACAACCATAACAACTAATTTTATGTGACAAAATATTTTCGTAGGTTGCAATAAGTACACAAGCAATTAATAATAAAATGGGTGGAAAAGAATAGAAATGCCAGAGTCCTGAAAATTGAGGAGAGGAACACCAGCTGGACAATCAAAAAGGTAATAACTCAGCTTCTGTAGTTTTACCTGCTCTCAGTGATCATTTTGCTTTAGTATGACTTAGTTGGTCATGACTAGGTGTGGCACTGAAAATAGAGATTTCATTATTTCCTGCATCAATAAAAGATCAAAATCCATTCATCAGGCTGTAAACAGGACAGCTGAATTGAATGCAGGGAACCCCCTATTGAACTATCTTTCTCATTAATTTCCAATTACACGAGGGACTGAGCACTCTTTCTTAGCTTTGTTTTTGATTTTTTAGTGAATATAATGGAATTAACATTACTCAGTTCAGTGGTTCACAGGATTGAGCAGAAATGTGTTGAGCTACAAAGGATCAAGCCATATTTGCTTTATTCAGGCATGAACAGGCTTACTCTTTCTCTGTGTGTGATAGGACTCCTCCTGCAGAAGAGCCTTTAGGGTCTCATCCAATAATGTAGTGGGCAAGGACTAGGAAACTGATGCTACAAATCCATTTAGATCAGGAGCCCCTGTGTAAATTAGGAACTATCATCTCAAAACAGGTTTACTCTTTCAAAATATGTTCTTGTAATAACATTCATATCTTGCATTGATTAAGAGCTTCTTCAGGTCCACTCCTATTCACACCATCCATTCTGGGCATTGCTAATATGCTTTCTGGAGGAAGGCATGATCCTGCGAGGTTCACTGAGTTCCACCCAAAAAGGTGCTGACAACCTCAGCATCTTCAGCTCCTCTATCTCCTTTAGCCCATGTTAAATTTTGGGCTCTTGACAGTAAACGGCATGCTAAAGGAGCACTAGGGAATGACAATATCACTGCTTACGTCCACAAATCCACTCTAAATACCTAAATAGACACATAGTCTAAGGACAAAAGAGTATTTTTTTTTATAAATTTGAAGATTAATGGAGTGGTATTCTTTTCAAAATAGATTGTGACAGAGCACAACATACAACAGCATTAGAAACATAATATGAAATACACAGTTCAAAGACTTACTGTCAACCTAATCATATTTTATGGGATGGTCTGTGATCCACATGGCTGTGAAGCCAAAGTTCTCATTTTTTTATGGTGCTGTGGGAATGAGAGGCTGATGCTAGTGTATGATCAATAAAGAAAAATGTTGGCAATATTGTACATTTTTAACTGGATGACATGAACTCCAGTGGTTCGTTGTGGGATATTTTTGAAATATTACTGGAAAAAGCTCTAGAATTATTTTCCTTTGTAGTGAATTTCCATTCAGGGAATTGGCAAGGAAATAACAATGAGAATATATTGGTATGAATAATGCATCATCTGTATATTGTTCATACTCCTGTCCAGCTGGCAGTCCAGTTGCCGCAGCATTACCTGGATTTTCAGATACAAAAACCAATGTATAATTTGAAATATTAATACTGAAGTAGGCTTTATGTTCTTTTGCAGTGTAGCTAAGTAATAATTTAACCGAGCTAAGTAATAATTTAACCGCTCTTCAATACCTTAGATTATTCTAATATATTTATAATATGCAGACATTCTACCTAAATTTATGTAGGAAGGGGTGGAAAAGATTTGGGAGAATTAAGCTGCTCAGTCCTTACCAATAACATTTTATCTTATGGAAAAAAAATGTAGAATCTATGTCTGCTTTTAAAACTTATTATTAAATGAAGGGGTTAAATGAGATCTTTTTAAAAAGTCTGAAAATACAAAGACTTGCTTTTTACTAAAGTGATCTGATACTTTAAAACACTTTTACTGTCTCTGACTTTGGAAAAATACATGGGATGAAAGCCTTCATGTTCCATTTTGAACTTTATTTCTGCCAAAATAACTTAGATAGTTCTGTGAATGAAGCAACTGATGGGAAACTCAGAGTTTATGATTCTGTATGTCCCCCATGTGAAAGTTTTTTAAAAAACCTTCTGATGAGTTAAAGTTTTAGGAAGTGCTTTTTTAAAAAACATAAATTAATCAATTTTAAGAAATTTGGAAAGTAAAACTTTGCATCTGATCTGTACATTCTTAAATACTACAGATCAGTTCCTTGGAAGTCCTCATCTCTTCTCTGGAAAAGCTCCAGATGGCCTAAATAAGGCTCCGGTGTGCTTCTGTAGATGATGCCAAGCCTAGATTCAGGTGAATTGTTAGAACACATTCTCTCCAGTTGACTCTGTGCAGTGTGGAACAGGGAAGATGTTCAGAGGCAGAGATACTCCATCCATAAGGAGATGTGTGTACTGTAAGGTAAAATAAGGGGATCTCAGAAAGGTGTCCTAAGAGTTGGGGCAGACAGAATAGCAGGTATATTTACACAAGAGTTTAGTCTTGATATGAAACACAGCTTCTGAAACATATCTTACCACTGATTATCATCTCATCGCTGTCTTGCAGAATTAGAACTTTCTTATGGAAGCATATTGAAAGATCTTCTCCAACATATGCATGGTGTGGGTGCTGGGTCTGCAGCACCAACTGATTCACTCCACTAGCCTATGCTGAACGATGCAATGAAGGCCTGAGTAAAGGCGTGGAAAAGTCATTCTGTGAGATGAAAATGGGATAAAAAGGTTTGCTGTGGTAAGCAAATCTGGCCTGGAGATTAACAGGAAATAAAACAGGGCAAACTACAAAGAGGAAACAAATCTGTGTGCTAGGGGGTATCGGTGGACCAGTTATGAAGGAAAGGAGGTAGATTAGGAAAGACAGGACTTAAGCATGGAGAGATAAGATTAGGAGGACAAGACTTTAGTTAAATAATGAGTGCAGTAGAAGTAGTAATTAATTAATAGAGAAGGATGAAAGGGAGAAGGTGAAAGAGAGGAAGAATAGGGAAGAGGCAGGGAAAGGACAAATGAGAGGAAATGTAAAGTGGCAAGTCAGGGTTAGGGAAGACAGACACTCCATATGTAGTAGAAACTTTGCTGCAGTCTCTCATCATTCCTGGGTGGCTGTTCCTGCTCTTCAGTTCACCTTTACTCCTCTAGTCCTGTTAGATTCCTGATGTTCTCTAACCTGTGGATTTGTTTGCCATATCTCCTTAGATGGATCTCATTAACCAATTAAAGTGTAATCTCAGTTCAGCCTTTAAACAGTGCTGTTTGGAAGCTGATGTTTGCAATATGATTCCTGTTCTCCTCAGCTGAATCAGTACTTAAATGAAGGCTCATAGCTATGTAATTGTCTCAGCATTGCTCCTGCTCTGTGTGGACTGAAGTATCAGAAGACTAAAGCTGAAGTGCAACAGCTATACAAAAAATCTGGTTCAAGTAAACCTGTTCAACAACCGAAATTCTTAGTATCAATACTATTCTAAATATTGTAAACATAAAATTCCTGCAACATAAAGTAAATCAAGACATGTTATTTTTCTACTTCAAGCTCAATAGACATAAATATTCCATTCAAATAAATGTGACAGATATTAGTATAACTATTTGATAGACAATCTGCATTCAGGCTGTTAAGTTCTAGATAAATTGCAAAAATTGGTAGCAAAATTATGCTGCTGTGCCACAAATACTCTCAGCTTAGTTTAATTTCTCTGAAGAGCAGTTTCAAAGCCATTGAATATTTATATATAAATAGCTTAGAATTATTTCAGTATAAAAAAAGATCTTGTAATGCTATAAGTGGGTTTTATTAGTGTTTAAATAATCTGTTTTTATCTATATGTGTTTTGAATAATACAGTTTACCCTCAATTTTACTGAATTTGGATATAGTGATGCTACTTTATAACTACATGACACATACTATTTTCTCAAATAGCAGTGGTTAATAATGCTTAGAATTACTAACTAGAATTTGTATTCTGATTGCATATCTGTATCTTGCAACGTTCAGTGAAAGGAACAGAGAGGCAGGAAGACCAATGTTTATCAAGAATTCAATAGTTCTTTAGAGCTGAAACAGCTCAAAAGAGACATGCCACCTTCAGTATTGATCATGACAGGATTTCATGCATGTTGATAGAACCAAAGATGTTAGCGATCAATAAGTGATGCCATCTGATTAAAAAGGAGCCAGAAAGCTTACTTCTGACATAAACAACCAAAGTCATCACACACATAGTCATAAATAGGTAAACATTCATGAGTATCTGAGCAAGCCTGTTGTCTGGGCACTTACTCAAGTCCTTATGCACTTGCTCAAGCACGTGCTGAAAGGCACATGACATTTGAATACTGAGGTGTATCTGAATGGGGGTGTAAAATGACAGGAACTTCTGCTCTAAAAGCTTACAGAAGAAAGTGAATGCTTTGAAAGAGAGACCTTCGTACCCAGAACACTCCTACCTATCCCATGGGGAAACACTGACTTTCAGACTGGCAACTGCCACTCTTACAGGCTGGGTTTAGTCCATGCTGAAGCATAAGTGTCTCCCACATTTTACATGCTGACTTTGGAAGCCCATCAAGACTCAAAGGAGCTAGCAGGTGCCAGAAGTGGGTAGTGTTCTTTTACACAGTTTGGGAGACCTCTAGTGGGCCTCCTTCCTTGTCTCCTGGTGTAGCTCCCACAGCCCACATAAAGCAAAGCTGCATTGTAACCTGGACTATATATGTGTACATAGTTGACTGAATCATTGGAATTCTTATATGTGACTGCTCTAAAACAGTGCTTATGAGTGGAAACCACACGAAAGTACAATAAGGACTTTGATCTCAAATGTTTCAGACATTTTGAAAAATGATTAAGCTGTGCACCATTGAGCAGGATAACACTTACATGCTTAGAAATCTGTTTTCAAAGGTTTATTTGTAGGTGTATTTATAAGACCCAAGTCTCATTTTAAGATTTGCAGAACAGAAAGGGCACCTTTTATTTAGAGGTGTGATTCAAGTGACCAAACTAGGTTTGGAGTTCCTTTTCCTCTATTCATGTCTGAGCAGTTCACACCACACACATCAATAAAATTGAAGCCTCTTTGGATTTAACGCTTTATTATATTTTCAAATGCACCATGGAAATGGAACAACAAATCTTCAGCTCATTTCAAAATTCAGTAGGAACGGACAATAAAACTAAAACGCTAAAAGTTATCATTACGTTATTTACAGGAGTGCTTTCTAACACAGGAATGATGTTTTATTCAATTCCATACACAGTCTTTGCACCTCACATGAGTAAGATTACAACAGTCATGTTTATTTGTACAAATGCCTCTTTTCCAATTGCTGGATGATTGTGAGAGCAGAATATTTTATTATTACTTTTCTAAAAGGCAATCAATGTTTGTAATGCAATTTCTGTTTTCATATTTATCACTCATTCATAAAAATATTTTAACAAAACATAATATTTAATAACTAATTTAATGATTAAAAATAATTCCATAATATGAACATAAGCATTTAAAGCTCAGCCCTTATATACCAATAACTAATTCACATGTAACTACACTGAAATTAGGAGCACTTTGCACGATATTGTATGCTTGCCTCTGTATATGGATGAGCAGATATTTATAATTTCTAAATTATATTCTAAGTTTTGCAAAATACTGTTTTGCCTTTAATGTGAACTTACAAGGATTATACAGGTTCATTTGGAATATACGGGAATATAAAAGTATGTATGTATTAATTCATTTTTTTCCCTATTCTTATTAAGAAGTGAAACAAGCTTTGGAGACAAAAGTGAATCAATCTATTTTCTTTTCCCAACAGTCTGCAGTTGGGCTGTAGTCTTGCAGAGGTATGTAAATGTCTAGCTCTAACTCTCATAAGATATGAATTTGATAAAAGTTACTGCATTTCCAAAGTTCTACACCTCCAGAAGCATTTTCCTTTCATTCATCATGCCTAAAAATGGGTTTATATCTCAGCCTTTTGCTATTTCCCCCAAACACTGTATTTCTCATCCTATTCCTTCTCATGAGAGAAATGCTTATGTCATTGCAAATGTTTTGGAGGGGAAAAAGTCTTTCTGAAACAGCATATGGGGAAAAGGAAATAGTACAGTTCCTCACAGAACTTGCTTGGGATATTTAGAGCTCTCTGAAATCAGTCCGTGTCTCTTGGCATCAGCTCAAACCATAAAGGGCAGTCTGTAAACATCTATGCACCTTGCCATTCCAGCCCACTTCCAAAAGTCATGGGGAACCTTTCTTGTTGCAAAGTGGTGAAGGGACAAGGTGTGGAGCACATGTGACTGCCCACCTCTGTTGGCACTGTGACCATATTATTTTTACTTTGGTGTGGGGAAAATCTATTTGCTGATGTAAGTGAAGGTTTTGAAGATTGTGTGATGAATGTATGTTTTAATGGTAACCCTTTCAATTAATAACAATCACAGAGAATGCCTTTTCATTTCAAGGATATTTATAGTTCAGGAAGGCTATACAGCATCACATTAAGTCTCTGATATCCTAACAGGCCAAATTTCTGTTGCCTTCTATGGTGGCTAAGTCTCAACACAATAAATTCCTGTGGGATAATCCAGATAGTTCAAATTTTATTCAAGTAAAAGAAATACTCCTTCAAAGATAGTTCTAAATGAGGATGATAAACAGCAGAGTCATAAAACAATCTGAAAATACATCAAACCAGTGAGGCTATTCTACAGAGCAAAGTTGGCATCTCAGACAATTTCAATACTGCAATTTATAGAGAAACATCAATATTTAGGTTGAAAAATACTTGAGGTACATTCTACAGATTACATTACAAAATATTTTGGGGAAAAAGTCTTTGAAAGACTACAGAGTGTTGACTAAACAATTATGAGATGAGTTATGGTGAGATGACTGATAAAAAAGACAAAAAACTGAAGTGCAATTCTAATCATGGAGAAAACTTAGGAACATAAAGCTCTGTGTAGTTAAAAATATTTATAATGTATGTAGAAAAAATTATATCCACAGAACTTTGTACTGAGCATTGAATCACCAGAACTCTTAACTGCATTGGCATTGTGGGCCCCAGTGAAATTCAGTACAGGCAACGTAATACACACTGGCAGGAATTATCTGAACTACATATACATTAGTTTGTCATAATTACCTAGACATTTACTTTTTTAATGCCAATACTTCCATGTGTTATTACATGAGTAGATCATATAAAAAGTTAAATGCATGAACAAGAGATACTGTATACAATGAAAGCTTCTATTTTCATTCACTATGTAATGTTACATTAGGCCTTCATTTGGAATGTCACGTTCTGTTTGTCCCACCCCAAATAAAACACAACAAAAACAGAGAGCACTTGAGAAGCCTTAGAAATATAGAGGTGTTCATGTGAAAACCATAGTAAAAATGCCAAGCTAGGAAAGGATGTGATACAGCTGTAACACAGAAGATGAAGAGGTTAAAGAAGGCAAACATAAATTATTTCTTTTCATAACCCAAGCACATACATATACCTGATGGAACTGGAGAGAAATAACATTAAAAATAAACATAGCTGGTGACAAATGCTTAGCATGAATTTCAGAGAAGATTGGAGATATTTAAGGATAGAGATTACCTCACATGATATTTTGGTGGAATTTGCAACAAAAGCGTTTCTGTAGAGAAGTAAAACCTTAATGATCAAAAATGTACCCTGACCTTTAATTACAGGAGGTATAGAATGAGAGCTTCCTCCCTAGGCAGTGTTATGCCATATTCATCCACTATGTGGGTTCTTGCATTTTCCTTTGAAAAATCTGAGCCAGGACCACAGAATTGTAGAATCAGTTAGGTTGGAAAAGACCGACATGACCAAGTACAACCACAAACCCATCATTGCCAAGTCCACCACTAAACCATGTTCCTACATGACATATCCATACATCTTTTAAACACTTAAAAATCATGATTACCACTTCCCCAGGCAGCTTGTTCCAATGTTTCACAACCCTTTCTTGTGAAGAGGTTTTCCCCAATATCCAACCTAAACCTCCCCTGACCTAACTTGATGTACTTTCATCTTGTCCTGTTGCTTACTACTTGGGAGAAGAGACCAACCCCTACCTTGTTATGGCCTCCTTTTCAGGGAGCTGAAGAGAGCAATAGAGTCTCTCCCCTGAGCCTCCTTTTCTCCAGGCTAAACAACCCTAGAGCTCTCAGACACTCCTAAGACTTGTGCTCCAGATCCTTCATCAGCTCCACTGCCCTTCTCTGGGCATGCTCCAGCACCTTCAGATGAAACCCTGGTCTGACATAGCCTAGGTTTTTCAATAGATAGTTTATTTTTCATGTATACAGCATAAGACATGAGGTCCATGTTTTCCAGAGTTAACTTGCCATCAGTGCTCTGAAATACAAAGAATCCCACAAAATCCTCAGGCAACAAAGGTTAAGCTACAGTGTAATACTTCATTTATTTGATTTATAAAAAAACCCAAAATGCTGCTTGTAATCATCAGGGTAGGAGACCCAGAAAGTTGTAGATGTTATTTTTATTTCCATTTAAAAATATCAACAGTGAAGCCAAAACAAATAAAAGGATAACAATAATAAAAGTAACTACATGGTTTGCCTTGTGCAGTACATTTCTGTCTTCATGCTCTGTAAGTGAAGGGTTGCTATTTACGGTATGCTCCAAGTCTGCTTTTCAGAAGACAGCCCAGCTTGGCTGGACAGCTTTCAGTTGCTACTGGAAATATGTCACTTATTAGGAACAGAGGGGTTGTTTATCACTGTCTCAAGGGTTACTTTGGCTGAGGCAAAGAAACAGCTCAGTTATATAATGAAAAGAGCTGGGTCAAAGGATAAGAAATTTATATAGTGTGTGCTCGAGACTCTGGCAATGCCGACTCAGTTTCTCTCTTGTATGTCTTGCACATATCATGGCTATAGGCCTCCCAAAAATATATAAAGCTGTATAGGTCCCCATCCACCCCCAAAACAACTTTAGAACTATGGGGGCTGAAGTAAAAAACTTAAGAAACTCTCCCAAAGCTTCTCGGTCAAGACAAAGGTTTGTCCTAATTGCTTCTTTTGCCTTCCAGTTAGTGTTCGGTCTTGTTACCCAGACCCACCATATAGCCACAGTTCAACTCCTCTAGCAACCTAGAAATGTCATCTCTAGAAAAGATCTATATGGGTGCTGAACCTCATCAGTCCCTTTAGTCCTCACCACCATTAATAGGGGAATACTTCTTGACATAATCTCAGTTCTGGTTTCTGGTGAAACGGCAAAAAGGAACCAAATCCTGCCTGCTTTACCTCACCACGTACCCCACGGCAAGGGAAAGTTACAAAGAGTTGAACCTATGTTTCCATCTACTTATGTAACTGTTAGATGTCCCAGTTCAGGGTAACTAAAACAACTTCTAGTAAAAAAACCCAAAAAAACAACAAACCCAAAACAAACAAACCCAAACAAACAAACAAAGTATTCAGAGACTTTTAAAAACTTCCTCTCAGTGTTTTAGTTCTCACTACCAAGGGCATCCTTTAGATGAAATGTTTAACCAAGCATCAAGTTGTCAAGCACAAACCAAATTACCATAATAACAACCCAGTAAACAAATACCGGTAAGTCAGCACCTCGCCCTAATTACCAAACACACAAACTGACTCCGGTCACCTGGGGTCCTCCTCGGGGGATGGCGGAGGGAGCCCCCCCCGGTTCCCTCCCCAGCACCTGTTGCGCCGCCACTTGGCCGCAAGCGAGGGGCAGCGGCGGGGGCCGCCCGCAGCCGCCTTCTTCCCCACCGACAACTTCCCGGGGCGTAAACGGCCGCGCCAGGTGCCGCCCTCGCCGTGATGGGACGGCGGGCGTGGGAGGGAGGGGGAGCCGGCAGGCACGGCCCGGGTTGGCAGTGCGGCCGCCGAGCTGCGGGCGAGCGGAGCGCTGGTGCGAGAGCGACAGCGAGCGCGGGCTGCCCGCCCCCCGCCCGCCCCCGCTCCGCCTGACAGGTGCGCGCTCCTCCGCGGCGGCCCCACACCAGCCCCGGCTCCTCTGACCCCCGCCCGCCACGGCCACGGATTGTTTAGTCCTTGGGAAGCTGGTCTGGGTCCAGATTTTCCTTTGATCCTTTTTTTCTTTTTTT
>VZSR01003049.1:20150367-20250311 GCA_013398615.1 Brachypodius melanocephalos
GGAGCCCGGCGGCTCCCTCTTCTGCGCCACTTGAGGTGCAAAATGTGTCCCCTTCCCGTCCGCCGCCTCGCCCCGCTATAAAAACAAACAAACTGAACAACAGCAACCTAAACCCAACAACGACCTGCGCACCTTTGTACCCTAAGTGCTTCGCTCTCGGGGGGTGCGTTTTTGTGTCTGCGCGTGAATGAGTGGTATTTTGTACGGGCTGGAAACGAGCTAATCCTGCCTAGGAAATGAGAATTACTTTCAACTTTCAAGTGTACCTGAAATGTTTAGAAAACTCTCAAATGCAAGTTCCCCTGGGCTGGGGCTGTGCAGAGCTGGAGAAAGACTCCTTTCATACAGCAAGGGCAGCTTCGGGGTGTGTAATTTGCTTAGCCTCTGAACTCCATATGATTTACATTATTCAGATTTTTAAGTGCCTTTCCTCTTGATCTGCTATTATGAAGTCATTTTAAAGAATACTTTACAAACTGTAACGTTATGTACTGCATGAAACCACACTTACTGTGGAATATCTAAAATTAAGGCTGTTAGCATACATTCGTGGAAACCCTGGTGTTTAATGTACGCGGCCGGGGGGGTGTGTTTGAAAAATTCAGTACTTAGTATGTCAGCTAGAACAAACTTTCTCCCTGGGTACAAACCAACACAAAAGGCCAAGCTGGGAGCTCTCAAAACTCTCTGAACTGTAATGAAATAAAGCAGAAACACAGATTCGAGGCTAATTCAATTCTCTCAACTTTGAACTTGGGACTCCCCAGATAAAGCTATTCTACATCATATCTTCTAATAGAAAGTAAAGTTTCAGAGACCTCTGTGAGTGGGTAGAATATGGAGTGCACTAACAAATTTAAAAAGGGGAGATTAATACTGCTGTGGCCTGTTAATGTGATGATATATGGCACCTGCAGACTGCTGGAGCTGCTGATCAAAGAGCAGCATGGGGATCAATCTCTAATCAGAGCAACTGTGAAGGGCCAGAGGAAAGTGATCAAAAGGCTTAGAGACTGGGCTATTCTGACAGGAAACCAATCAGACTTTGTGCACAGTACAGGAAATTATCTGCTCTGTGTGAGAAATCACTCACTTTCTACCCTTTCCCATCCTACCTGGTGTTTAGAGGCTTTAGGGCACCCGTTTGTGACAAAATGAGCTTGGCAATTATATGTTGATGTCTTGTGCTGCCTTCCCTTAAATTTGCATGGTGTGCATATGGAGCTTATCAACATACTAGAGTATTGTCATTGCATTGCTTAAACTTTGTCAGGACTGGAAAGAAACCTGCTATACTGTCAGTCTCCTCTGAGAGGTTTGTTCCAGGGTAATGTAGCTGGGCCCTGAAAGGCTTCCAGGGTGCAATAATGGGAGCACAACAGTGCAAAAGGTAGATTATACAGCACAGAAGCAAAACTGGTGTAAATAGGTGTAAGTATATGTGACAGTGCAAACTAGATTGTTCACATATATCAGAAATGCAGCTGCCTTATGTCAGGCTTCAGATGGTTTGCAATGAAATTTGGCATGTTCTAAGATACAGTCGCTACATCTTAGAACAAATGCAAAGCCAAGGGAAACTTTCTTAAAAAAAAAAAGTGCCCTGAAACTCTATTATGTGGTAGTTTATACTCATAACAGTCCAGGTTCGTCTTGTAGCTTACTTTAAGTTTGCTTTGTAGTTGTTCAATTGCAAAATTTACTTAAAAAATCAGCACAAGTTTAAGTATAGCTAAGTACCAACCTCTGACTTTTCTTACCTGATTTTAATTATTTAGGGGATCAGTAACACTAGTCAAACCAGTTCTTACTTGATTTAATTAGAGTGATTTTTACACTCTGCTGCAATCTAAAGATTGTATAGCTTTTAGCTAGAGGCAGGTTAAAACTCCCTGGAGTATGAGAATGAGATATTGCTGTTCATGTGCCAAATAATCTCTGGTCAGGAGAGAGGGAGATTTTTTACTCACGCAGTCTACAAATAAAAATTCTGTCCTCAACTTGTAAAACTGCTAAGTGGCCAAGAAGTTTTGCAGTAGAATGGATTAGTGTTACTCAGCTGCACGCATGGGTGCTGTATCTATTGCTTCAACGTGGTGCTGAAGATGCCTGTGACCAGTTATTAATTCAGTGGGACTGCTTGTGTTTCAAAGGGTAAGCATGTGCTTAAGGATTAACTAATATTTACTTATTTAATAACTGAATTATATTAGCTTTAAAATTACAATTTGACTCAATTTATTTGCTAATTGTTTGCATAAGAAACTCTCTTGTTTTTGCTGCATAGTGAATATTATTTTACCTGGCAATTTCCTAGTGTAAATATTTTTTTTTGCAATTGTAAATTAAATATTTTAGGACACAGTGTTTTGCTGCTACCTCCGGAAATTCAGTGTGATGGTTGCTGTGGGGCCAATGTAGCTCCGTTTGAAGCCACTTAACACTACCTCCATGTTTTTATTTGCCTCTCCTCTCTTATAGTGAGATTTTCTTTAAGAACAGGTTTTATTTGTAATTCTGCTTGACAGTAAGGGGTCTTATGTGATTTCTGTGAAAAAATCCTATTTATCTTTAATGCTTTTATTTTATTCCACTGAGTAAATAGTCCTCTGTAGGATCAGAGAAGTTTATGCAATGGTTTTCTGCAAAGTAAAGTAGTAGTAAATGGTGCATGTAGTAAGGGCTCCCATTTATCTGGGTGGATTTCATTTCTACAATTCTTTGTCAGATTATGCTTTGAAGGATTTTTCGTACTTAGGTGGCTTTATCACTTCTCTTATGGCTCTTTGATGTATTTACTACTATTTTTCCACACTGAAGCAAAGAGTCAAGGAAAATTGAATGCACAGTTTCTTTTAAATCACAAAACTGAATGTCTTGTATATTGGTTTGGATTTATTGGACGGTTTACTTCTATTTTCTTGCTTCATTTCTATCTACTTTTGACTGCTGTTATTGACAAAGTATCTTCATGCTGTTTCTGTAGCTTCAGAATGTCTGAGGGAGCCCGTGGTAGGTTGAGTACTGTGAATGACTTAATTCTAGTGACTTAATTCTGGTAGTCTTGAGTGCACCTGCTTATGTGATGTTATTAGCTTGATCTGGATTTAATTACAACATGAGATGGCAGGAGAATGTTTTCTTGGCTGCCGTAGAACAAGATGCAGTAAATGTTTAAAGTCATTCTGCTAAGCCATCAGCTGTTACGAGTGTATCTGTAGAACATAATGTAAAAACTGGATGTTGGATGCCATAAGCAATGATGTGTACAGCTTATGTGGTGTGTGTATTTCAAGTATGGTACTAAATGACTTCAAAAGGCCAAGAACCTGAGGTCACTTAGAAACTCACCAGGACCAACTAAAAAGATTGATTTTCCTGCAGTCAGTTTTGAGTGGGAATGAAGTGCAGTAAATAGAGTTGCTGAAGTAAATCTTAGAAAAGTGAAGCACTTACTTGATTTCTGTCAATTCTGCAGCACAGGTAATGTGTCAGTCGTGATCTGTTTTTTTCACTGATCTCAAAAGGAATTAGGTTGGCTTTCTTCTTCCTCCACGTGAATGGAAACGCCTAATAATAACTTTCACTAACTGAACACTTCATAAACTGTTTCTTAAATCTTCTGAAATAGAAAAGATTTATTTAGCTTAAAAAACCTAAACCCAAAATGTATCTTTGAGACAGAGTTTGAAACTTGCATATTTCAGGCTATCCTTGGGAAAAGTTGGTGAATGCAGCTGGAATTGAGTGAGTAGCTGAAGTGCTGGAGGAAGATTCTCTCATCACCTCGATGTGAGTGTGTGGCCTGCCACACCTACTCTGAACCACACAGAGGATTCCCTGATCTGTGTATCTCCAAAGAGAGCTCCCAGTTAATTCAGGAAGGGGGACAACATCACAACAAAGAGGTTCTGATTAAGTTCTTTTAACTTGTGCTGAACATCAGAAAAGAGTGAGGACGTCCAAGTGATTCAGCCCATTGAATCCTTACAGACAGGAATGTCAGTGCTTTTGCTTGAGGGCAGTCATTTGACTGCAAAATTATCTCTTATGGTGTGATAAAGTATCTTCCACTTCCACTGCTTTGTGTTCAACTGGAAAGTGCCAACACAGCCTATTGACTGCTGCTGGGTAGCAGAAATTGTCTTCGTTTTGAGAAGATAAGGAAGTATAATAGATAAGCTGTGTCATCTAAAGGGAAACTTGATAGTGATTTTTTTTTTTTTCAAGTTAAATCTATTTCTGCCTAGTCCAAGGCTTGTTTTGAAATTTTTAAAGCTGTTTTCCTGGAAAGTCATGAGTTACACTCCTCTTTGGACTTTAAGCAGAAGATTGTGGCAAATTAGAGAAGCTATTCAGCACTACAATAAATTGCAGAGGGAGAAATTTTTTAAAACTGGGGGGTTTTGTGTTTGTAGTTGACTTCTGGCATATTGTTTGCCAATCAGCAGCGTGATGCTTGGGACTTCTCCTTAGTCCTGTTGCTTCTCTCAGTTTCTTCTGTTAGGTAAGATAAGGATTTTAAAAAGCACAGAACTTTTACTTCTTGTCCCAAATATGTAGTCATATTCCAGCTTGTCCATGCATTTTTTAGGGTTGGAATGGAATTTAGTGTAAAATCGAATCTTGAATGGATTTTAGTTTAAAGTCTTACATTTGCATTAACTAGTTTTTATTAAGTTTGCAGATTGGACTTCAAAGCTTTATGTCGTGTTGTTTGGGGGTTTTTTAGTTTGTCTGTCAGTCAGATTGAGTTTTATAATAGAGAAGAAACACGAGGCATACCTTGAGCCAGGGACAGCTGTATTGCCAAAGAGCTTATGTTGAACTTTGTCTTCACATAGACATAATGTCTTTTCTATCTTGAAACTTTATCTAAACCCTTTGACTCCTAATTATTACATAGTCAACATGTGATAGTGAAGTACTGTTTTACATGATACAGCAGTGGTTGTGCATTGTAGCAGTGGTTTTGGGGGTTTCTGTCTCTGTTGGGTGGTTGCTGCTTTTGGTTTTTGCTATGTCTGGCAGTTCCTGATTACTAGAAAGAGGATGTGCTGAGCAAACCCACTTCCCTTATCGGGAAATGAGCCTCTTCAATTGCTTTATAGATAGCTTTTGGTTTTGCCAGAGAGCCATGCCTTTGCTTTTTAGTCACAAAGTGCATGCCATGGAAAAGACACTTCTTGGTGTGTAAGCATCTTGAGAATTGGCCAGTACAGATGTAGCCTTCTAGCAGAAACCAGTGTGACTTAGAAAAAGTTACTGGAACAGAAAGAAAATAGAGCTAACACATAGAAACAGTTATTTTACTAACACTTAAGTGTCTGTATGAGTGCTTTGTTGTTTCAGAGTTTCTGTGAAATTAATTGCATGTTAAAACTTACTCAGCCCTGTCATTCCCTTTGGGGGAGAACTTTTTCAGCTTGTGTTTGAACATGAAATGCTTTTATTCAAGTAGGTAAGTGAAAATTCATAGTGTGTTATTGTGAAGCTAAAATATAGATTGGTGTTTTGAAGGGGTTTTCTTAGACTGTGGGATGTTATTTTATGATGACAACGCCTGGAAAATTTGTTCCTGGCTCTGTCCATAGACATCCAAGCCTTAGCATTCTTTTGTCTTCTGATCACCTCTTCCTGACATCATTCTAGTGATTTTTCAAACAAATCTTCAGTGTTACATTGGGTTATTTATGTTTATTTGAATGATTTTACAGCATACTAAGCAATCTTAGTATGCTGTAAAGATATCTCATTGTGTACCTTATGTGTAAAGGTACCTCATCTTTACAAAGCATGTGTGCAATAACAACTTACTACATTTCCATAACTTGATCAGTTTCCAGAGCAGATGCTTGGCTGGGTGAAAAAAGGCAGCACTCTGGATGCTCTAGAGAAAGTCTTACGCACCGAGAGTGTAAGAACTATTAAAAAACTAGTATAAACAAACGAGAAAGCCCAGCTAATTCCTCTATCTCCTGTAAGCCTTCTGCATTAGGGTTTGCAAGTGCTGGGTTTTTTCTGAACTTAATTAGTTCTCTTCCAGCTCTTCCATCTTTGTTGAGCATGCCCTCAGGTTTGGACTTTGGTGTTCACCTTGCATAGTCATGACCTTATGTTTACCCTGGGCTCAGAGCCTGCTTGGCTTGTCGCCACTGTGGAACTCTCAAGTCCTGTGAGTGAGTGTGTGCCACCCCCAAGCCATGGCAATGTGCTTTCACCTTTGCTGACCAGACCCTCATGTGAGCTGGCTGCAGCTGAAGTTAAAGGAACTCCTCAGCTGTTTAGATAAGTCTCTTTGAGCCACTGGATTATTATTTCACTGTGTGGCTATTCTCATTCTTGTGAGCCAATTTGAGACTGTGCAGGTTGACTCTGTAGTGAGGATCTTCACAGTGATGGTTGCTGGTTTTGTTTTTGGAATTTTATTTTCTTTCTGCCATTTTTCTGTGCAGGTGTTTGGGGCTGGGGAAAGAGGGTATGAATTAACTTCCCTTTAATCTAATACAGTACAGGCAGAAAGAGAAATGAAATAAGAAAATTTTCAAAGGTTATTTCCCATGAAGTGCCATCCTTTTATACTACTGAGAATGACAGTTGCAAAGGAATAATCAATAACGCCTTTTTTTTCTGCAGCAATGTGCCTTTTAACTGAATTAATCCTCATAAATTATTCATTAAACATGCCATTTTGTGGTAAATTCGTTCAAGGTATCATTATAAGCATTGATGTTTTGAGGAGATTCTTCTAGGCTGAAGGTCACCTCTGTTCCTACCTCCCTGAAAGCCCAAAACACTGAAATTTCTCCTTGAATTAATTAAAATTGATAATTAACTGCATTAAAACAGCATGCACACATGGCTCAGTTTGACCACTGTTGTGCTGATTTTTCCACATGAAGTGGAGGGTATCACTGATTTTGAATAAAGCTTGGTAAAGGCAGGCAGGCCAGGGCTTTCCTTTGGTCATGCACCTTGCCAGCATTGTGGCTGGAATTAAATACCTTTGGTTTTAATTTTTTAGGACTTGGTTTTCCTAATGAGCAGTGCTGTTGATTGAGTAGCTATCCTAATATGTTCCCTATGATATTATAGTACTACTAAAGGAGAGCAGAAGAGGTCTTCCTAGTTTCAGCAAATGTTTGGCATAGCCAGTGATAATTTTGAGTGCTGGATCCCTTATTACCTTTATGTAGCTTTTTTTGAAACCTTAATCTGTCTGTCTCAGAAAAAGCATGTCTAGGGAAGAGGAAACAATGCTGCTTGTGTTTTCTGTACATTTAATTCCTTTTTATGTTGCTGCTGCTGTAGTATTCTTATTATGAATTGGCAATAAATCATGTAGGAAGGTGGGAGGGGGGCAAGGAGTTAGTTGCTGCAGTTAATTAGGGAATTGGTCCTGTAATCTGATAAATGGGCTTCAAACTAGGTTCAGGCAGTAAAAAGGTAAAGGAGTGGTGCCCTTTTAGTAGTTTCTATATTCTGCATCTTTAAACCATTATTCATTTTGGCACAAATCAGCAAAGTTGTAATTTTCTATGTGTGGAAAATCCCAGGCAGTGTCATGTTTGAAGAGTAGTTTACACTGGAAAAATTATTTTGGAGACGTTCTTAGCACACCTTGCCTGTGAATCTGTAGCTCCTAATTTCTCTATTTCAGCATTGTTTGTTTAAAAGCACATGAAGTGGGTGGAAGAGGTACTTCTTTCTGAACTAATGCATGATATCACTTGTTTCAATTGTTATCTTTAGTTATACTCTTTTCCGCAAAACTCCCTTGTCCGGTTTTTTTACTAAACCATTATCTGGGGAGCTTCATTGGATGAACTATTGTATGATAGCAGGTAGAATGTCTAAGTTTGATTATAATTATTTTCTATTTTATTACCTTTTTCTCCCCCAGTGTAATTCTCTGTGTAACCATCCAGCTGTGTTCATCCTTGTTTCAAACAATCCAAGGCATTAGTCACAGGGGCTCCAAGTTCCTCCTTGGGTTGACAAGGAAACCAGCACCTATTTTATGCAATACTTAAACATTAAAAAATACACATGGAAAGGAAATTCTTTTGCTGTGTATGAAGGTATGGCCTTTCCAAACTGAAAGTGTTCTATTTCACCGGTAGTGGAGAGTTATGAGGCCACTTCCATCTGCAGAGAATCTGTTTCACTTGCTTGTGGTTCTGGGGCATATTCAAATACTCTAAAACAAAATAAAAGGAATGGATGTAATAACTTTTTTATGGAAAAGTCATAAAAAGCTACAGGGCCATGTAAACAAATTGGGTCATTTGCAAGATGTTTAAGTGATGGATAGTTAGCCCAAATTCAAAGGTGTGGGTTAGGCTTTTACAGTCATCTTGACTGAATTTTGCCCTCAACAAAGTTTTCTTTCTCTGCCAGGAATGCCTTTGACACTACAGAGGACAGATTTTCAGAAGGTGTGTTTTCAAATGTTTCAGTGCATTCAGAGTAAAGCCAAGATGTAGGAGAACAATTCAGTACTATGGTTTGTTATTTTTCTAAGTGAATGAGGAGTCTTTCTAGTTCTTCATGGTTACACTGTGAAGCTGTAGTGGAACTTTGTAGTATTCCCAGGGAAAATCAGCTAAAAGAGTTTCCTTTCTGGATTCAAACATGCCTGAACTAATTACAAAGCAACCGTTTTGGCTCTCTGCTCTGTCAGTATAAATAGGTTTGCACAGAACAGCAGCGACTGTGATCCAAGCTAAGCTGTGTTAGTCACAGAAACGTGTGTTGTATCTCATGGAAGCACTGAACATCATCATGTCTATGGTATGCCACCTCACAAGGCCCTCCCCACTCACTTCATCACTTCTTGGAGAGGAGTGAAAAAGTGGAGTGAAAAATATGATAATGAAGTCTTCTGCATGTTAAGATGCGGGTCCTTTATTTGCTTTGATGTAAATATAAGCCTAAGGATGGACAATTTCCTCACATTTGGGGGACGGATATTGGTGTTAGCTACTACAGGATGCTCCCCTTCCAGAAAGACCTGCTTGCTGTCTTACTACCAGAGCAACTTAAGTTACCTTTCATAATTCTTCGTGTGCTAAGATCTGCAGATCATTTCAGAATGAAAATAACTTCGCTAAGCACAAGTTTGGCATTAGTAGTAATTAACTGTACATGGTGAAGCTCTCTATTTGTGTGTACAGTGCTAAATAATGAACTGTTGATCTATCTCTTAAATGTTTGATAATGTGCCTGTGAAACTAACAGTTGTTACCTGGAAAGTGTAAGTGTGTGATTATGCAGCATTTGAAGAAGTCCTTCAGAAAGAGATTTGAATGAATGTTGCATTAGGCAGTGTCAAGTGTAAAAGGTTTGTATGTATATTGTTGGCAAATTGTGTTCCAGAAATAAATTTTGGGAAGTGATCTGTCTTAATATTTCAAGGCTTCTGTGTCTGACTACTTAGTTGGTCAGTTGTTACACAGGGAGGTTCATACCTACCAACATTTCTGTTGCTTGTGAAACTATAGTGGATCTGAAAGGGAGGTAAAACCTCTTAATTGACAGCTAACAAATAATAGCTCCAAAACAAACATTAACTCTATACAAGGAGATTAAACTGTTGGATATGACCTTGCCTACTCTTTTAAAACATGGCTAATTATTCTTGATGGCCTTGCTTTCTTTGTGTCATTTAAAGATCCCAGGCCCAAGGTGTGCTACAGATTTATAGGCACACTGGAGTCTGAAATTTTAAATACTCTAAAAATTTCTGCTAAGCACTGACTATATTTCTCACAGTACTTGCTGTTATGAGAAGTCACAAAGTACTTGCCTGTAGTGCCAATGCAGCCTTGTAGTTATTCCTTTTGAAATGGAGATTGAATTTGTGACAGTTGAGTCTTTCAGCAATCCTTGCATATCTGCCTAAGAGCCTTTATAAAGATTGGCCTAAGATGCTGAGAATAGTTTACTTTTTTTTTGTTTGTTTGTTTCTTCCTTTGGAATCTTTATTCTATACCTGTACTCAGTACCTGCAAGAACTGGTATGTGTGTAGAGAAGTGGATGTCCCAGGCTCAGTCCAAACAGTACTGGCGTAGAGCTTGAGTTCAATAATTTTCATTTGAAGAGAGACCACTGAGATTGTCTTTGATATTACCTAACACCTCAAGAATGCCACACCTTGGCAGAGTATGATAGTAAAGAGAGCTCTGTTGCTTAAATACCTACCTGATTTGCAAAATTTTCATATTGCTCGTGGGGAAAAAGATGGTTTTGCGTAGTTGTCAAGTAGAAAGATAAACATGTTTCTAAAGCACATGCCTGCCTTATCAGCAAGGATCTTACAGAACTCTGGTTGGCCTCATTTGTCAAGATGCATGTGGAGGTTGGTGTAGTGGTAATACCTAATGAAGTAGCAGTGAAATGTTTCTAAATTGTTATTACTTTTAACATAGTTACATTACCTAAATTTGGACCTAATTAGTCTGTCACACTGGGGGAAGAAGCTGCAATGTGCTGTTAGTATGTCTAACACTGACCATTAGTTTTATGAGATTTTTAGTTTCTCTTTAAGTTTGGGGAGCTATCTGTTATTAAAAATACTGTTTGCAGGTTGGGTCAGTGTCCTTGAATAAAGTTGATTTCTCTTGCTTGTTATGGGAAAAAACACCCAAACTTGTTAATGGTTCTGATTCATCTGAAACACTTAAAAAGATTGCACTATAGAAGGGAGGCTTAGTTTTCTTAGGGACAGTTTTAACAGCCCAGCATTTCTTTGTAGCAGCAGTAGCTCAGTAGATGGTCGTTAATTATCGAAATTTATGGTTATGTGCGCTAGTGTGTGCTGTATTCTGACATTTTTCTACATGTGGATGCTTGATATGTGTTTGTTCTCATTCTGTTTCTTGAGGTTTGTTCTTGGGCTAGGTTGACCTGTTCAGATTTTTTCAGTTTTAGGAAGTGCTTGGTAACTTTATGTTCAGTATTTGCATTAAAGATGAGTTCTCTGTAGTTTTTCAGAATACAAGAATCTGAGAATCTCTTATTTTAAGTTGGCTTGGGCAAGCAATGGTGAATATTGGAGCTAAAAGTATTTTGACTGAATTCAAGATGGGCTATCAGTGTGGTAACAGGGCCTAAAACTTTGAATAAATTGTGTAAAGTTTAAATAGTAATATTTTATGTATACATGGAGATCAACTAATTCTAGAAAACATGACAGTATTTACATTTTATTTTCATTTTCTTGGGTTTGGGAAGAATCTTCTCTGCTCTTCTGCATGTCAGCTGTTCTTAAAATCATTTACTTCCAGGCAATAGGGGCTGTTGAACGCGTGTGTTGTCAACCACATCCAAGCTGCATGTTGAGCTATCTGCTCCACAGAGGGATAAAGTGTGGCTGCAGTGGGTTCACACCCTCTGATTTTGGAATTTGTGTGTACCCAGATGTTGCTACTGAATACAGGAACTATTGGTTTGAATCCTGATTCCCCAGCCTTACTTTAGGATCTTCAAAAACAACTCTGAAACACATAGGCGATTTTCAAAATTGTTTTGTGTGGGTTTTTTTTTAGTTTATTTTTTAAGTGCATGATCACTTATTAATAACTAATTTGTTAAAAACAATTTTTGTTGTGCCTCTACTACATTCCCTTGGCTGACTTAAGACTAAAGAGTCAACTAAAATATAATTATTTTCAGAGGTAGCTGGTTTTTCTTGGTTACATTTTTTCCTTTCCATTGTTTTGCTGAGTATTTGTTACTTAGAAGCTCAACATCTACTCTAGAAGATCTCTTGTAACATACTTAAATAAAAGCTAGCTGTTATCAAAAATATTAATTTCTGTCCCTTAACATAAAAGCAGTTCTAAACTTGCTAATTGCTATAAAGCATGCTGTTATATCTACTAGCAATTTATTATAAGTACTAAGTATGTATACTTTTTTTTATAAATAGTGTCTTACCAGCTTGACTAGCTCTAATCCCTGAGCTTCTCCACTGACAGTACTTTGGATTGGATAGATGTAAAAGATGCAAAGATGTATTGCAGTTGTTCCCTAAGATACACAAAAAGGCTTGGTCTTGTATGAGGAATTCCACTGAAGTTGGGAATTAGAATGAAAATTTTTCATTTAGAATGAAAAAATCACATGATGCACATTTGCAAGATCAAGACCTTGTCATTAATTCAAAGCCTGGAAAAGGGAAACGTCTTGATGACTTCCTTTTCAGATTTTTGATTGTATCCATTAAATGTGAAATAGAGTTCAGCACTTGTGTTCATGTTTGCTATGGTGGCTGCGCCTGTCTAGCTGTAAAAATCATTTACTGCATCTGAATTACTTCTTATCTGAAAAAAATCCCCAACTAATAGCGGTTAAAGTGTAATAAAGTTTATTTATGTAAAATAGTGTTTGAAAGATAAAAGCTAATCGTGCTTTCATCTTTCAAGTTTTATTTTCTTTTATAGTTCTGTTCTACTCAGTAAGCTAAGGAATCCAAGCTTACTAACAAGTACGTTCAGCTGTGTGCTGAACAACAGGATCTCTACTCTATTTCCAGTAAAATACTAATGGACACGTATGAATATCTGTGCTCTTGATAAAAATTTGATAAAAGCTGTAACAAAACCCACCATGATTCTGACCTTATGGCAAGGGAGAAATTCTCTTTTTTGCAGTTTGCAGAATAGCTGAACAACGTTGAACACCTTAAAGCATAAGGAGGTGGTATATGTTGAGGTAAAGACAGACATGTGAAAGAAGTCTGTGTTGAAAGTTTACAATAGAAGAAACCAAGATGCTGTGACAACACTGCAGAGAAATTGTTTTTCTGTGTATCTTTTTTCCTTACTGTGGTAGAAGACTGAACAAAAGAGCTCCAGCACAGTAGCTCTTTGATGATTACTGAATGGGGTTAATTAATCTTTTCATTCTGTGGTGTATGAGGAACTTATTTTATACTGCTAGATTGATAGCACCTGATTTTTCCATCATGTAGAGGTATTTAAGAGGGAAGTTTGGAAGATTTTTCACTGGTATAGGACATGAAGCTATAAACAGCAAAGACAGTAATCAATTCATACACCCTGCAATATACTGGCATTGTTTGGCCTCAGCGTTACTGACAGCTCTTTTTGATGGGCTGTTCCTCAGTACATAGGATATGTATGGTGTTGGTGGTGGTTTAAACAGGTAGTTAATTAGGGATCATATCCCAGGGAGTAAAGAGAGAAACAGTCTTTCAGCTGTTACAGTTTTTTCATGCTAAAACATTTTTCAGTGTCATGTAAGCATTCATATGTCTGATGAACTACAGATAAATTAGGAGATGCTTAGGCTTTTTATCAGTATTGGATTCATAACATAAGCAATCTCTATTTTTCTATGGGTTTTTTCTGGTGCACCAAAATTAAAATATCAGACATGGCCTTTCAAATTGCTTGTCTTTTGTGTGGCCAGTAAGTGTGGCTTTCAGGGATGGCTTTGTACCCATAACTGTGATTTTTTTAAAGCAAGAGGAAATTAAAATACATTTAAAATGAAGACTGAAGCATTTAAAGAAGTGAAACCTAATGGCAATTGGAAAATAATATATCTCTGAAAATTATCAATATGTTTACTTTGCTGGCATGTGCTTACGCTGCCACTAGGAACTTGATCCTTAAAGCCAGAGGAGAGAATGTAACAAACTGCTCAGTGGCACATTGGTGCCAAGATAGATTCCCTGCAGCCTTTTTTTTTAAAATTATTTTTATTCCTGGCACTATTTTAACAGATGATTTCATAATGACTGAAATGTTTCTGAGGATAAATAAAATTGCATCCAAGGCTTCCCTTCTTCTCTTCTTCCTGATTTTTTTTTTTTTTTGTGTGTGTGTGTGTGTGTGTATTGGAAGTTTTTTTAAAAATAAACTGAGTCCTAAGGAAAAAGTGTGTAAACCAGACAGTGGTTAAAGGGTTGATTTTTGATTTGAAAGGTCAGCAGCTTTCACATGCCAGAGAGATTTTTGATCAGAAATGGTGAGGTATGTATTTATACATGGTGGGGTAAACAGGAGGAAGAGTAGCTTTGGTAAATACTCATGAAGAGCTCTGGAGCCTCTGGAATCACCTTTTGCAGAAATAAGAGTTCTAATGGTTGGTATCAAGCTTTGAGTGCTCAGCCAGCATCTGCTTTCTCTCACAGTTAGAGAAGGGCTAGAGGGAAAGGTCTTGCATCCTGCTGGAGTTATCTGGGGTGCAGTTCCTGGAGGCTGAAGAAAACAAAAAATCATCAGTCCTTTTGTTCAAGATGACTCGATAACGAAGAACACCCCATAAACACAATGGGATTGATTATTTGATCAAAGGACCAAGATGTTTATGTTACTGCTATAACAGTAGGGAAGCATCATAAGAAAGATGGCTTAAAAAAGAAGTGCATCCAATAAAATGCTCTATCTGGTAGATAATTTTTCTCTAGATCTTTTCCATGAAAGATATTGATGGTTTTTAGCCAGATAATGTGAATAAATGCTTTCTCTTCAGCAGAGGAAGAGATGCCGCTGAGATGATCCTAAGATGGTGTCTTTTGCAGTTCCATAAATTCTGTGTCTAAAAAGTAGTGACTGTAGCAAGGAAAAAGTGGTAATACTGTACAGATTTTAAGAATGTCTGTAAGCAACCAAGATCTAATTCAAAGAAACGACTTTCATTTTCTGACAATTAGGTTTGTGTTTTGGTTTTAACATGACTACCCTTGTGCTTAAAATTCTCCCTGCTCTGGCATTTCCTTCAGCTCCAGAACTGAAGCCTTGTGCATGTAATTCAGCTTTTCTGAATTTTATTCTTTTAAATAAGGAGTATTCCTTACTTATAGAGTATCTGGTACATTGGTTCTAGGTGCAATGTTTTCCCTACTTCTTCAAACCTCTATTTACAAATACCAGTTCAAATAAGCAATATTACATTCGAAGAGATTGTGTCCAAAAAATAGCTCTCTAAATAGTTTCAGATAGTTACTTGTCTTTTTTAAGGTAAAATACAATATTTCTAAGTTGTTAATTTCTGAGGTTAGGTATAATTCTGTTTTCTTTTCATATCTTTCTCATAATTCCCTTTAGAATTTTACCGTCTTGATCTCTCTGCAGAGGATTATCTAATGATGAAGATTCTATCTCCAATGATTGTATTCGTATGCAATTTAAATATGCACTTTTCAAGCTGTAGGCGTTTGTTAGGCTTTAAGTAGTGTCAACAACTTTCTCGAAGCACCTGCAGAAATCTCCCAGGATCACGAAGACCTTTTAATAGTGCCTTGGAGCAAAAATGTTGCCAGGGACTCCATTTAATGACAGTCTCTCAGCGTAACCCTTCATTTTTATTTCTTGGTATCATGGCATCATTCAGGTAGTAACAAAGCATGGAGCAGCTGGCAGTTCAAAACACAAGGCTGAGGTTCTGTTCTTGTATCTTATTTGAAATTAGCTTTAGCTACTACCTGAGTAGACTTTCAAAGAAGTGCAGAGTGTTAGATGAAGAGAGTTTGAGGGCTGTGCTTGTCTTCCATCTGTATTGATACTGGAAGGGGTATGAAGGCTCTTCTTGAATTGTTTGTGAGGGGTTTGTTGCTTGTTTTTTTGTTTTTGCCTTTCTCTCCCCGCATTCATGCTGGACGGTTGAGACGGTGACTGACATCCCCTTGCTGCAGGTTAGCACGCTGTTTTGACCAAAATCAAATTGGAGAATTGCTTTTGGTCCCCATAAATTCCTTTCGAAACACTTAATTTTCTTGCTCTACAATAATATCTGCAATTAGAGCAACCTTTTGTTAACTACTTCGAGGTTCTTATCTACCATTTGCATCTGTTAAGAATGTAGTCGATGTTCTGTTACCTAGCTTTACACAAAGTTGGACCTGTTTTAGTATTTTTTGAGATATTTACATGGCAGATGTGACTTAATGTCTGTTTGTTAAATTTCATTTTTAACTTGGGGAAACTGTAGGAACCAGGGCTTGAAAACAGAACTAAAATCTTTGAGAAAGAGAAGGGAAATGGAACAGAATTATGGGCAGAAAAATTGCAATGTTCACTCAAACATGACTCCTATTTACCAAGAAGACACTAATAAGAATTATCAAATTACCTTGTAAATATGGATATTTTTAAAGAAGTAAAACTTACTGGTATGTAGCTTATACAATTAATGTTAGACTGAGGAGAATTCAAGAAACAATAATGTTGATTGTACTCAAAAAGAAGTGCTTTGTATTTGAGATGAAACAATTTTATTAAAGATAGGCAAGGCAAGGTAATATTATGTGAATTTTGAATATCATCAAATAGTAATGAGGCCAAAAGGAAGAGTTAAGGTTAAGTATAATGGTGTGATCTCAAGACTGTAGATTAAAAGAAAGCACTAGTAAAGTAACCTATGTGTCAAGGCAATTCCTTGAGAAAGTTCTAGAAGGTAATAGCAGCCATTCCAGACCAAATTAAAGGTATAGTTGGCTCAATGTGTTTTGTTTGACAATACCCAGTAAGGAATCCAACAGTGATTCCCTGGACTATTCTCCAGCCTTATGGTGTGGTAGGAGTCAGAAATTTTTATAAGCTGCTGGCAGAATTTGGGTGTTTGGCAGCCCAAGGAATTTTTGACGTCTTGTAAAGTTTTGCTATTTACAGTTTCTAGTGAGAAAGTTTAACCACATAATCTATAAATACCTTATTTTGGTTGTTTCATGCACACTGTTGGATCATTTTATTCAGTATCATCTTGCTCCTTGGTTTTGCCCATGTTTTTAGATTTGACCAGCTGTTGTGGAGCCTCAGCTAATAGCTGCTCCAAGCCTTGGATCTGCCAAACTGTTCTCCCGCAGAATGCTTGTGTGTTTGCCTGTAGCAAATATGCACATGGGTTTGTGCAAAAATGCACATTAAGTATGTATCTTCTGGTATTTCAAGTATCAAGAAATACTGAGAAGCAGTGTTCAAGATATGAGTAGACCCTAGATTTACACACAGTGTTTTCTCTAGTTTTCCGTGGTTTTACCTCAAGTTGTTAATATTCAAGTTTTCCTCTCAGCCACGTAGTCCTGTCCCAGTAGGACAGACAGCAGCTCTGCACATGGGAAGGATGCTCAGAAATTGCTTTGTGTCGTGCACAGATCTGGAAGCGATAGAGACTGCAATGAGTCAAAGCTATAAATTTCACAGGATCAAGACATTTCAATGTTCCACTTCAAGTATATCATTGTTAATATGGGTAAAAGGTGCTGTGAATCAGGTGGTGACTGTAAAAATGGAAAGTAAACTTTCTCAAGTGTTCTTTCCTAGTATTAGGTGGTGGTGTCAAGTGGTGTTTTGTTTGTTTTGGCCTTGGTTTTCTTCCCATAGAAGTTTTTTTTTAAAAAAATTTGTAGATCTTTATGGCCAGAATCTATTCTACCATTATGCCTCTGCCTAAGAAGAGCAGAGATTTAAAGGTTTGGATTTTTTTTAGTCCTTGCTGATCATTTTAGATCTGAGTTTGAAGGAGAACCTGCCCCTGGGGGTAAGCAGGTTCTTCAGTGTGGCCAGTGATATTAAGATATTGCAAAGGACTCACTAGTCTCCAATCCTGTTCCTTGCCCTATTTTAGACTTGCCTGTTTGTTTGTTTGTTTGTTTGTTTTGTTTTGTTTACTATTGTCATTCTCTCATGAGGTAACCCTACCTTTGTCTACCTTGTGGATGGATAGTGATTGATTTCCACTCCCCCTCTCCTCTTTAAACAGAATATTTTCTAGGGTTTCTTACATGTAGAAAAACATATTTCAGAATACCAGATGTTTCACCTAACTGTCTTTCAATTTTCTCTTGGGTCAGCATTTGGATGTCATTCTAATTTAGGAATGGGGTTTTTGACTGCAACAAGAAGAAAAAATATTCTTAGAAAAGTAAATTAATAGAGAACTTGTGGACCTCTGATTTCTTCTGTGCTCTGAAGTTCTGGTTCTTATGCATAGGATAAATAACATCTACTCCAGTGATAATCCTCACTAACCTCATCAGGTAGAGATGACAAGATAAGAACTAGGTAGTAATTTTCTAGTAGTATTTTTAAATTCTACAGTTCTAGAAAATGACATGGCACTATTTTGTTTAAATTGTCAAACTGAAAGTCACCTTTAAATTTACCCTGGACAATTATTTGTAATTTATTTTGAGATAACTTAGAAGAATCATTTTCAAGATTGCCTTTTATATTTAGAGACAGTCTAGTGGTTGAACTATTATTTGTTTTGGGTTTTTCTCTCTAATGGATTTTGGGAGAATGAATGAATTCTGCAATCATAAACAGGGTAATGCATGCTCTGCTGAAATTTGGATGACCCTGTTAAGTCAAGCCAAGTTCTTGGTAGGCAGTGCTAAGAGCAGGGACTGTTGTCCCCAAGGGCAGTGCCAGTGCCACACTGCTTGCCAGTGGCTCTTCTTTGCTGGAAACCTTTTCCAAGGGAAATACTGATTGCTGTGATACTCATTTTTGTCTCTTGAGCCTTTCCCCTGGGTCTCCTGCCCCTGCCTTAGGAGGGTGTAAAGGTATTGGGGGAGGAATGAAGAGAAATGGATGTTTGGAGCACAAACTGAAAGATACGATTTGTATTTGGGCAATATTTTCTGACCTTTTTCACTGCAATAATTAGACATTTATGAAAATACAGGCTGAAGTGGTACCATGCCAGACAAAATGCAATAGAAATCTCAGATCAAGTTGCTAGTACTTCCTTTTCTGGCTGGCTTTCAGCTGTGCCTGTGAGCGCAAAGGAATGGCATGTATTTATACGTTTGTAAATAAGATCCCACACATTTTCCGCTTGAGAACATGCACTCGGACCTTTTATGGTCAGGAAGGGGTGTTTCCCTCTGTCTATGAGCTGCCCAGAGAACCACACATTTCCAAGCATGCAGTTCAGAAACTTACAGCTAATACTTTGTAAACTTCAGTTTAAACAAAGAAGTTTGGGGGATTAAAGGCAAAAAAAGTAATTTTTTTCTTTTTCCAGTAGTAAAATACGTTAAAATAAACTGATAGGCTTTGAAGTTGATTTTTTTTGCTAACTTAAGTTGCCTCATTCAGGTTTACTTATATAAATAGCATTTACATGAAGTTCTCATGACTGTGTGTCTTCTTTCCAAAATTTCTATTTATCAAGAGATTCAGTTGGCAATGTCTTTTTAAAATACCTAAAACTCTTTCTAGATACTCAGTTTCAGTTGATCATAATGGAACAATAGTCTCTAGCAATAATATTCTTAGGAAAAAAACCTCGCAAACCAACCAAAATCCACCTAGATGAAATGGAAATATTTCAAAAATAGTAGTTTCTTGCAGGCTTATTTCACCTATCAAAGAAATTTTGATTTAATTTGAGTGATCTCCAGCCCTGTAAAATGAATACAGAATGCTTAAATGTCACTGTCAAAAAGTATCATTGTCTCGAGAAGGCAGAAATAAAATAATTTACTTGTGTAGCAATTAAATTGCAGAGAGCATAATACATATGTTCTTTCTTTTATGTGAAATGGTAAATTGTTTTAGGGAACCTGTAATGTGCCCTACAAAATATATCCAGGTGGAGTCTAATTTTCCATCAACTGTTTTGGAAGCAGCAAATAGTTTGAAGCTGGACAGTTGGAAACACTTGAAATATGCTAAAAGAGCTAGAGATTTTTTTGGATATTGAAAGAGGTTTTAGTTCTTATGCCATGATGCACACAATACTCCACTCTAGCTTTTATTCTAAAAAATAGATTTTCTTAAGAGTGGTTACTTGCTGTCTTCAGATTAATCAGAAAAAAAACGCTTTAATACTTTCTGGAAAAGGAGAATGCCTACAGGAAGAAGAATAATCACTTGTTGAATACTAAAAGGGGTAGGTTTCAAAATTTCCACTTAGTTTCCCAAAAATGCATTGTACCACATGTATCTTTGTGTAGTGAGATGTGAGAACTGCCAAAAAAGTGGTTTTTATTTCAGGACTGTTTAATTAAGTCAAAATAAAATGACAGCAAGCTGAACACTGTAATAACAGTATGTGTCATATGTGCTAAGAATGTATTTTCGATTATAGTGCTTTTAGGTGTTTTTAAATACTCAGTTTCAAATGAAGATAAAGTCTTTGGGAAGCTCAGGTTTTCTCTGCTCAGAAGATGAATTGTATCTAATAGCCACTTCCCTTTCACTTGGACTGCCTTTGGTCCAGTTGAGTCCACAGAGGTCTACATTTGCAGTGGATACACCCATAAAGAATTTGGCTTCAAAATTTGCAAGTGAGCTGTGTGTAAGTTCTCAGAGTGAGTCCGTTCAAGTAGGAATTCAGACAATTAAGATTACCTTGCAGATGCTTTCATAATATAGGGAGCTTTCTCTGCAAGGTCATGTTCTTGCATTAACCAGTGCTATGTAATCTTTGAAAATATGTAATCCTACCACAGATGAACCAAGAGAGTAATTTCTGCTCCAAAGAAGTAAAAATCAGTGACATAGCAGTTTCTAGGGCACTTGCTCAACTTAAGTCTTCACTACTTTGTGTAGGCCTAGAAATCCCAGTGCCACTAGTTAATTAGTGGTGTAATCCTGAACTTTGCTCAGCCAGAGGCAAGCAAAGCTATTATTTAAGTGGAAATAAGTGAGCAGGATTAAAACAGAGAAAATTGGGCCTCAAGGAGATCAAGTGTATTCTTAGAATTCAATTGTTGTCACTTAATGTGTTTAATTATCTCTCGATTCACAGGGCACGCCATGTGCAATTAGCTGGAGTTACAAATAACTAACCCGCAAATTTTTGAGCTAAAACTGCCTTTTGATGTTAGACTAAACCATGGCTTTTGTGAAGTATTACTCTAGAAATCAGGACACCATCTTTTTATTTTCCTTTTTCCTTTAGTTTTTGTTTCTTCTGCTTCCTTATAGCAGTTTAATTACCTTTGGTGCTGTTTTCCCATTTCTAGCTGCCTGTGGTTGTTATTGGTATCATTATGTGGTATGGGTTATTTTCTCCCCTGTGTGCTTTTGTAGTTGATGTTGGTTAGTGATGTCATTGCTGAAGGCGTGACCTAGGTGGCTTCTAAAGATCTTATTGACCTCTCTTTCCTGTGATTGTACATTAAACTTGTTCCTCAGTTAGCCAGACTTGGAATCATGGACCTGATTCATGTTTTAGGTGCAAATCACATGCGTGACTTACTAGACAGGAGCTGATTCTCCTGTGTTAGATACAATGTGAGTACTTTGATCCTGATCAGGAAACTCTTCAGAGGGAGTCTGTGCTGAAAGATCAGCTGTTGCTTTGGTGCACTGCTAGGTTGGGGTCAAAATGTGGAGTATCTTGTAGATTCAGATCTATTTCTCCTGCTCCAGTGACTAGTGATAGTTAAACTGTAAAGGTAGGATAAAATAATACGTGTCTTGAGATAACAGCCTGTGTGTTATAACTGCATACTCAGATATGGCTACAAAATAGTAATTTGAACCTGACTACCCATGTAAAAGATCAGATTTCATATTAAACTGAAGAGCCCTGTTTTGCATCTTATCTGTGCTTTTTAATGGGCTCTATGCACGTACCATCAGTTTTTGCTCTGAACTACAAAAAATTTGTTTGGTTACTTAAAGGCTACCTCTTGCTTTGAATGGTAATGGACCAGATGGCATCCTCTATAACCACTGAAGCTGAAAACGTGGTATGGAGGAGAAAAAAGGAACAAAACTCTGCACTTGTGGAATCATCAATGAAAAGTTCCAAAGACAAAACCTTCCTGTGATTCAAAGCCTTGCTAAAAGTTCTGGCATCTCTTTCCAAACTAAACTGATAGGAAGGCTGTATTTGCAAGCCTGGAATATTTGTGGGAGCTGTGTTTGTGTAAGCAAAGGGTTAAAATTCAGTCTTTATTTTCAGATCTCTTCACCTTTAAAGCAGCAGGTCATTAGTTTTTATGTTCCCTGGTTGTTGGTTTTATATTTGAAATTAAGAGAGGAATAATTCCTAGCTGTCAGAGCCCTGAAATTGTTTGCACCATCAAAAAAGCTTAATTCAATTTTTGTGATGGCCATGTATGCAGTGTTATTGTTCTTCCCAATAGCAACGTGATCTGCTTTTAAGTACAGCTTCAGGATAGTCTTAACAGTCTTTTTATTGTCATTGTGGTTAGTTATCAGAAGTCTTGTGTTTGAGTGAGGAGAAGGTAATCCAAAACCTTCCTTAATAACAGGAAATATTTGCCATTTCACCTCCAGTACAAAGGAATTCATGTTTGCTGAAAAGCTGGGTCCTTCTAAAGGTCAAAACTGTGGAGCTGTCGCATCCTTTGCTTTCACAACTCCTTTAATTTTTGTCTGTTTAGAGTCAACCTCTTTTGCTTTCCCACCAGATAGTGATTGGTTTGGGGTTTTGTAGTGTGGGTGGGCTTTTTCTTACTACGTGTGGGGTTTTTAATGGCATGCAGAAAAATGGTATGAAAATAGGATTTTAAAGGTTTTGGACAGGAAGATTGAAGTCCTGTTTTTAAACTGGTGATGCAAGGAATGTGACACTGAGTGTGGTATTACTAAGTTAGACTCAGCTAAAGTTGATTTTATTGCCAATTTTATATTTGTAATAGTATCCTCAGTTACTGCTCAAGTTCAAGGTTAAGGTTATTAATTTATTAAAATCGTAATGAAACGGAAGAATATTTTGGAGCTGACATAATTCAAAGTTGAAGTAATTGATGACAAATTTTCTTTGTCTTCTGTTGTTAAAATGCATGCAGTTCACAGAATATGCATGAGGAAAGGTAAGGTTCTGTTGTATTTTAATGCATTTGACCTTGGCTGGAAAGTTTGCTTCAATCTCAAGGTTTTCCAGGATTTTTATCCTGCAGTTCTAGCCTAGGTAATTATTGTCATTTGTGCATATCATCTATGCCATCACAAAATTCCTGTCCTGTCTTTGCTGGTGAGATAGGAAAGCAGAAGAAAACTAATGTGTCTTGATACTCTTCTTATTAGCAGTTTCTGGCTACCCAAAAAGCTTGGCTCCTGTGTATATCCAGAAATACTCTGCTCCTGGCAAGCTGAGATGATGTTTTTTTCATCATATGAGTGGTCTGCAAACGCAGATGATGTTTTTTTGCTGAACTTCCCAGATGGCTTTTAATTGAGTATTAGTCTGTGTTCCATTCACGTTTACATACATATGCTCTTAGAAAATTACAGTGGCAGTGCCTCTTTCTTGCAGTAAAGAAATCTGATGTTCTTTCCTCAAGCTTAGCACATGATGAGACAGATACAGGACTTTTCCTTTATCAGGGGGATTTCAAACCTTGTGTCTGATTTTCCTGGAGAAAAGCTGTAGCATGGCATTTCAGGATCCCTCCAGGAGTATATAATTTTGTAAATTTGAACACCTCTGACTGAGTAGACTTAAAATGTGACTTAAATAGTCCTGTTTAAATACCTTAGGACCTTTAGGAGGAGATTTTGACTTGCAGATCTGATTAGATCAGCTTTGAGTGGAGGACTGATGTCTTTGGAAGACGAGGGGCTTCTTTCAAAGCAAAACTCCCAAAAAGCACATCTTCCTCCACCATGGTGTTTTCTTTCCTTGAGTCTACTTTCAGTCTTTTCATGGTACACATCCTGATTTGAACTGGATGAGTGTGTGGTTTGTTGTTCTTTAAATAAAGTTTTTCTTTCCAGGAGCCTGATACAGGTTTTCCAATTTGTTTGGAAACCAGACCATGTGCCAAACATTTAGGTCTGACAGTGCCCATGAGATTTTTTTTTTCTTGTATCTTTCCTTTCACGTTTTCATACTTTGAATGTATGATTTTTATATAGTTCTTCTAAAAATTGATAGTAGTTTCCTTTAAAAAAAAAACCCAAGCCAATCAGCAAACAAAACCAATGAACATACCCTCTCACCCCAAAACACAAAGCACATGCATTTGTCTGGCATTACTTTTAGTAAAAGTAAAATTTATACTTTTGATTTAGATTGTTCTATAAATGAATGCTAATCTGTTGAAAAAGTAGTCTGTAGTGAGAAAAGAAAAAGCACAACTCTCCAAAACATGATTTTAGGATCTCAGTTTTCAAGGAGCTTATGGAAATGCAGTCACATAGATAGGTTTACAGTATTTAAAATGTTAGTCTTTGATAATTCACATTTCAATATCTCTAGATAGTAAGTATTGCTGTTGGTGAGATGCATTTGTTATAATTTTATTCCATTTGCTAAATACAAATTCAAGAAAATAGCTGTGCTCTATTCAGAGATTGTCAGTCACTTTAGTTTCTAGACCTCATTTCACCATTATTCTCTTCCCCTCCAGCCTCTTTTTTTCCCTCTTGTGCAACAGGTAATAAATATTATTACAGCTTAATGCTTGAATATCTTCAGAGACTCTGGTGTTTGTTTCAAGAACTCATCAAATTTGCAAGAGAATTTGATACAGCTTTGGTTTCTAGAAACAACCAAGCAAAACAACTCTATGAAATAGTGTATTTATCACAGTTTGGATGATATTGTGAGAGTGTGAAATAATAGTTCTGTACTTATTAGGATGCTTGATGCTTTTTTAAAAGGTATCATAGATTTAAATGTAAAATAATGAAACCCTCTTGTATAGAGATCTAGTGGAGATAAAGCAACAAGTGGATACTTTGAAAGTTGTGACTTGGTGGCTTTTCTGGTGCTCTGTTTTTATTCTTGAAAAAAAAAATGGGTCTAAGTGGGAGGAAAGTCAGCTGAGGCATTTCTGAATTGTGGCTTTTGAGATTCTAATTTTGTACATAATGTGACATTAGAAATGCACCCAGTTCAACTGAACTCAGGGTTGGTGTTGACTGTCATAGAGTTATCCCAATATAAAACTGAATTAAGTTGCTACAAATTTTGAAAGCTCAGTGTATATATAAATAAGAGAGTTTTGCAACTTCTCATAAAGGTGACGAATAGCTCAGATTTCCAGTTGTTGTTTTCATGTTGTTGAGGTTCCTTTGTTGTAAATATCTCTGACTTCTGAGATATTTTACATGGGCCTTTTTTTTTTTCAACATGCAATTTTGTACCAACACTCTTGTTTTGTTCGGTCTGTTTTGTAAATAGAAAAGTAGACTTTCACTATGGTGGTCCTATTAAGAACTGGAGCATGGATAAATATGTAGCTTTTCAGAGTCCACAGAATTCTAATTGCTTGACAAGTATATGAAAAAATTGGATTTTCACATAATCAACTTGCTGAAGGCCATTATATCTGAATTCTCACAAAAGCACTTTATTTCAGAAACCCATTGTATCATGTCATAAAAGGAGAGTTCTCTTGCTTTAAATTGAGGAGATGTTAAACCAGAGAGATAGGTGTAAAATTTAAAAGCTTTTTAATTTATCACCAAAGATGTGCTGTCAGCATTAAAATGTTGCGTTGGCTTGAGAGAAAGGTGAATGTTGTCCCCCTGTGTGTGAAGCGGTGGAGCACTCTTCTGTCCAGTCTTAGTTCTGCTCTATAATAAAAGAGGAATGAGATCCTGTTGGGCATGGATATCTTGGCAGGACTGGCCACTGATCTTTGGAAGACAGCTTTACACAAGGAGTGGGATCATTCAGAGCCTATGGAACCAGTCCCAGTGAAGTGTCTGGCTAAGAGCTTATAGGATCAGTCTTCTTCACATGAAATTGCTAAGCTGGTAGATGATAATCTTGTTTGTTGCCCTGATCTTTTCAGCCTTCTGATGTTTTTGCATTCTTTAGTGGAGTTTCTCACAGATTTCATGTAAACAGAGTGATGTTTTTGCAACCGTTCCTTTTTGTTATTATTCCTTTCTCTAAAGGGGAGACAAATGATGGAGTTCTAGTTTGGTCAGTGTGGTTGGAGAGGTGGCAACCTTATCCTCCAATCCATGGTCCTTGCCAGAAATCTCTATAAGTGAGTCAGAAAAATAAACTTTCTTCTTCTTGCCTCTGAACTCGACTCGAGTGTGTGTTGTTCATTTCGTGTCTTATAGTGACACATGTTTTAGGTCTGTGAATCTAGAAAATACCTTGTCTGCTGTGCTCTGAGGTCACACCTACCCAACCAGGTTAGGCAGTAAGTGAAGAAACAGCTCAGAACACCTGCATATCTTAAAAGGTGTGGTGTTATGAATGAGTTTCTTTTTCTCTGCAGGAAAGTGAGTACAACTGAATTGCTATGTTTGGTGCTTCCTGTTGATTTGATTATTACCTTTTTGAAGTTAGTAGGCTTTGCAGTGTGACTGGAGTCCTGAAGTCCCTTGCTTTGGTGCGAAACCACTAAATAAGTAGAGCTGATTACAAATTGCACAATATTTTTGCATTTACAAAATAAATCTTAAGACTCTCGTCTTCCCTTTTGCGTCTGTCCTGTCACCTCTTCGTGTTTCGTGTTTTTCTTTCTCTCTTTTTTCATGCTGCTTTTATTACTTAAGCTCACACAGGTGGTCCTGTCAGGCTATAAAAGTAGTTGCTGGACCAGTATAAAGAGACTGCCTGAATAATGCTGGCTTTTTACATCTAGGACTGATTTTGCTTAGAAACCCTTACGCAGGATTTATGCAAGAGAGCAATAAATTATATGTAACTTGTAAAACATTCTGGGATACACATGGGATACAAGATCAGTCAGCAGCAAAAATTTTCCCATGAGTCGTTTGTTTCTAAGGTATCTGGCAAATTGGTTCATCAATCTTTCCTGTTTACCTCTTAATAACAGTGATAGTTTACTTTACATATTATTTTGGGGGTAAAGTTTGTTGAACAGTCCTCAGGATCATGTGACCAGTGGCTGATGGAGTTCTGTTTCCAGCCCATAGCTTTTCTGGCTTAAAAAAAAAAAAAAGTAACTTGTGGAGATATGTTAAGCATGTTACTAATTAAAGCAACTGTTTAAAATGAATGCATGGGACAAATTTATAATATGTATAGTCTATGGCCCATGAGCTTGTGTTAATGTCTGGGTTTTTGTCTTTTTTATGGTCAGTGAAGTTTGTATTTTTTTAATGGACATGTTCTGAGAACTGTTCTTCATAAGCACAGACAATCATGGGAAGTTGAGAAACTGTGCTGATGGAACTGTCTTGCAATGTAGAATAGGGTGGATCAATGAAAAAATCAAAAGTAGTAGTCTGCAGACCTTGAAAGTCCATGAAACTGGCAATACTAGCAGACCTTGCTACTTTCTTTCATGCACAGCTCCTTGTTTTGATTGTTGGCACATCAACAGGCTCTGCTGCAGTTGCCTGACTCTGGCAGGCCTTGAGAGATAGATTAGTTTTTAAGCTAACACCCAAAGAAAAATAAAGTCAAACACCCTGAAGTACAACAGTCCTGAAAAAAAAATCTACTTTTAGTTTGTTACTATGAATAAGATTTGAGTTTTGGGCAAAAATGTAATAACAGAAGGCCTGGATTTTTTTTTCTCTTGAGAGGCGAGTATGTGCATTTATACATGTTTATATATATATATATTTATATTTATATATACACAAAAGCATCTATATGTATGTATATAAAATATTTTTATGCAAAATGCTATAACAAGAAAACTTGGGGTTTAGATGATTTTGAAGGAAAACCTGTGAACTTGTCTAAAATAAAGCGAAGTTTTAATTAATTAATAAATGTAGTGAAGTGACAGGTTATGTACAATGTGCTGCAAATTTGGGGATGCATATATTTGTGCATATGGTTGAATCTTTGGTCTTGTATGTATGTCAACATACAAAACTAGCAATCCTTTTGAAATTAAATGTTGTAAGCCATTCCATTCCAACTTGGTTACAAAATACTAATCTCTATCCCTGTAAAAGCAGGAATTTACTGAGGGAACATGGGCAAATCTTTAGTACTAGAAATCCGAGCAGTGTCTGTATAGTATTGTGCATGCTATTTAAATAATCCGTGAATTAGTCACACATTTATCAGCTTAACGTTGCACTATTCCAAACTTCACACTGGACAGCAAAGATTGTATCCCATAAACATTTTTCCCAAAAGCTAATATATGAGAAGGCTTACTGAGGCCTTTTTTTAAGGGCAAAAAGGAAACAAAACCCACCAAACCCACAGAATCCAGCAGAATAGTGAAAGGTTTGTTGAGAATATTTTGAACTGGTTTTAAATTTTTATATGTCAGTATTAATCTCAGCTTTCACTAAAGTGCTGTTGTCCATTATGTACTCCGTTACTTAGGATTTAGATCTCATACTGATTTGATGTGGAAAACATAGAGATGACTCTTTCCCAGGAAACAGAAGGGTAGGGTTTTTTTTTTTTCTTGTTCTCTATTTTACTCACATAAGATTGCTGCAGTCACAAAGCAGCATTTTCAGCATTTACCTGGATCAATCCTGTAGCTCTGTAGCTGTGTCTGACCTGACACAAATAGTCTCATGAGCTGTGAGAAGCAAAAAGAGTTACAGGTCTGTGCCAGGTATTATTTGTAAAGCTAATTTTCTTGCCAATAGCTGCAGTGACCAGTTCTTCCACACCGTGTAGTAACTGCAGTTGTATTACATGTGGGTTCTGTGAGGATGTCTTAACTGCATGAAAATCATCCTAATGACTTCAGAATACCTGCTTCATTGTCAGATAATCACCACGGTGGACTTGTTAATTTTCAGGCTTAATTAGATGCCGTGAAAAGTATCGTTCTCCTAATTAGTGTCTGTGACATAAAATCTGCAAAGTACTACAGGTCTAATAATGGGGATTTATCTTTTTGGAGCTGGTATTTTTGTAGCCTGCTCAAGCTCCTCAGCAGCCCTTTCTGAGGACTTCCATGACCAAGGCCAGAAGCAGTGTTTAGGACATTTGGCTTAGCCTTGCTGTCACCTGCAGTGAACAAACAGCATCCTTGTCACCTTTGCAGGATAAAACATGGCATGAGTATCCTGCTTTAAAACTTTTTTTTTTTTTTTTTTTTCTTATCATATTAGAGTTAAACCTGGTGACAGGGTTTCAGGCTTGTTAGATGGACATAGTTGCAGCGCTTTGTTTTTCTTTTCTTTTTTTCTGTAATGATTTTACTGTCTTCTGAAAGTAATAAATGTGATAATTTCAGTGTCACTCACTGTAACAGTGCCTGTACTCCTGGTAATGATAAAAGGATCCAGATTCTGTATACTTAGCTATTGTATTAATGACAAACTTCTGACTATTGAAACATATAATTCTCTTGATTTTAGCCTGCATTTCACATCTTAGTTCACATGTGCATGTGAAATTGAAGTTAATTCTTTTACTGGAAAATGTAGTAGCACGTGAATGTGTTGGCCTGAAAAACTGCATTTTGCTTCACTGGCTGTGTCTTTTCTTTCCTACCTTACACCTGTGGAAGACCTAGTTTTTTGGTTAGTTGTGGTGGTTTTGTTTTTTTTTTGTTTTTTTTTTGTTTTTTTTTTAATCTACAAGTAACCTCAGTCTAGTAGTTTAAAAACCAAATAAATAAATAGATAAATAAAACCCTGTCAGCTGTGCACAATGGTTGTGAATATAGAAAATACACCTTGGTGCCTGCTGAAGTCGCTGGGAATCTTCTCCTTGACCCCAGTGATCCTTGTTGATACTTCTTTGGGCCTCAGAACATGGCTCTGGCCAAGGAGTCCCTGCTTGTGCACACCTCAGGAAAGAGAGACAAAGAATATATGTTTTGAAAACATTTTCCCCTTAAAGATCCTAAGGGGTCTTTTTTTTAATTAAACAAAGCTGAAAGGATAAAGCTGGCATTTAATCTGGGCATGTATTGGGTAGCCTTAGATGGGTAATGGTGCTCAGCTCCCTTGTTGAGTGTGTTGGAGGTGACTTCTTTGACCTGAGTGTTTGTAATCAGCTGTTTCCACAGCACAGACCCACCACACACATCTGAGAAGCAGCGCTTGAGTGCTCTGAAGTAATGGATTAATCTCTGCATAAATCTGAGGTTCTGTAGGTAAACATTTCAGCTAAGCTCCAGCTCTGGGCTCTCCTCCTGCAAGCAGAGGATTCTCACTCTGCTTCAGCGAGGTGTGTCTTTGGGGTGTTGCTCATTAGCCTGGCCACAAGTCCAGTGTTAAGCTGCAAAATAATGTCTTCTATTTCTTCATAACACTGTGTCTTCATCCAGCCTTGTTCCAGCTGCTCATTACTCTTTTCCAACAGCCAATAGCACAGGATTTGAAGGATATCTTTGTCTCTTTGCTCTGCTAGATGAAAGTTCAAAAAAATGAAAAAGAAATTCACTGCTTCACCGCTTAAATTACTCTTCTCAAGTAATGTATTGGCCAGTTTTGGTGTACAGTAGCGTAGTCACTTGAAGAATTTTACGAGGTTGCTTACTAGAGGTTTGATTCTGAATCCCAAAATGCCTAAAATGAGTTGGCTGAATTCACAGCAGGAAAAATTTCTAGAGAAAAATGTGGCAAGTGGTACTGTGGTGGTTGAGTTTGGTCCCTATGACTTCCTGTATGGAAGGATATAGAGAGATAGGGAATATGTGAGAAACTGATATGGAAAGGAATGTAAGAACTAATGAAGAGTTTTCAGTTCCTTTTCTGTGGAGGAATGGCAAAATGAAAGAAATGGGAGATAAAGAAGCACAGATGCAGAAGATGATAAATACACCTTCTTGGGAAAGGCAAAATACTGGATAAACTGGGATGTCTAGGATAAAATTGCAATTGATTTGAAATAATTTGGTGTCATTCAACTTAACCTGTGGTTACTGTAGGTCAAAACAATTAATCTGGAAAAAGCAGATATGTCACTGTACTTCAAAGCATCCCATTTTCAGGGCTCATATTGCAAAGATGAAGTAGACTGCTGTGCTAAAAAAGCACTTTGGACATTGTTTAATATTTCAGTGTCTTCATATTACAAATACAGTTAAGCTTACTTTTTCTCTTTTGTTTAGACCCCTTTTCAGAAATGAAATACCAATCAAGAATTATGACTGATTTGACATGTACTTCAGCTATTATTATTATTATTATTATTATTATTATTATTTGATACTTTTAAACAATGTTATTTACTCTGTGTTGTGGTACATAGAGATTTTCTGTGTAACAAAGATTCTAAAACAGACTACAGTTTATAATTTCCTCAGAATGTCAATTACAAACCAGTTATTCTCAGTAGTAAGAACATGTTGCTTTTTGGCACTGGAACATGTCTGTTAAAGTTTCCCTAATGCACCTGCTAGTCTGATGTGTCTGTATTTTTGCTAGATATACCTGGTGTGTATGTGGGGGAATTTGCTTGTTTAGTTTGCATTGTGTGGCATTGCAAACTTTAGCCATGAAAGAAAGGAAGCTTCTGTTTGAGGCACAGTGGTTTTTTGAAAACCTTTGAATTAATCTTCATTTTTTTTGGACATCTCCGGGAACGGGATACTGGGAAACACACCTGAAGTAACAGTGATATTTCTTGTGGGTTAGCTGCTCTTTTTATTTTAACAACCATTTTTTTTCTTTTGAAAACCCTGTAAATATGACTACACTGAGAGGCAGTTGTGTCATCTAGCTTTTCTATACTGTGTTAATCTTTATTTTTCTTTCTGTTGGTTAGGCCCACAGTTTAGAGATTACAAAAATAGCAAGGGTAGGACAGTTGATGATAAAGTAGTAGTTTACTGCAGTTAAAGTAACAATATGGAGACTTGAGCAAATTCTGAGGTATTAGAGATAGTATCTTCCATGTCCCAATCTTGGATTATGGCAAAATGTTACCTCAGAGTTACATTTATGTATGTTTTTGGTCTTGAAAGGCTCCAAGGTTCATCTAATGTAAACTAATCATCTGTACTAAGGCAAAACAATTTGCTGAAACATTTATATGCAAAAGAAGGATTTGGAAGATGTTATATATATGTATATGTCTGTAAATATATATATATATATATATGTATATGTATGTAAATATATATATTTAGGTCCAAAGTCTTCCTTAAGAAAAGTTATTTTTCCATAGGATGACTTGTCTTTCAAAGCAGTAATTCCTTTTAAGGGTGTCATATTGTTGCTATGTGTTCATACAGTGTGTATAACAAGAAATTCTGTGCATGCTTCTGATGTGTAAGAAGCAATCATAGAATCATATAGGTTGGAAAAAACCTCTAAGATTAAGTTCCACTGTTGACTGATCACCACCTTGTCAACTAGACCATAGCACTAAGTGTCACATCCAGTTGTTTTAAATACACTGGTTTGAAACTCAAGTATTTGAACTATTGCTCAGCCCTAATGCCATGCTGTGTGCATCTTCACTTTACTTTGCAGTGTGTCTATAATGGAAGGATAAGCCAAACAGCCCCACGAATCCATACTCCTTAAAAGTTTCAATTAATTTTAGGTAGTAGATTGGAAGAGAGAATACAAATAGGGCAAAAAGAAAAAAAATGTTTTTCTCTTGTGTGTATAGTGGATTCTTGAGTTTTAAATGTGCAATGTTCATATAAATTCTCAGAGCCTCAAACTTAAACTGAAGCTTATTTGAGGCAGGGGTTATCCATGATGACTTTTAGGATGGATCCTTGACTCGCATTGTGATATAGAGCAGTAGAAAAAAGTATTTTTAGTCAGACAGCTCCTCACCATCTCTGTGACTGGATGTTCTGTGTCTCTATGTTGAATATTCTACCACTGTAAGTTTTAGTGGTTAAAAACTAGTTTGTTTTTATAGAAGTAAGGAATTTAATGCCTCAGCTTGTTCTTTTTTAAATTGCACAATCTTTTTGATAAATCAATCAAACTCTATCTTTAAAGGCACCAGAATTTCTTTTGTTTGTTTTGGGTGGTTTTGGTCTCTGAAATTCCTTTAGAAGTCCAGAGGGAGATGAAAAGTATAGAGGAAGCGAATCAGCACATAACGAAGTAGAGTAGATGTTTGCTGCTGAGTTTACTTTATGCAATATCAAATTAGGAGGCAAGTCAAATTCAGAAGTGCTGACTTCAGTTCACTTAGACCTGAGAAGGGTAAGGCTGAGGCACAGTGGCAGGATTCCATTATGGTTTCCTTGTATTGCTGTCAGAAAAAGAGGTGGGAAATGTCTGCTGCAAACTGTGAAGACCACAAAAGCAATACTTACAGTAGAATCAAAAGTGAAGAATTTCTCTGAATATTTTCTTCATGGACAGATAAAGAATAATGAGTACCTGACAGACAAGAACCAAGAAATAAATACAGAATATGAAAACATCGCTTTCCCAGCACTGGAACATAGAAATTCAATCCAAGGAAGAGCTAGTGAAAACAGTAGTGTCAGAGAGGAGTGTGAAGCCACGTGGTAGCAAAGAAAGACTTCTTCAACTTCCAGAGATGCTGGGCAGTTGTAACTTCCCTTGTTGAAAATATGGGACTCCAATGAGCTTGGTTTTGGATCTAGATACTGTTATGACTTGGATAAAGCTCAAAGGAAAGTTACAGAGTTATTTATAGCGAGTTATGAGCTGAATATGTGTATTTTAGCTAAGCAGTACCTAAGGCAAATGTAATAAACCTTAAAACAATTGAAATTGCTTCAGTTCTAGGGAAAAAGGAAATTTATTTAGGTAGGTGTGAGAAGAAATGGTATCTAGACAGACAGGAAGAAAGAAAAAGAGTGAGACATTATTATGAGGAATAAAATGCAGTTTGAAAAAATACATGAAATTATGTGGTAGCTTTCTGAGTGAAATGGAAAATCTGTTTACTGGAGAAATTTGCAACTGCACATGCTTTTCCTTCTGCTTTTTCTCCTTGTTTCCATTTTGCCTGAAAAGAAATAGGAGTGCAACTGTTGTTCTGCCCTCTGAACTTGCAGAGGGACAAGTTCAATTGTCTTTATCTCAAAATGTAATGAGGCATTAATACTTGGCACTTCACCTTGTAAGTCTGCAGAATAACCCATAGCTATTTAAAAAGGCCTAGAGAACTTGAGAGCTCTTAAGCAAATGTAGTTCATGCTGTCAGTGTACAGCAGCTTGAAAAGTGACAAATTGTCCTGCTAGCTTGCTGAATGCACCTGGGAAGAACTGAGGTTGTCTAGTGATGGGTTGAAGATGCTTATTCCACTTTCCTCAGAAGACTGCCAAAAAAAATTCATTTATTTTTTCAAGCTGCAGAGAAGTAGCTCTGTGAAAGCTTTAAGCGTCCCTCTGTGCATGTTTGTTCCTGTAATGCTGTTTTCTCCTCCCATGTGTGCTGTTCAGAATTGCTCCTGAGGCAGAGAGGGGTACAACAGACAATTCTTACTTCAGTTCTCCAGTGTGAGCTTTGGTTTAACCCCTCTGATCAGCATTGCAAGGTTTGACTGTTGAAAGTTCCTGGGGGGTTGCACTAGGAGAAGGAGAATTAAGGGAGTTGCAAACAGTGAGAAAAGTTTACACAAACATATATTCAAAAGGGGGAAATTATCCATTTTCTCAGGGTTGCCTCTTATTGTTTGGTAGTTTAGGAAGTCCTGCTCTATTAAAAATTCTTTTACAATAATTTTAAAGACTATTAAGCTAATGGTGAAAATTGTGAATGCCATTTTTTTCTAGAGTAATTAAAAATGAAGATTGTAATGTGACTTAATAAAGAGAATTTATTCCTCTTGTAAATTCCATGACTTTATATCTGCTTTCCCTTTTTTATCAACTGTTGCTTTCAGTGAAGCTGCTGCTAATTATTTGAGGGTCTAATAGCAGGATGATGGGGGTGTCTCATCTGAGAGATTAGTGATTTATGTTATTCCCTTGAGATGCCCATCAGCAGCTGAAATTACCTAGCTTTCTACATTGGTGTAACTTTTTGAAATGCAGAGTGTGAGATGGTCTGCATGAATGCAAACCCATACATAGTCACTCTGAGTTCTTTGAACAGCAGTATTGCAGAATCTGTTCTGAGGTGGATGTTTTAAGCATTTTCTTCCTAAAATGAAGAAAATCTGAAATATATCATATTTACTAAACATGGTTAGGAATGGTATTTGCATGTACAGTGTAAACAGTACTGGAAGCTGAGCATTGTTTAAGCATCTCTTTTAGAGTCTAGTAAAGAATGCTATAGAATATAAGATAGCCAAATATTTAAAAAAAAAAAATCAGCAGCAACAGGCACAATGTCTGGAGAACCAACAGCTTTCCTGGTAGTAAAAATCATGTCTGTGGAGGCCTTGGTCCCTAGGGCACTGTGAAAGAATTACCTTTTTTTTTTTTTTTTCCTTAACTTTAAGCTCATGCCACTCTGAATGTTAAAACACGGTTAGAAAATGCATAATACTGTGCTGCTGCTTTTGGTGTTCATCCCTGTTTCATGATAAGTCATTGAAGTTTCATAAAAGTCATGTAAGATTTGGCTGTTGTGGTTGCTGCAGTTTCAGTGGTTGCCAGCTGATAGTGCTGGGACTAGGCATGATCTGAGCAAGGCAAACATTGTCTTTTCTAGGGAAACTGGTAGCAAGGAGAATATATTGATATACATCCAACATTTCTCCATGTGGCATTGAGCCAAATGTAAGGTGTATCTGAACTGCTTATTGAGTGTAATCATGCTGCTGTGTTCCCCTAGAAAAAGTGGCTACTGACAATCCCATTTTCTAGCCTGTAAGCTGATTTCAGCAATTTGAAATCTCAGTAATGTATTTATCTTGTGAAAGCTCAGCATTAACTGAGCTGATTTGTGCAAACACATTTTCAGAAGTCGTAGGATAAATTATTGCGTGTTTAAAATCTGACTAGGATTAGCCATTTTTTCCTATAGGAAAAATAGAAGATCATAAATATATGCATTATTGCATGTAGGATGTTATATGCAGCTATTAAAAGCACAATCCTTTAAAAAAGAGTAAATTAAGTAATATAGTTAGTATAAAAAGCTAAGGTAGGTAGGTTTAAATTAGAATTTAATTACCTTAAGTATAAGAAGATTCTCTCACTGTCTGCTAAGTAAGCTGAAGCTTTCAGTAAAGGGATTTGTGTCAGTATCCTAGTGAAGGTTCCTTTGTAGGAAACTTCGTTGGAAGGTCTATGCCTATAATAGCAACCACCAATATTTAGATTGTTTCTTCAATTTTTTTTTGTTTTCTTTTCGGTAATAGTTGAGTTCCTGGTAATTTGGAATATATTCTCTTGTGTTTATTATTTCAGCACCCAAATATGCACAGGGAATAACAGTATTTTTCCTCTTTTGAGCAATGCTGCCTTTAAATGCCTCTCCAAGAACATTAAAACAGGAGTTTATTGGATGCTGCATTGTAGCATTACTAAGTAGTAAAACAAATATGTTGGATTATTTTAGTTGTGTGCTTTTTAGTCTCACGAGCTGTTAACTGGTGGAGAAAAATTTTGCCTTTAAAGCTGTGTTTAGCTTATTGCTTATGCTACTTATATAAGCACAAACATAGATTCAAATCCATCTACAAATTAATGGTTCTCTATTTTTGAAGTGTGAAGTTTTCTAAATTACCTGGTTAATAACTAATGCCAAGATAATTGTGACTAGAACTAGGAGGGTTTAGTGACTATTTGACATAGTAGACAGCAAAATCAGCAGAAGTATTCCAAAAGTTTGCAATCCAAAACCATTTTTAATACTTACACCAGATATTCAGATTCTGGTAATACTAATTAATAATTATAAAGGTGTTGCAGGGGAAAATTTTGTGAAATAATTATTTAAACCATGCACGTAAACTGTAGTGTTTAATATTCGTTACATTATTTATTGTGTTTTATACCAGTTTCAAGTAGGTTTGTCCACTCCAGTTTTTCCTGGTTGTATGTTGGATCTGCTTACTGTCTTGTTCTGAATCTCTTTGACACTTAAGAAGCTTCTCAGGCTTATTTGAAGATAGTCTTTTCAACAGCCTTTGGAAATATATCCAGAATCTCAAAAAGGAAGGGATTAGACATCATTAAGGGTTCAGTGGACCATTCAAATTTAATTTGAGCGATTTCAGGTTATGCTACCTTTCATCAGTAAAATGCTCAGATATGCTAAGACTGACTTGTAAGAAATATGACTTCTAATTGCAAAGCAGGAGTTATTGAAGTCAGTGTTGAAATGATACCTGCCTCCCTCAAACTTCAAAGAACAACTTTTGTCCTCCTCTCAAGCTTTAATAACTATAAATCAATCTGTCTTTCCAATATTTTTCTCACAACTGCTCACCATGTTTAATTGTATTGCAACCCAGTTTAAGGAATTTATCTTGCTTCTTACCTTTTCTATTTAAAAATGTGTTATGGTTGTGTGAGGTTTGGGCAAAACCTGGGTTATTGTGAATGGCTCCTTCTATTTTAGAATACGTAGAATTTTTTTTAAAAAAAATGAAAAATAAAGGTAAGACTTTTAAACAAGAAAGTGTAAGGAAAAATTTTACTCCCTCTCCACATATTTGAGATTCTGTATCTTGACAATTTTTTCTTTTAATACAAATGAATAATACAGCTTTCTCTTGCAAAATTGCATCTTTTGAGGAGCACTTCTTCAACTGTAGATGAAATAATATTGATAAATGATGTGACTGATAACAAAATGATTCTGCGCTATAAGCAGAGCAAGAAGACAGTGTGGAAAGAAGCAGTTTAAAAGGCAGTAAATTGAGGACTTTGTGATAGTACATAGTTCAAAATGGATAATCCAACTCTAAATCTTCTGGTGAGACTGTGTTTCTGTTCTTTGATTTAACTGTAACAACCATTTTCAAGTGCCCTGCATGACTCAAGCAGTCTGTGTTTTTCCAGCATATTTGTTTTTCTGTTCAGACCTAAATGTTTTACAGATATGCACTTTATTTCTTATTTTGGAAAGCTCTGTGTTACAAATTTCTTTTTTTTTTCTCTTTTATGTGATACTTTGTCTGATATGTGGTGAGTGATACAGTGACAGGCCACAGTTCTTAACAGTTGTATATCACAAATTGTGCTGATGGGGCATAAGCTCACTGTTTTAGCATGTATCCACTAAAAATTTTTCTGAGAAATTCTGCCTCTTAGTGAGGTAGCATGTCATCTAAAGTAATATGCAGGGATTGCCACTAATTGCTTTTTTTGGTGAATTTTTTTTTTTTTTTTTAGGTTCCACCCATATTTTGCTGTATCTGAGGATAAAGGGGGTGGGGATGAAAATGCAGTGCTTGAAATTCAATGTTTGAATTATATGTCTGTATGTGGTGGGTAGAACAAATCACATTTCTTGTGAATTCCTTCTGCAGGGATTCTCTCAATAATTTAGAGATTATTGGGGATGATGAGTAAAATTTCAGATGAGAGATCTAGCGACTTGGCTTTCTATTGCTTGCCTCAGAGCTGATGAGAACAGTTTTTCTGCAGAATGGTGCCTGGCAGACAGAGGAGACAGAGCTTTCTAAAATTGTGTTTCTGACTTAGCTGGAGGATGTGAGAGTTGTGGGTTCTGGCTGAAGGCAATGGACGTGACTGGAATGCCCTTGAGACCAGAATTATGATGCCCAGCTCTGGCCCTCCTTGTTAAATTTAGACAGCAGCTTAGTTTTGTCCTCTAATTAGAAGTATCTGAGATGGGCAAGCTTGCTGTTGGAAGGGAGTGTGGTAATGTAGTCATTGCTACGTTGGAAATGAGGACTTCAGTAGTTTAGGGTAAGAATGGCTGTTTGTGGTCAGTGTGCACCGGCCTGGTACTTTTGAAATGACATGGCAATCCATGCTGGATGTAAGGAAGATGGTTTTGTTAAATAGCATCCCATGTGTCTAAACCAAATCTGAACTTGATGCTTCTTATAACTGTTTAAATTAGAAAGTAAAATAATAGATTAACATCCAAAATAACATTTTGCTCTGGTTTCTGTGACTTCTTGGGAACATGGAGATAATGTTCTTTGAGGCAAAATCTCCTTTTAAGGAGAAAATTAAAACTGAGAAAGCACAACTCCCCATGCATGTTGGCAGAGTTAAGTGCAGTTGGATGGCAGAAAAGTTTGGGGGTCTTTGTTTTGTTTTAAAGTGATGTGAATCTAAAGTTCACATGAATAAAAGTGTTTTAAAGTGATGAGGCACTTCAGTAGGGTTACCAGGGCTTTTTTTCTGTCCTGTACAGTGTTATCCAGGAATCTCGTGACCAGGATTTTTTACAGGGGCTCGTTTGCCCTTCTGAGACATTAATACAGGGCTCTGTGTGCTTAACTACAGAGCAGACCTAGTCTGTTGTTTATAAAAGGAGCCCGTGTATTCCTGAGAATACTTTGAACCCAAGCTCAAATATTGTTTGCACAAAAGACCACCACCCTTATTAGTCAAACACTTGTTGAAAGAGAAGAGTTAAGATTGTTTGTTGTCCCCCTTCCCCCATTTGGAAGAGAAATGAAATACTCTTATCTTCAAAGCTTGAGACTGATTTGGGGCAAACTCTCTGAAGGGCTGTATTTCCATCCGCACTCTTCTCCAGTACCTGCATTCCTCACACTGCTATCAATGCTTGCTGCTGCAGTAATAAAACTGCAGAGATTGCAAGTCTGTGGGATTTATTTTTAATAGGTTTTGAATCAAATAATTTATTTTAAACAACTCTTGGTTAAAAATACTATAAATATTGATTTGGGTGCATCTGCCTAAAATTAATAGGCTATAAATAAAGTGGTTCTTTAAACAGATGGTTTTTTAGCCTACAATTTCTCTGGTTGGTTTTTTAGGCCTTTTTCATATATGGCAGCTAAATGTCAGTGAAGAAAGCCAGTCATGTGTATTGCATTTTATTTGTGAATTGCATCTCAATATCTTGTCAACACTAAATGTGTTTTTGTGGTTAAATAATGTGGATTTTTTCATCATAAGCAGCAAAAAAATATGGAGTTAGTTATCTTCATCAAGCTGGAAAGGAACGGGCACAGTGTCTGGCCTGCCTTGTTTTCTATAAAAATAGGACCAATCAATTTATTTCTTTACTGTTCCTGATCTCCTTTCTCACTTGAGAATAAATCCTAGTTCCTTGACTTTCTAAGAATCAGATTCTATATAAAATGTAGTCATAGTTGGATGCCTGCTTTGGCATGTGAGGCAGCCTTATATGCAAGGTACCTTATTTCTTCCTGAAAGGGGGAAGTCTGGAAGAAGTGGTCCCCACTCTCTTGTTTTACCATGGTTTCCTACTATTAGGAGTATTCATCCAAGTATGAGGAATGAGCCCTCCTCAGTGATTAAAACATGCAATGTTCATGTTAGCAAGCTTACATTGAAAGATATTTCTTTCGAAATACTCTTTTGGAAGGGTGAAGAGTGTCTGGTTATACAGCTTTGGTAGGCTGAGCTGCACAATATCACAAATTCTTGGTTTAGTATTGATAGCCACTTAGTATTTTGTTGTGTTCTAAATATTTAAGTTACATTACTGCATTTATCATTCACTTCCCACCTGGAGTAGTGCATCCAGCTCTGGAGTCCTCAGCACAAGGAAGAACAGATCTGTCAGAGTGAGTCCAAAGGATCACCAAGATGATCAGAGGACTGGAGCACCTCTCCTCTGTGGAGACAGACTGATGGAGCTGGGGCTCTTCAGCCTGGAGAAGAGAAGGCTGCAGGGCGACCTCACTGCAGCCTTTCAGTGCCTGCAGGGAGCCTACAAGAGAGCTGGAGAGGGACTTTTCACAAGGGTGTGTACTGACAGGGCAAGGGGGAATGGCTTTAAACTGAGAGCAGGTTTAGATTAGGTATAAGGAAGAAATTCTGTGCTGTGAGTGTTGAGACACTGAAAGAGGTTCCTCAGAGAAGCTGCCCCATCCTTGTCAGTGCTCAAGGCTGGGCTGGATAGGGCTCTGAGCCACCTGGTCTAGTTGAAGCTGTCTCTGCCCATGGCAGAGGGGTTGGAACAAGATGGTTTTGGTGGTCCCTTCTAACTCAAACTTATCTGTGATTTTATAATTGGGTTTGTTTTTTTTTTTTTTTGTTTGGTTTTTTTTGTTTGTTTTAATAATGCACAGGTTGGGCAGATAAGATATTTTGGTAATTCTAGAGTAGACTCATTTTTGTGCCTTGGAGGAACTGCAACTTGGTTAAATCACTTTGTCTAACAGTGATGCAGTTTAGATGACATTGCTTATTCACACAGTAATTTTTTTTCTGAATTTTCCCATGTTATTGTACCAAGTTTTACTGAATAAGGACAAGATACTCTTTAAATACAATTTGATGTAAAGTAATTAAGAGTGTAAAAATCAATGCCATTCTTACCCATAACATTAGTCTGTCACACAGGATATATTTTTTGATTATGGAAATATGAAATATTGGAAGAAATCAGAAGAAAAATCTGCAAATACATGCATAACTTCCTTTTTTTTAAAAAAAACCCATGACCATAGACATGTTCAGAGACCTGTATATGCCTGTCTGAGAAGTGGCTAAAGGTAAACAGATCAGTAAATATGAAAGAGAATATGCACAAACTATGTATGATTTTTTTCCCAGGCTGTAGCTCATGAATCAGAGGCAGTTTCTGTGCATAGTGAACTACTTCTATTCTGGTAACATGTCCAACCTTCAGTCTACTTCACTCTGTGTATATTGCCAGCACCCACAGTACTCTGTTGTAAAGATGTTTACAGGTTTAGCCATGCATTTTTTGTAAAGAATTGCATTGGTTGGTTTTTTGAGCCTACTGCCTGCAGTTGCTCAATGATTGGACCTCTCCTCACTCACCATTTTCTGTGAACCTTGTGCTATGACAGAAGCCTGTCCATTTTACATGCCAGTCTTATCCTAAGGGAATGGAAATACTTGAAGGATGCAAACCTTGCTGTGCTCTTAGCTGCTAATTCGGTGTTCCTCTAGGTGTTCTTGTGCCTGACCCTGCTCTGCAAAAGTTGTGTCACTTCTAGCTTACAAGTGACTGACCTACTGTGGCCCTTAAGAGGAAAAAAAAATCATTCTTTGCATTTGTGTTGTTGTTTTGCCCTTTTTTTTTCTTTTCTCCAGTCTTATTTGTCAATCTGGTTGCACCTGAAGATATAAGCGAATGTTTTTTTTGTGGCTCATTGGGAAGAAATGTGAGGCTAGTGAAAATATACATTAAGATAACAAACCTGACTTGTGGAATAGCAAATGGGTGGTGCTGTGGAGGGTGAGTGCAGGAGTGAATGTCCTTGAAACTTCACCTTTGCCTTAGGTGAGAATGGCTGAAGCACTGTAGCAGTGATTTTGCAAATTCCTGTGTTTGCAACACATATACATTAAAAAGTGGAGAATGTGAAATTGAAGACTACAAATGGATGCGGTGGCAGGTTCATTTCTTCAGCCATTCATAGCATAAAATTTGGTGAAAATGCTTTTGGTGGGTTTTTTTTTGCTGTTCTGATGCCAGGAGCAATAACCACAGCATGAGTTTTGGGGAAGCATGCTCAAAGGAAGAATCATTAACCTCCTTTGACCATTTCACTGAAGGGCAGCTTGAAGAGTTCTGTAGTTTGTACTGCTGCAAAATTGGCATTTCCATCACTTTTCTCAGCCCTTTCACTAAGAGAGTATGAATGCACTGGATGTCTGTGGGACAACAGATGCCTTCCTGCTATAATCCTTTAAAGTTACCTCACTTTTCCTTTTTTATGACCATTTTAATTTCAAGGAAGCAGAAATTTAACAAAACCTTATTGAACAGAATTAAAGCCTTCATGTGTTTAATGAAGCGTAATTTACTTTTGCTGCCTCCCTAGGCCAGCTTGTTTTGTCTACTCTTTGGAGTGCTACCCTGGAAAGAAATCTAATACTTTGCAGTTGCTTGTTATTCACTTCATTTAAATTTGGCTATAAATTACCTTTGGCTCTATTACAGAGCTTTCAGAAGATAATCAGAAGAAAACAAGAGTCAGGAAGAAATAATAGCAGTTTGTTTTTGTTCTATAAATCTGCTCTACTTGCCAGCTAGTTGGGCATTGTGTAGGAAAAGAGATGAGTCCAAAGAGTGATAGAATTTCTGGTTGGGACTGCACAGGATTTAATTTAATATGGCCAATCTCAAGGACTTCCCCAGCCACCATCAACATGAAGTTCTCTTAGCAAAGAGAATCTTTGTTACTCAGTGTAATAATAGCTATTTTCACCTTTCTCCAACCCAGTTCAATGTATTTTCAGTGCCTTTGATAAGTCTTGTGATCACTCATTTATTGATCTTTCCTAACATTGCCTAGAGAGTCGTAAAATTTGTGGCAGTGTACAATTACTTTACAATCTATCATGTTGTGACAATTGCTGGCAGTAAATGTGATGGTAGGTGTAAAATTAGATACTGTATCAGTGATTGGAGGAAATAAGATAAATGGAATGAGACAGAGTAGGGAGGTTGAAGAAACTGATTGAACAGTTGAGTTTTGTAGATATTTCCCTTAGAATCTACTAAATTGCACAGACACTTTGGTCATTGCTGGAGGCCATATGAAGTAAGTTATTATCTGCCCTGTAATGTCACTTTCCAAAGTCTCAACAAAAATTTGAACATGGAAGGATGAACAGCTTATGCAAATTAAGATTTCCCCTGCTTCATTTCAGCTCAAGAAGAGACATGCCTAATGAGGAAACAGAGAATTAGAACTATTCTGTCTCGTCTCACATCCTTTTGGATGCAGGGAAATGATCCTTTTTTGTACTCAAGCCCAGTTAAATGCAAAAGCCATATATTGAGTGAGTACGAAAATACAATAGCTTAAAAGTAAAGAAAAAAGATAATTAGATCACATTACATGTTAAAAATAAGTCGCATATTTGTTCTTTTGGGTGGAGTTGGACCAGTGGTAGGCAAGGCTAAGTGAGGGATATTTATCTCTTCTGATGTTTTACTGTATCCCCATTTAGACAACCAGTATTTAGAGAATGTTTCAGTATTGTTGTGTAGGTACAAATCTTTTTGCTGTTGAAACCAATTTGTTTTATTTGTTCCTTTGTTTCACTGAAACATTTCTAAAGCATATTCATTTATGAATTCCATATGATGTGGAACTTTTCCTCTTTGTCCTGACTGTACATGTTTCATGAATGTGCCTTTTTAATTTTTAAGCAGCATAATCTAGGACATTGCTGGTGCAAGGAACACTTATTTCTTGCAACTTCCAGTAAGTCTATAATTTTCAGAGAAAGAGTCGTATTCTTAGAGGATGTCCTTTTGGCATGTTTTCAAGGTAACTTTGACACTGAGTGTGTTGCTTGGCAGAACCGGTCACAATTCTGAATCACAGAATGTTGGTTAATTAAAAATTCTGTGAGGTTTAATCATGAGGCTTCTGTTCACTTTTGTATTTAGTGTGCATAGCAAAGCCTGTGTGTGAAATTCCAGAAATGTGTAGAGCTTTAAAAGGAGAAGTTCCATAGATACCATTACTCTTCTTTTATTTCTCTGTGTTCAAGTTTTTTTTTCTACGTAGTTCAGTTTCTGAAGCAGATTTGAAAGCTTTTGGTTTTTCAATAATAATTGCTTTGTCTGTTCCTTTATTATTCCAGAGTATCTTGCAGGACATTCCTACATGTTGCTGCATGATATATCTTAAATGGGAATGGGAAGAACTATCTAGTACTGGCAGATTTAAATGTTTTCTTTCTATTAAATCTCTTTCTACCCCTTTCAATATTTGGTCCTAGTGTACATCTTGTTTGTGCAAAATTAAAGACACCGACAATTGAGCAAAATGCTATTAATGCAGAAAAACTCATTCCACTGCTTTTCTTATTAGGGGGACAGGTATAGTTACTTATATATGTAAATATAAATATATATATATTCAGCAAAAGAACCTTCCTATCATTAATGTAGTTCCAAAACATGAAAAAAAATTATCATTGTGTAGTTTTAACTAAGGGAGGGAGAATTAGGTTTGAATTTTTGAAAGAAAGTGGCCCTAAATTTTTTTGTTATTTCTTTTCCCCAAATAAAGCTGTGAGGGTTTGTTGTTTTTTTGTTTTTTTTTTTTTTTTTTTTCCAGAACTGGACATGAGATTTTATTATAACTACATTTATATAAAAAACTTAAAATTTCTCTCATGAATGCATAATAAATTCCAGCAGATTGCCTTTAGTATGGGCACAAGTTGTGAGATTATTGTAATTTTTTTTTCTTTAAATGTAAGTAATGTTGCATAAATCAGAAATTGTTTTGCTTTCTCTTCTGCTCAGTCTGCCTGTAGACTGAGAAGCTGGAACCTATGTTCCTGGAAAGAAGTTGTATTTAATAGTTGGTAGTGTATACGTTAATACATAAGCATATGTTTTCTGTTTATATGCAACAATCACAATTTAATATTGCTGATAAGGGTAGAGTAATTGGTACCCATGGAGCATGGTCTTTTTGGTACCTTGGCTTTTGGGATTCACCCATTGAATTTCCTATGGGGTTTAGAATCACCTGTTAAAAAATACGTTTTCTTTTTGTAATGAAGTTATCTTGGTGTTTTAGAGTAGCATAAAACTTACCAAGCAGTTCTGCTTTCTGTTGTATTATATTGTGTGAAGCAGTTATATAATTTGAAGTTGAAACCATTTTAAAATTCTGGGAAATAATGTCAAGCTTCATAAGCTCTATGTTAAACATATCTTTCTTGGTAGTTCTGAACACATACAGAAATAATATTTCTGAAGGTTCTTTTTGTGTTCTGGATTACCATCAGTGTTCCAGGTAGCTAAAGGAGTACATGAAAAATACCTGGTATGATTTAAAGTTCACTGTCAAACTGTTGCAGTCTTTGTCCCTGTGCCTGGAGCACTGAGTTTGTCATGAGCCAGCCTGCATCTGCACGCAGGTAAGATATGCTGCAGAATGTAGACCAAGAACAGACTTCAAGCATCATCCATGCTTGAGGTTCTTAGTTTGGAGTATTTGGAGTTTAAAAAAAATGACTCTGTAACGGATTTAACAAGTTTATTTGTAGTCTTTGGTCTTGCAATTTGACTGTGTTCCAGCTTCACTGAAGCATAAGGAAACTGTTCCATGCCAGTTACTCTGGTTTTAGCTGGGGACCTCTGTAGGTCACCTTGTGCAGCCTCCTTCTTGCAGCAAGGGAAAGTTTGATGAGGTAGCTCATGGCCTTATGCAGCTGAATTTTTGAAGTCTCTAAGGATGAAGATTTGCAGCCTTTGTGGGTACCTGTCCTTTGTGGGTACCTGTCCTTTGTGGGTACCTGTCCTTTGTGGGTACCTGCTTGATGGCTTTCTGTGAACCCTCATTGTTCAGCCAGACCTTGTCTTCCTGCAGCTGATCACCGCTGGCTTTTGTCCTGTTACTTGTGTCCCAAGCTACACCTCTCTAACCCTTGTTTAGGTTCTGAAAGACTGCTATGAGATGCATCCTTTGCCTTCTTTGCTCCAAGCTTAACAAACTCAGGTCCTTCAGTCTTTCCTTCTGTGTCATTTGCTGCAAACAGAGCACTTTGAGCAGTCCCCCCCTCAGGTGCAGCCAGGTGGGTGTTTAGCCCTTGTTGTTGCAAGGATGGTCTCTTGTTCATTTTTGCTGCCCACCCCAACCCCCAGGACATTCCTTGCAGAGCCATGACCTCACCAGTGGCTTCCCCTGCCTGCCCTGGTGTACTTAAAAAACTCACCAGTAGACCAGCACTAGTAGTTTCAGCATTGTTTCTTGAGGGACCGAAAGGTTGTCTCTAAATTAAAAAACAAACAAGAAAGAAATCCCAAACACGTAACAAAATATCCCTTCCAAAACCCCCAAATACCCACCCGTCATTTTCTGTATTTTGCAAGTTTTTAGTCTTTGGGGGAACCACTTCTGACCTAAGGCACTCTTATAAATGTCATCTAAAAATAATGAAACCCTAAGGTTTCTATGTAAATTCTATCAAAACAAAATTTTCCATTAAAACCACTTTATTCATTTATGTGACTGCTTTTGGTGGATATCTAAATTTACTTGCATGATTTCACTGACCTTTGTGGTACTAACTGCAGCCTTTAACATTGAGCACTTGAATAAGTGTTTTCAAAATTGAGGTTGTAAATAATAAGCTGTTTCACAGGGAGAAATATGTCTCATTGATGTGGGTTTTTGTTTGTTTGTTTTGAAGGATTTTGTAAATTTACAGTTCACATAAATACCTTATTAAGGTCACCATTAACATACCAAGGCATTGCAACAGTGTTTTCTTATTTCAGAATGATCAAAATTAAGAGCACAGAATAATCTACAAAGAATAAAAACTTTTTCTGATGCCGACTTCGAGGAAATAAGACCTGCAAATGAGGATCCCTTACTAAATACCAGACTTCCCCAGCTGCTGCATGCCTTCAATGTTAATTTATTTCAGTACCTTTCAAAGGCATTTTTGAATATTTCACATAAATAGGTGAAATATTTCCAGGAATATTTTTGGTCAAACTGCTCTCTTTTGGTGTTTTGGTCTCCTTGTCCTTGCTGTCTTGCAGTGGAGTAGTTCCAACTCTGATTTTCCTTTGAAGGGTCTGATGTTGAGCTGCTGGAAGTGCAATCTGCCTCGTGTTCCACTGTCCCCTCTGGGAAATGGCAGTTGTGTCCACGTGCAGCCTCCTGGAGAACATGTGTTAGAGGATATTTCCATGTTTTTCAGCTACCTTGCTAATTCTCATCTTTACTGGGGATATGTGCTCTTTCACAAATGGCCACTCGAGATCTGAACAAAGAAAAGTTGAAATGGAAAAGTTGAAATGAAAAGGGGTGTTTTTTTCCATTGAATGGAAAGTTGGAATGTTGAAATAAGATCAGCAGATTTTGTAGCAATGAGAGTAGAATTGTTGGAAGGTCAAACTAAAATTTTCACTCAAGTTGAAGGGGGAGCAGAAGGAGGAATAGGAGCTGAACTATTTCACAGCCAGAGTATTGTCATTAGCCTTTCCCTTTTTGTATAACAGGTTCATTTTAAAATAACTGCTCATTCAATACTTTTGTAAATAACTTGCATTCTTATTATGTGCATTTTTGTATTGATTCTCAAAGATAATGTGCAGCAGGACATCAGTCCTAGGGGTGGAGTAGTAATAGTCAACAGCATTTTTAGCTCTTAGTCTTTAACTTCTTTTTCTATGTAAATGACCAGACCTCACAAGAAAACCACATAAAATCAAGTGCTGAAGCTCTTTTACCTCACATCTGTTTTGCCAGCACAGTTTCACTTCCAGCAAAATGAATTATGCTGGTATTTCATTTGGTATTGAGAGAAGAAAAACTTTGAAAGTGCCTCCCTTACATTAGATACTAACACCAGTTTGGTTATGTCCTGATCTGTTGAAAACTGAAACCTGCGCTGCTTTTAATGCCAATTTCTACAGTACTTGAATTCTGACTGTAGACTCTTACATTCAGGTCCTCTCCAGACAGTACTTCTGATAACCTTTGGAGAATTCATTGTAGAGGTTTAATAAAGTGTTCTTATATAAAACTAGAAGCAATGCTGGCATTAACCTGAATCATCTGAGAACTTGAATTTTCCAAAGTTGGACCTGGCAAGACAAGATTGGAATGCATATAATCGGCAACATCTGATTTTCAATTGTATACTTGTTTAGAATCTTAATATAGATACACTATTAATTTTAATACTAACCAGTAATGCCATCTAATTATATATTAATTTTGTTTGAAGGCTGGAGACATATTAGACAAAATCCAGTCTGCCTTATGTCACCTCTAGGCATGTATCCTTTTTGTTGTGGAAATATTGCTGTGATCAGAAGTAGGATCTCATATGGAAAATAACAATTTTTTTATGCTGTCGAGCCAGCCGGTAGGATGAGGGCTATAAGAACTTCTGAATAATGCCATCTGGAGCTCCTGAAGTCAGCCTCAGAAGTATTTGGCAGTTGACTTCATCAGGTCATTATGTCATTTTCAGATCAGTAGAGTGGAAGAAAGTTGGGCTTCTTCCAAAATTCTGTCGTTCGATTTGGAAACAGTATTTCTATGTGTTGCATTTCTTTTTTTTTCCAAAAGTAGTAAAGTAGGATAAAACTGTCAGATGTGCCTGCCACTCTGGTTAAGGTTGGCAAATACTAAAAGATGAGTTTTTAATTCCACCCCCCCCACCCCCACCTTGAGCACGGTGACATACAAAATAAATTACGGTCTTTGAAAGTAGAACACCATCTGAACATACTGTCAAAAAAATTTTACTGTAAATCTGTCACTGGCTTTGGTAATTTAGCAACAAGCTTACAAGAAGAGATGATGGCTGTTCCCTTCCCTTTCCCTCAACAAACTTGCATAGGATTTAGGAAACTGATCAGTTCCTAGCACGAAGAGATTTTCCCAGGATTTTCAAACATCTCCAGTTTCCCATGAGGAAGGTGGCCCTTTGATGCTGCCAGAGGTGTGTAATGCTGACCTTCAGCTGAAGCAGAAGCCCAAAGCTGGCTGCAGAGTGGTGCAGTCTGTGCCCCTCTTAGCAAGCTCCAGGCACTGCCCTCCTCATGGGGAAGAACTCTTCCAAACACTCTGCTTTTCTCTGCTGCTCAGCATGGGTGTACTGGGGGCTGTGGCCATTGCAATGCTAGAAACTACTTTAGCAGGTGGGCAGTGCCAGAGTGCTCGTTGCAGGTTTGCACTGTGGTTTTTGCTCATTTTACCCCATTTCTGATGTGCCTGGAGTCCCTGTGGGCATGGAGCCTCTCTGCCCAGCTCGCCAGGGAGCTCAGGCACTCTTAGGAATTGCAGAATGGGTTGGCTGAGGCTGCATCCAGAGCAGAACAATACTACAGAGCTTGGAGCTAGAGCTCGTTTATAATCAATCCATGGCTCAAGGAACAAGTTGTCTTTTTGCCTTTTTTTTTTTTTTTCTTTTTTTTTTCTTCTTCTCTTATATATTTAGTATACTTTTGAACTTGTGCTTTTTGTGACTTGAAAGCTTGAAAGAGATGAATTGCTCCAGTATGCTTACTCTTGGAAGCTTCAGCTGCTACAGGGCGAATGCCAGCCTGCCTGCTGATGGGCACATCTGTTATATTTTATCTGTTTTGTAATCCAAATCTTTCTGAGACCATTTCTGTCCATATACAGTCAATCCAGTTGCGCCATTAGCATTTGAGTACAGATGGCAAGTGTGCTCATAATAATGTTCCTGACTGCAACTTGGATTCTGTGAGACAAAGGTTGGCTCTTGCCATTTGTGAGCCTTGCAAACACATAACTACTTAATTTTGTTAGACCCATGCTGGGCTTTGGGTAGATGTAGTCTGAAAAAGTCGTTTTACTCTGAAGACCTTTTTTCTTTGAAGATGCTGCTAGTTCAGACTGTCTGATATTCCTGAGGAGTGCATCCCACTGGATTTAATCATTATGAAGAATGTGTTAGTCTGAGGGTAATCCCTTGGGAGATGGCAGAAGCTGACTCTGCATCAGTGAGACCTTGGTGAAAGTTGAGAGTGACTATAGAAATTGGAGACTTCAAAAGAAGTAGAGAGAATAAATATTTAGACTAGAAAAGCTCTCAGATATTTTAAACAGATCTTTTTTAAAAAGTGTATTTATATAATACAGCTATCAAAAAATATGAAATTTTTACCTATAGTCTGACAGAGAAAATTAGGTAACAGCAGGATGTTACAATCCTGCCAAATTACCTTTGTTAGAGCATAGAAACAGCACCAAAGCGGTACAGGACTTAAGTATCCTATAATTAATCTTAACATTTTAGGAGTTTTTCTTCTGGGAGTTATTTGAATAACAAACAAAAAAAACCCCCAAAACAAAAAACCACAAGCAATCTCATTATCTGATAGTAATGCAGCCAAAAGAGAGATGACATTTGCTGTATAAAGTATCTACTGGGAGTAATTTGTCACTAGCAGCAACCATTAGTTAACACTGTAAGCGCCACTATGATTCTGACTACATAGCACTTGTTAAGTTTTGTTTAAATCCTATAGCAGTAATTATACTGATGTATATTACAAGCTTCAGCATAAAAGTGACTGATTATATGCCTTTTATGGAGGAGATGAAAAGTGAAAACATAGCAGTTAATTATGACATAGACTTTTTATGGCTTGCACAGCTGTATTAAGAGAATGAAGACAGCTGCAAGAATAAGCTGCAAAAATAGTTTGTTTAACTTGCCTGCTTCCTAACTACACACATGTCCTTATGGAGGGAGGCACCTGGTATTGAAATGTTCCATCTTTGAATCTGTTCAAAAAGCACTCCCAACACCTTCTTGGTGGCTGCAGAAGTGCCCAGAGAGAGCTAATTTAAATTAAGAAATATTAAACACCTGTACACTAGCATGTGTGGAGTAATCCTCCATCCTGATATTTCCAAGTCCCAGAAATAGTCTGGTTTCACTGCATCTAAGACTTAGCAGTGACAAACCTAGTTATGTAGAAGAAGAAAAGACGGTGAACTTATAGGAGGAATACCTAAAAACACCTTTCTGAAACAAAGACACACTGGATAAACTTGGAGTGTTATTGTTTTATGAGCCATAATTTGAAGTTGTTTGCCTTTGAAGGCAAAGTCTTTTTGATCTATATTCTGCTGTTGACTAGATTTTTATCTTTCGAGAGAGATGAAAGTAGCTTAAATGAATCTGCTAAAACAATGGAAAGTTACTTGAGGGAGGTCTTATTTTGGAAAATAAAGTTAATCTGACAAAAGTAGGGTAGTAGAACTCTCCTTTTGTCTGTGTAATTTGGTTAAAAAAAAATCTTCTGTTCTTAAATGAGAATATCTGTAATTTCCATGGTTTCTTTCTGTATGAAACTTAATTTGCACATGTAAGTGGAAAACAGAAAATTAGTTTTAAGCCTAAATTTTAAAGCTGTGGCCTTACAAACCAGGAATGTTTGAACTTGTAAAAATCGTTAATTACTGATTAAAATATTTGTACTTATTTTCTTACTCATTTGATGGGAAAGGAAGAATAAAAAGATAAAAAGTGTTTGGTGCAAACATTTTCTAAATGATTTTTTTCCCATAAGAAAAAGCAGGAACTTTTTTTTTCAAACTGACTTTTTTTTCCCCATGCCATTCACTTCACATTTTCCAAAATTGAAAGGAGAGGTAAATCATAAAGAATAAATAAAGAGAAAGAGTAAAGCTTCATCTTTTTTAAGCAAGAAATTTAAACTCCTGCTTTTGGAAATGGAAGTGGAAAATATGTGTAGTGGGATATGAAAGAGTATAATTCAGGGAGAAAAAAGGCCTTTTATTAAAAATTCATGTATTGAAAAGTTTCACCACTACTGTCAGTGAATGACTGCAGTTGATACTGAATTATGTCATGTAAAAATGGTATTTTCTTCTAAAAAAACAAGACTCAAAAAGCATAGGATAATATGGAATTAAATGGCAAGTTAATTTTCGCAGTTCAAACTGTTGAACGATCATGAATTCAGAATTTCATGAATGTTGTATTACATTTTCACACTTCTAGTTTTTTTTCTCAATACAGTAATCAGGAAACCATTGTTCCACAAACTAAGCAGGTGGCCATTTTGATAATCTCACCAACATTTCAGTGTAAAATACAATAATAATAATAATAATCCTGTCTTTAACCAACGAGTCAATACTCATTAAGCAGTGCCCAGTTTTGCTGCTGCAGTGATAAAATTGAGAACCCTCATTATCCATGAAACGGTTTTCTGATTGGAAAACCTTTGCAATCTACTGTTGTTGGAAACCAAAAAAAAAAAAAATGCAGTAAAATTATGATCTGACAAAGGGAAGAAAGAAATAACTTGAGAAAGATTATATCTGTGATTTTCTTGCACAGAACTACTGCATGGCAACACATGGAAATGGAAAAGTTGGTTGTAGGTGTTTGTTGCCCTGGCTGTTTCATTGTCAGGGTAATCGTATTACTCTGCACTCTCTGTTGTTACACACGTTGTGTCTCTTTATTCAATTTCTTTTTTCTTAGGTCTCCACTATTCAGGAGATAGTGACCTATCAGGGTTTTCTTTAATGCACTGTCTGATCTTGGTCACTATACAGGAGAAGGATACTGCAGGACTGCAGTAGAAAAGCTTTCCACACTTTGTTCCTGTAGTCTTAGACCAGTTCTAAGGATTCAGAACTTCTCTGTAGCCTCACACAGGGCAACTGGTTCGCTGTTCCTTGCATTTGTGCTCCTCGCTTTATTATTCAGCTGTGTCAGGGTATGCTGCGTATTTGTGCTATAATTCTGCAAAACCACTCTGCCTTAAACAATGGGAATTGGTGATACAGAGTTGGGCAGCTAGCTGCTTTGTTATTCAGAATCCCTGCATGATACTTCACTCAGAATTTCATCTGGGGGCCAACTGTGCCATAGGCAGGTAGGTGGTCCTTCCTGAGCTATTTAGACAGAGCTGTGTGCTTTTCTCGTGCCACAGAGTACATATCCACAGGCATCCCCACAAACATGATTATTTAGAATTGTGCATAGGGTGTTTTTGTGGGAATGTGTATGTGTGGATAAATCTAAGTACCTTGGCCAAAGTATGTTATTGGGTTCTGCATAGTAAATGGTAGAAAATATTTCCTGGTTACTTTCTCTCCTTTCCTTGTTAAAGAAGTCAGTTCTGGGAAACAGTCTGGCGGATGACTAACAATTAAAGTTTCTTTATCCTTTTTCATTATGTTTCCCCCTGCATCCGTAAAAATGGAGATTCTCCATAGCCCTTCTTTTGTTGCTGATGTATTTGCAAGTATACAAACACTGATATTTGATAACTTTACATTGAACTTCACAAATCTGATATTTTCATGAGAGTAAAATAAAATACATCAATGCCCACTTTCCTTTTTTTTAATTTCTCTAAACTGTTCTTAATGTGGTGTTATTCGGTGCATGTATTAGCACTGGCGTTTTAATGTGGGGGAGTTGTTTGATTTCTCTGCTGTGATTAATCAATATTTCCTTTCTCGCTTAATTTACCTAAAAAGTGTGTTATGAATAGAAACAATATGATTCTGTGTTAAAGCAACAGAATGAGAAAAAAAATTAGAACTTTCATTTGCCTCAAGGAACTAGGACTGCAGATTTAGAAAAAGCTTTGCCAAACTTTGGAAGAGAACAGGTAATAAGCTTTTATGTAGTGCTGTTGTACGTGTGGATGAAAATTAAAAACAAAGTGGGATGAATAGTGAGTTTATAGGGGGGAAAAAGCACAAAAATTATACATAAAGTATTATATTTTGTCATTGAATGAATAAGTTGATAAGCTAACTGGTATTCAGCTTTAAGAACTGAGTTTGACTGAGGGTTCTTTTTGACTTCAGTTAACAAGGCATAGCAGCTGACTTAATTTTTTTTTTCCACTAAACTGATCTCACAGACATTGAGTGTATAAGCATTTTCTGTATATGAGTAAAAGTAGTGGAGGCTTAAAAAGAAGCACATATTTGCAGCTGTTTTACATAACATCTGGATTTCATCCACATTACCAGCTGTAATGTACACGGAATAAAAGAGGGAAAGAGAAGAAGAGAAGGATTCCAGTAGATTGTGTCATCAAATGACTATGACTAATTTAAACATTTAGGTATTAATAGTGGTACAGTACTCTGAATTTAAAGGGGAGAAAAAAAGAGAAAACATATACCTGCTTTCACTCCCCAGTAATAAAGGAGGATGAAAAGAAGTTCTCATGTTAAGGTAGTACTAAAATCTAGAGATTAATGATGAACTGTTTAGTGCACCTAAAGAAAATAGAAAAGCTATTTTCTTTAGCTTTGGAGGTCATTAAATGTTTTCAGGTTTGTTCTTTTTTTTTCCTCTTTGACTTAAGAAAATTTCCATTGTAGTAAAGGTGTAGGATTTTATTATGTTAACAATATAAGACTGGTCTTCCAGTCCAGACTGGTTGGTAATATGAGCTGGGTGAAAAGATAATTACATGCTCTGCTGGAAAAGGGGATGGGATTCTCATCATCCTTCAGGATTTATCTCCGTGAGTAGACAGGCACAGTAAGTACTTATCATTAGTTACTCTTTTTCATTTATAATTGTTATTTTAACTCCGATCTTTTTACAATGATATACCATTATTTTGTCTTGTAGCCAGAATTTGAATAAATATTATTAAAGAGAAATTTATAACACAAAAGGAAGTGGCTTTTGCTTTCCTCTTCATACAGTAAGTATAAAAGCTTTAGGGGATGAATTAAACAAGTCCTTGGGATATTTAATTGGGAATTGCTGATAAGTATTGATGTTGCTCAAAATTGATGTGACATTCTTTTTTAGTAGCACTAACAAAAAAAAGTTGTCCTGTGAAGGGAATTATTAAAATTGAAAACAAGAACAGCTATAATAACTAAATGCCTTCAGTGAGACCCAGAATATTGTTTCTGTGAATGGCTTTGGGCTAAGGTGTGAGTAGATCCCCAGATTTGCCAATGTCTGATCCCTGGTAATCCCATTCTGCACCAAGCGCTAGTGCTTGAGGGGTGTGTGCTGGGGAATGCTGTGTGCCTCCTTGGGAAGGAGGGCGGTTTTGTTATCAGCTTGAATTTTTAACAGCAGTCACAAGGAAAGAAAGCGATTTTGCAAATGGATAAGGTGGGTTTACTGTCGTCTGCAGGATGTACCAGAAAGCAGAAGCAAAACCCAGTCTTCCAGCTGTTGGGGGTTAGAGGGAGTTGTATACGAAGAATTGCCAAAACAAAGAAAGGAACTGTTCTTCTAGCCCCTTTGTTAATCTACACGATTTCTGCTTTACAAAGGTTACTTTGTTTCAATTGGGTTTTTCCCTAACATTCTCCTAGACCAATCTCTAGAAGGAGTGAGGGTAATAAGCAACACTGGACAAAGTGCAAATGCAGACCCTTGTGGAAACTTCCAGTCCTTGTGGAACATCTCCTAAAGGAACCCTTATCCGTACAGCAAATGTCTTGTGTGCCCTAATACATCTTCATCCTTCTATCTGTTCTCTCACAGTTAAGTACCATCCTTTTAGTACCTGAGATAATTAGGATGTGGAACACTGCACCCAGAACAGCTGAAACACTGAGCTCACGAGAATGAATCGAGCAGGGCTCTGTTAACTCCAGCCAGCAAATGTCAAGGCATTGCTTTGTACCAGTGTGTGAAAAGGAAGATACTGACCAGAGTACTAGTGGCTCTCTGAGGGGGTGCACAGGTGATGCTGCTGAGAGCTGGGAACTGCCTTGAGGCCAGAATTCCCCTGGAGTGCAGCTGGTGCCAGGCTTGACTGCAGTAAGGGTGGCAGAGAAAGCAGCAGGAGCAGTGCTGTCCCTCGGAACGGCCCTGCTGTTGGGATCCTCACAGCTGCTGGAAGCTGGGGTAGGATAATGGAGCAAATGGGAAATCCAGCTTGCAGGAGGAGAAGGGGGCACTTTGTGTTCTCCTGATGTATGGAATCACTCAGGCTGCTGGCAGTGAGATTTTTCCCTGTTCTTTTTGTTACTCTTAAAGTCTGTTTAACATCTCTCAAAGTCTCTGCATAGTTTTAACCTTTCCATACCAAGACTGGTTAGTTCTGATCCGAGGACATCCTTGGGTTGTAATTTGAAAAATCCCTGGAACTGTGCTAGTCTGAATCTGGCACATTTTTAATTTCTACACTTAATTGCTTTTTCTGCTAATGATTCTAATGGTATGGACTTGTTTTAATACAGCTGTTTGCACTGTTGGCTTCATGCATGCCTCTGATATTTGATATATTTCACATCCATCCCTTCTGAAGTGGGCACAAAGACTTTCATCTTTATTAGTATTAGGCCTGCAGCTTCAAAGATAGCAGAAACAGTTTCTGTTCTCCTCTTCCAATTTGGTGCAACAGGAATCTTCCAGAGGCAAATGTGTATTCCCATGAGCTGAGGGTGTATGATCACTTCAGCCTTCATCAGATTTGGCTGATTTCAAAATGAGATGATGACTTATTTTGTTGTTACTCCTTTTAATTATTTTCTCACTTTCCCTTGTGCTATGAACTCCCTGAGTCTTGATTTGATGTTACTTCCAGAAGTGCACTTAGCAGAAATTAGACATACCATAAAAAATTAAGAAATTAGGGTTAGATCCCCATCCAAAAAAACTTTTGTTTTTTGTAAACAACAGCATGAAATCTGAAAAGACATCACAGAGCTACTTCTGCTGAACTGTGAAGTAACAAATAGTATTAAATGATAGAAGAATTTACGTTTTTCAACAGTTCTTCAGTAAATGCCTGTATATGGTATATATGCCTGTATATAGTAAATGCATGTGGTTTGTCTTTGCAGCAGTACAACTCGTAATGCATCCTGCTCTTCATCTAAGAAGGTTTAAATAGTTCAGGTGAAAGTTCTGTACATAGGTATTTTTTAAAAATAATAATTAAAACCATCAGTTCTTTGTATTGTGTGTATCCTGTTGATAATCTAAAAAGAATTAGTCTAATTACTTTTAATAGAGTGAGCTTTTATTCTCTTTAAAATATACAAAATAATGAATTTGAAACCAGAATAAAGTTAGTACCCTATGAAGGAATGTATATCTGTTAGCAAGTCTGTATTTGTTAGATTTAAGAGAAGATATGTTTTCAAGTGGAGTTTTTAGTGCTTATGGTCCGGTGCTGTTCTTTGAACTGTAACACCTCAACTTAAAGGTTATTTAAAAAACTTTTCTCACTGCAGAGAATCTGCTAAACTTGCAGTGAAATGAGCTGTTTCAGTTACATTCAGTTCTATACAAATAGATGATAAATGAAATACCAATCTCCCCCTTTCTTCTTCTGAAGACCTAAACCTAAGTGAAGTGAATTTAAGACATCTCTGGATTAAAAGAAAAAAATTCCTGACCCTTGCTTTTTTGAACATCCTAAAAAATTGTATATGATGTTTATGTTTTAAAAGAATCTGAGTGAATGATGATCTCAGAAGCAAACTTCTTCATTCAGAGACTACAAATCCAAATTGTGTTAAAGTGCAACCAGCAAGAGGTGAATCAATTACTTCCCTCAAATCCTGTCAGTGAGGAAGGAGTCCTAAAAGAGTGAAATCAGCAATCATCAAGACAGATTTGCCAGTGTGATAAGGTAACTTGTCTGCTTTTACAGATGATCTGAAATATTTAAAAGATGTTAATGTATTCTTTCAAAAAACTCTAAAACAGCCAGGAACTGAAAAACAAGACCACCCTCACCCCCACCCCCCAAGCCCTAAACATTCTCAGTTGACTTTCATTCAGAAGTCTTTGGTTCTTATTCAGCTTCATAGTGGAGGTAGTCAACATTTGGCATCTGCTGCTTCATTTTTCTTTATAGCAGTGATGCTTTGATGTGCAGATAATATTTTACCTGTGGCATATTATAATCTTAACTTCAAGCTTTCAGTTTCAAACAAAACATCTGCCACTTTGGACCTTTCTACTTATTTTTTTTTAATTGTGCAAGATTTTAATAAAATTGACTTCTGCTAAGGTGCCTGGAAATAAGAAAAAAATATTAACATGGCTAGAAATTTCAATAAGCTATTAATTAACAATCTTCAGATTCCTCGTAAGAATTCCAAATGTATAGAATTATTTTTCATGCAATGCTATGAGGGATTGAGTAAACAACATTATGGACCATCAAAGTTTGTAGACACTGATATTGCTAGAATTCTGCAGGGGGAAACTGATTAGATATGAGAAATATTTACTTTCTTCTTCAGCCATCATGTGTAATATATATATGTTTAGTTATTGCAGAGCATTTATCATCAAGTGATTCAGACATCCCATTAATTGCAGTACTGGATTAGATTATGCATGTATTAATTGTTTTGTTCCTTCTAATTTTCATGAAGGCATAAGCTTGAGGGCTTGGTATTCCTATCTTGTTTGTTTTGCGGTTGAATTACTAGCTTCACCTATTAGTGTTGAAGCTGTTGATAAATTCTTTCTGTTGGGGATGCATTGGAATTCCTAGGCATAAAATTATAAATGAAGTGTGCGTGGAGATGTGAATCTTTATAAAAACTGTTCTTTTTCATATTCATTTCACTTGCTGCTATGCCCTGGAAAAATGCAGTGCCTTAATATAATTTCATTTAGTTGAAATTACTATAGTTTTCTTCTATTTTAAAATCTAAATAACTCTTACAGCATGGGGATTAACACTTGAGTCATTCTGTAGTGACTCCAAGTGTCACTAGGAGAAAATTCTTTCTATTTAACTTCTCTTTGGTAGACAGAGTTCTGGCATTTCATTTCCTTTTTGTCTTGAGATTCATGTGATGTGATGTGAACTTTCAATTCAACTTGTCCAAACTGCTCTTAAAAAATGCAGTCCTGTGCCTGTGAAATTAATAGTTCTACCTTTCTCCCCAAGGAGTTCAAATGAACTCAATAGAAACTGAACCAAAACTGGCATCCAAAACCCTTTCCAAAATAGGAGCGGAGAGACTGGAAAGTGGTTTTCATCAAGTACCCTAACCTAGTTTACTGTTCACCTAGGATAAACTATCAGGAAAGCAGGTCTTATTTATTGGTTTCCATCACTCATCAAGTGTTTGTTCTACCATTGACTCTTAAGGCAAAGCCTTTTTGTCCAGGCAGTCCACTTGGGCAGTCTTTGAGCTTCCCTGCTGAGGGTCTGCTTTCCTTTTATACTGTTGGCATGTTCTCCAGAAGATCAGGGGCACTGCAACCAAAATGCATTTTAAGCATTGATTTTCCCCAGCCCTCCCTTATGCCTGTATGTCTGTGCTTTTCAAAGAATTTGACGAATACTGAGGGGATTATATGGATGATTTGGCAAGAGTTAAAGTTTTTAGAAAAGTAAAGTGACTGATCTGGCTTCATTATGATCCTGAGTGACACTGAGGACAAGACTGTTGTGGAAAGCAGCATATTTCTCATGCTGCATTTCAAAATGAGCAGTGCTGATTGAGCAAATTATGTTGGAGGAATGTAGCTCTGTACAGCACTGCCAAGACCCTTGGGGACATCAGACAGTTTTAAAAGTTTTAAAGTTTTAGAACTTTTGTAGTTTTCAAAAGATTGACAAGTGGGAAACTTATCTGAAACGAGGGATATTGGAGTGACTTGGGAGTTTGAAATGTCACTTTTCATATCGTAACGGTGAAGCTTTTTTCAGATGAACCCATATAGACATTTTTGATATTGGCTTAAACATGACTTTCTGAGAAGATTTTTATATTAAAGACAGCAGAAAAAAACACATTAAATCATCTAGTGATAAAAGCTTGAGCATATTGTGAAAATAATCCCAAATCATTTGTAAACAAAATAAGTTAACATGGGAAATAAGGTGAACATTAGCAGCTCTAGGGAGCGAAGCCTAAATCACTATATCAGTAGGTTTCTGAAGATTGCAGCAGTGCATATAACCTTTTCAGTGGCATAAATTGTGACTGATGGTGCTTGGGCCCTGCTGTCAGTCCTCCTCAAAGACACCTCCTATACTAGATTAGCAGAACAGTCTTTTGGAAGTGTTTTTACATAAAATACCTTGTGCAGTATGCTAGCCTGTGGGATACAGGTCTCTTATGGATGCTCCATTATGCCTTTATGGTCTTTGGAAAAATACAAAGGTCATAGGAAAATAAGGATAAATTGTTTGCAAATGTGATGTTATTGTTCATCTGACTTCCCTGAAGAGTAAGGACTGAATGATCAGTTGGGCTCCTACCATTTGCAATTACCTGAAATGGAAAGTATTTTACTTATTTAGAGAGAATGGCAAGGGTTCTCTCCCTGAAGCTAGAAAATTTCTCTGTCCTGAGAAAACTGTCATCAGGTTGTCCAAATATCAGATTCTTGTTATTGTGGCCTGTCTGTAAAAACAGATCCTGGTTTCCACCTCTGCATGAGTTCAGTAGCCAGCAGGATCAGAGATGCATGGTAACAGAGTGATAAAACGTATTATTTCTCCATATGGTGATTTTATACTGTACAAATCTTTCTCTTTTTGTCTTTTTAGAACAACAGACAATTTGCTGTAGCTGGACTTGTGCTTTCTTTCTAAATTTATTCTACACATGCAAATACTGTTAAGTGTTGCATGATTTAACCTTCCATTCAAAGATATTAAAAATTTGATTTTGTACTTAGTTCTGTCTGCCTGAAAGTCTTCCAGTTCAGTAACCATTGCATTGCATTCATCTCTGCAGATCTGTATGGACAGTACATGACTACTTCCTGCAAAACCATCTTCTAGAAACCAAATTTTAATAAGATGAAGACATCACATTGTTCCAAAAGCTTTGTTTTAAGAGGCTAACACCAGCTAAAATACTTTTTTGCCTAAGTGGACATTAAACATGTAAAGTTTTTATGTCTCTGAATTTGGAAATATAGTGTAGTCCAGTTCAGGAAATACATAAAGAGATGCCAAATGATTTCTTTATATTTTCTTTGTTTCTCTTGCCTTTTAAACACAACAATATACTGGAAGTGCATATTGTGTGTATATGAGGTAAGCCTGGGAGGACTTTCAGCTGGTTTATGGAGTTTCCTGTAGCAGTGTCACTTCTGTATTGAGAGTTTTGTTTAGGGCCCTCTGCATTTTTGACAGTGAGGTGAATGCAACATGGGCTTCATTCTTACTGTGTAGGTAAAACTAGCCCTACATGTGCTGCATTCTTGCCTTCTATTGTAGTGCACAAACCCTTCAATCTCCGGTTTCCTTTTATGTCCCCTCTTACAGGACTTCATCACTGTAATTTTCTGACTAAAAGTGTTTTCAGTGATGCTTTTCAAAATGGTCTTGGGCAGCACATTTTTTTCAGAACTTAGAATGTGACTGATGATCTTCATAAATGTTTGAATTGCTATATTTATAACATACTCTACTGCGTAAAGAATTAAAAAAATAAAATCCATACAAATAGCAGAACAGTGCAAACAGCAAACCAAAGCATTTCAAGGCTGGTGATTCTAAAGATTAGGGTTTTTTTCTTTTTTTTCCCTTTTTTTTTCTTTTTCCTTTCCACCTCTTGAAACATGATCAATCTGGGGTTATTTTTTTCATTCTGAATAATACCTAAAATGAGAGAGAGCTGTTTAACACATTCTGTATCCATACAGTCTATTTATTCAGACTGAATTCCACATGGACCATGGATAATCTTTTTCCCAAATGTTTACTACTATCTGCTCTTAACAAGTGCTGCACAGTATAAACTGAAGGCACCATAAAGAAAAGGGGCACAATAAAATTCAGCCTTGCTTTTCAGCAAAGTCTGAGTTAAGATCCAGAAGTCCAAGTTTCAAATGGTTTGGATTTTAAAGAATTTTTTCTATAAAGGACATGAATCACATGAATTTAAAAGCATGTGAAGAGCCACAGCTAATATTAGGAAAGGAGCTACAAGTAGGTTTTAATTCATGGCATTGAAACTAATGCTTTTAGCAGAGGTGAAAGGAAATCCAGGTTCATTTCAGTGTTTTGTTGAAGTTATCTTCTTGCACTTGTAACCACTCTGTGCCATGCACAGTCTGGAAAGTCAGGGTAACCCTGCTCTGTTTCCCTGTCCCTTCCTATCTCGGCTGGTATGTGCAGCTTTTCGAGACAGGCTGACTGATACTCTGTGGGCATGTGTGTGGTCTCCAGTACTAACAAAGCTAATTTTGGATGTGGCTTCTAAGAGCTGTTGTAATAAAATTGAGAACAAATTGGAAGGGCTGGGTTTGAACATTTATATGTGATGATTTCTCCATTCACTTGAGTTTCTGTTGTTGCTGTAGATACTATTTATAGTTGTACTTCCTGTTGATGTTTGTTTACATTTTGGAATTAAGTTATGTTTTTCAAAACTTTTCTAAATCAGTTCCCATAGGAAAAAAGAAACAATTATTTTTAGTAACAGAATTGGAAAGATTATGGATTTGAAAGCACTATTATTTCTTCACCCAAACCTCCCAAACACATAAGACTTTAAAAATACTTTTTTTATTCTTCTTTATAAAGTAAATAAATAACTTTGTTATCTCCTAGTAGATATAAATATCTCCAGCTGGGCAAACCTTTTCCTGGTTTCATGGTTAACTGTGTTTGCTTCCTGGTCTCTCTCAGTATTAAATGTTCCTGTGTTTCTTTTCTACTGAGATTTTTCATGTAGAGCAAGTTGTACTTTCCTAAGGAGACTTGCAATTAATTTAATCATGTGTTTCTTAAAATGTGAGTGAGTAGCATTCAAAAGCCTTTCCTGAGTTTTGTTATCATTCAGGACCACCCAATTTACCTGTGCATTATTAAAGAAGGCTGAACCTCATGTTCTAGCCTTCCACAAGATGAACCTGGGAAATGGATCCATCACTGTATACTGTTATGCTTTGCTTCAGCTTCAAGAGTTTTCAATTGAAATCATTTTGCATAGAGGGACTTTTAAGTGGAGATTACTTCAAATGCTTCCCCCTTCAGCAGGGGAAGGGGAAATAGGAAACAGAAAACACGAAAAATATTATGTAGCAGATTGATGCTCTGGAATATAGCAGAAAAGAAAAAATATTAAGGATGGTCTCGTTGCAGGAGGATGAGGAAGTCTCCACGAGCTCCTGTGTTGATGAGTGAAGGCCAGGTATTTAGGCTGATGACATTTGTTGTCTGCCCTGCATGCTGTTGATCATGCAGCTGTTTACTGTCTGCCAATCCTTGTATTGGTCGGGGGAGTGATCCACTCACAATCATGGTTTTACCTTGTTTTCCTTTTCCTCTCCTCTCTGTCCCTCTGTCTCTTTTCCACCATTTCTCCGTCTATTTTATTGTGGCTTTGTTTTTGTCAGCACACTTTCAGATACTGCTTTGACATTCAGAGACTATACCACAAATGTAAATGAATTGTAAATCATTCAAAGAAAAAAAAAAAAGGAATGGAATTAACTATAATATACTGCCTTTAAAATTTTTAAAGCACTTTCTGCTGGACATTTGATATCCTTTCCTCTTTATAGTATTGCACCTGCAGAAAAAAATCATAATTCTGGATTAATTTGATAAATATATTAATAGCATTAGTTGTAAGAAGAGGCCAGAATTTTCTTTCCTTAAGTGATGCTTCTTCTATCTGAGATGACTCTGTCAGAAGACAGAAACAGAGAGAAATTCTTGACTAGAGACTGTATGTTATGAGATGGTTACTTGCTGTATAATAATTCTACTATTAAAAAAACCACTGAGACAAGAAAAAATGGAAAAAGAAAACCCAAAAAGAAAAGGATGAGCTTGGTATTTATTTTATCCATAAGAGAAAGAACATTACTATAATAATTTTAACTGCTAATTTTTGTTTACAGAGTACTTTGTTAATTTTTGAGTAACTGGAATATGTATTTGTCTTATGGATATGCAATGTACTAATAATGCTATTTTTTTAGGATAAAGAAAGCAGATCATATTATTATCAGTCCATTATAAAATAATTCTAACAGGCTTATGAATTTAGCATAGATGGAATTCCTTTCATATTCAAGTCAGCAGGGGCTTTAATATCAATTCCAGTGTAGCCAAGGCTTTACCTGTGGACACTGGAATAAATGCTTATTGAAACACTCTAGAATAATTAGACCTTTGAGCATGTGATAACAGGAAAATGTTACCTCATCTAACATTTAGCAATAGGAATTCTTTATCTTGGCTATAACCTAGTATTTATCTAGTTTTAAAAGACATCGAGAAGTTCAGGACCAAGACTGCCTTCCAAAAGAAATTGTTCTGAAAACAGATCTCAATAGAGGTTAGTTTTAATGCAAGAAGATTTACTGTGGAGAGAAAAAAAACCCGACAACAACCAGCCAGCCAACCAATTAAAAAAACCCCAAAAACAAAACTACCAAAAAAAAACCACCCCACCAAAAACCACCACTGTTTAATTGCCATTCTCTTCTTTGAGCAGAAGCCAGAGTACTAGGCAAAGTGCTGGTAGAATACTTGAAGATTATAAAGTATGAACTTGTAAAGTAAAAGTATAAATTCATTTTTGTTTCTTGATGCAATTTGGAATCAAAAAAGGTTTTTTTGCTTTCTGATTAGACATTATCCTCTTCTGCAGGACATGAAGTCACATACTTTAAAGTCAAACTTTATTAAATCTGTTACTGCGGTTTCATGCTCTGTAACCCACTGATGTCTTCCCCTCCTCCACCCCTCTGTCCTCCCTTTCTTTTTCTTCCTTTTGTCCTTCCCTGTTGGGCCAGGTGCCAAAACTGAGGGTTCCTGAAGATCAATTAGAAAACTACTTCTTCTCTGCTCACTTCATCTGTGTTCAATCCTTAACATAATGTGAAAGGGAGAAAGACCTTTAGCCAGCAGTCAAATAGTGTATGATATTCACTGCCTAAGGTAACAGTACAAGCTGGAACTCAGAATAGTAACTGAAGAAAAAAGAAACAGGTTAAATTGTAGGATTTAAAAAAAAACCAACACACTTTTTCTATACCTTCATCTTGAGTTGTGTGAACTAGAATTTTTTCACATGTCTTTCCAAGTGTGTGAGTTAAGTATGTGTCAGAGGGAGGAGTAATGTAAACAAAAGGTAATATTTATCTTACTTGTTCCTACTTTGTTACTTTGTATCCATATGATACTTTATAAATTGTATTTCTTAAATTTTCTAATTTGGGGTAATATGTAACTGTTCAAATTAGCAGATTTCTAGTTAGAAGTTGAATTTATCATGCTGTGGTGTTGACAGATGACACGTGCATATTGTGTGTGTTTACTATAGGTAATGCTCATCTGTCTTTCTAATTTCTTGCTAATACTTGAAGAATCATGTCAAGACTTAAAATGCATAGCTGTATCATAGAAGCAAGAGAAAATGGAAAATCCACAGAAGATGTGTCTCAAGAAATGTATCCCAGAAAAGCTGCAGACCATACTCCTCAGGGAAGCTCTCTTAGGAGATACAGCAAGTCAATATTAAGTTTTCTTTTTCTTAGTGCTGGAAAAGTCGATGATGAAAGCAAACCCCGTGAGCTTCAAAAACATTTCCTGTGCAACTTGAAGCAAAAGTTTGGGAAGAAGAGACTGCTTGCTTAGGTTGAAAACTGGCTGGATGTCCAGGCTTGAAGGCTCAGCTGGCTGGTGGCAGGTAGTGATGGACAGTGAGGAGTGTGGGCTTGTTTTGTCTGAGGAAGAGAAGGCTGTGAGGCTGCCACAGCAGGCCCCCAATTGCCTGAAGAGCAGTTGCAAGGGATGGACAAGTTAAACTCTTCCTGGTAGAAGGTACAGAGTGTAACACCAGAACAAATCCTGAAAAAAAAACCCAACAAAACAAACAAACAAAAAACCCTCCCCAAAACCAACAAAAGAACCATGGCTAAAAATTGCAGCTTGAGAAGATCAAATTTAATGTTAGGAAGAAACATCCTACCTAGCGAGGTAGTGCAGCAATGGAACAAGTTATCCCAAGGCACTGTGGAGTTTGCATCTGTGAGGGGCTTTGAGCATTGTCTACAAGATGCCAACCCTCCAATGACTGTGCTGCTCTCCTGTGAGCAGGAGCCGGGATTGGAGGTCTCCAGAGGTCTCTGCATAGCTGTATTTGAATGACTTTGAGTCACTTTGCTCTGATAGCCATTTTATGTGCAAACAATATAGAACAGAGGTATGTGTCTTCAATTTTCTGCCAATAACAGATGATTTTCCAGTTTTTCTTTTGTGCCTGGCAAAAAGAGTTAAATTTCTTTTGGCTGTTGTATTCAGATAATAGCTAAGAAGTGCCTGGAGGCAACTGAATCAGAGACAAGACAAAAAGAGGTACCCCTCTGTGGCTTGAGTTACTGCTTTTGAAAGCAAGCTTACTGCTTGAAAGTCTGCTGAAAGAGGGAAAAATAGCATGTTGTGTTACATTTCAAGAATTTCTTTTACAAAGTCTCAGTTTCTGTACAGATGGGTATGTTGTAAAAATTGTATGGGAATGCTGCCTGGAAATCCTTTTAATTAGTTAAAAACCCCTGTTTCCCTCTCAACTTCTGTGGTAATGATCAAGTAGTTATTGGCATCTTTTGTTTCTCAGTGTTAAACCAGAAAATTCACAAACTGCAACATTGCTGTATATCAGAAAAATTTCTAATGCTTATTGGTAAAGATTTGAAGTTCAGACTTTTTTTCGTGTTTGGATTTGGCTTTATTTTTTTTAAACACTGATAGCCACACATTAGCAAATGTTCTTTTTGAAGGCCTAAAAGTTGTTTTTCATAATTTAGGACTATCAGATGAAATTACCCAAATAATATGTATTAAGACTGTGTGATTAGCAGTGCTGTTGTCCTGTTGTGGAAAAACTGTAGTTTTAAGAAAACGATTTAAAAACTGTTTTTTTCCAGTACTGTGTGACCTTTTGAGTGAATCAGTACTGAGGTCATTATTCCACCCATGGTGCTTCTCTCTTCTTCTGCAATTCCCCTTCTGCCTCCTGAACTGCATGCAATTTGTCTGAGTTTTAACCGTGACCCTTGCTAAAATGCAGAGATTACAATGTACTAAGAAAGAGGTATTTGCTGTATTTAAAAAGTGTCAGTGCTGATCTTTGTGAAATGTGTTGTGCCCATGGGGGAAAAGACTTCCTTTGAAGTAGGCAGGAATGAGCTTGTCTAGTCGGTGGGTTTAATTTCAGTTTACAGTGGCATCTACTGATCTGTTCGGTGATACTGTGGTTTTTCATCTGCATTACTACACTGGTGGAAGGGTTAGGCACTGCCGTGCTCTCAGAATTCCTGGAATCTTGTAATTTTGAGGAGCAGGCTTTCTGTACTCGTGGATATATGAATCTGGTGATAGCATCTTGTACCACATCAAAGACGACTGCGGCGACTCATTCTTCAACTCATTGAGGCTGCGTTAACCGTGTGCCGTCCTTTCCTAATGGGTGTAACCGTGTCGTATCTCTAGGTCAGCTCAGGGATTTTTCCTGTCTAGGCTGACTCATTTCCAGGACTTTCTCCTGAAGATGATCTCAGTTGCTCATGGTCTGCTGAAGCTCTTTACTGAAGATGCAAACACATCGTTTTGGTCCTTGTCTGTCCCCATTTTTCCAGTTGTCACCTGGCTGAGATGGTGCCTCATCTACCTCAGTCCTCGCCTAAACGGATGCTGCAGGGTTTTTCAATGCTGTTTATACAGTAATAATTTTTTCCTACTTTTTTCCTTTTCTTTTTTTGACAGTGTAGGGGCGTCAGGATGAGGGTGGGGAGGATGGTTGTTCATAGAGAGGCAGACAGCCCACAGCAGCTATGTATATAGATTGGGAGTTCTACAGCTGACTGCTGTAAATCTGAGTGAGCTTGTTACAGCCTTTTTAGTGTAACTTAGACTGATTTATTCCTAAAATAAAGCCAGGAATTGCAAAGTCATTCCACAAAGAACAAAAACTGTAGTCTCATTTTAGCCATGCACAGACAGCTGTGCTTTTCACACACTCTACCTAAAAGCAATTTTCAAACCAAGTATGAACTCAGTAGCAAATCAGCATTTTTTGGTAGAAAAAGGCTAGAGTTTTGAGATACAGTGGTACAAATTTTGTAGAACAGATAAAAAGGAGTATTGCAGCTTATCTGAAGAGAAATGAAAAGCTTCATTCTCCAGTGACAGCAATTACTTGCCTTTGTAGTCATACAAAATAATTCTTTTGTAAGACAATATATTCCACTGTGCAAAAGCAAATATTTGAAATGGAGCAAGTGATGTGTGGGGGAATTTGATATGTTCATGTAACACTGTTGTGTGTAAAGCAAATAGATATTTTTCCATTACGAATGGGGGAACTTGAAGGTACTGGAGATGCAGTTCACTAAATAAGTAGATATCTCTTCATTCCTTTCCCCCTTTTTATTGACTTCTCATTTGATATGCCTGGACTATTTACAGTCCTTACTTGGAGTGCTGTTATTATCAGTGCCCTGATGATGCAAAAGAAAACATTTTTTAATTATGCTGTGAAATTTATCATGCTTTGTAATCCTGCTTGTGTTTTTAAAGACAAAACGTGCCACTAAGTATAGTGTCATCAGATACCACACTTTGACATGTTTATCTGAAATTGTGGTCCTTTGAATGCTTTGGAAACAGCACTCTCTGCACTAATCTCTGGGAAAGTAATTTTTATTATTGTTGGCTCCCATGTTTAGCATGCAGCTCTCAGCTGACAGACTGTACATTATAGAAAAATGTTTGTGACTCAGCTAACAAAAACCCAATGAAGTATCTAAATTAGGAATTCTGGTTTCATGCCTTTTTTACTTATTACTGCGTGCTGTCCTCTCTCACTGCAGTCAGTCCTTTGCAAGTGTGTGTGGATGTTGGCAAGACCACACTACATTAGTTTGATATAAGCAGCCATTCTACTTAAAAGAAAATTTGCCATTTTCATACCACGAGGAGAAGGCACAAGTCCAGGAGAATAGAAGGCAAAAGTTTGTCAGACTTTAAATTATATTTAAGTATAGATTGAGTCTTTAAAAATAGCAATGCAGTGTCTGTGGCTTCTTCTCTTGCAGTACATTCATTTAGCTATCACCCTTTATATGTGGCTATATTAAGGTACAATTGCAGTGTGTATTTTTGTAGACAGAAGTATGTATGTCTTTTATAAATTCAGATGAATGTCCATCAGAATGCTGCTTGTAAAGAAAAGTCAGAAAAATAAGGTCAAATATCTAACTGGAAAAAGCAATGAATAGCTGAAAAGAAAGTAATATGCAATCTTCAATATAAAATTACAACCTTATTTTGTTACTAAGTTTATTAATAGCTACCTCTGAGAATTCCTATAATTTACTGAATGAAATATCAATCCGACAATATACAGGTTTTAGAAGAATTCTTGTCTTATTGTTATTGTATGGACTTTTTAAGCAGAAATTCTTGCCAGATGAAGAAAAGCAAACAATACCAAAACTTTGGGAAAAGGCGAAGGAATGAGGATTGATGCCTCTCTTTTCTGTGCTTTCTGTAGGTGTGCAAGACCCTCACCATGAGAAGATAATTACTGTGACTACTAATGGGAGTATTCACAGCCCCAAGTTTCCACACACGTACCCACGCAACACTGTGCTAGTGTGGAGATTAGTGGCACTTGATGAAAACGTGTGGATACAGCTTACTTTTGATGAAAGATTTGGGCTTGAGGACCCAGAAGATGACATTTGCAAGTAAGTTACTTTCCCTTTCACTTAGGAAATTCTGAAAGGAGGTGATTGGAGATGAAAAAAAAAATATTGCTGGAGTTTTGCAAAAATCGACACTTGAATGTTAATTTATTTATAAAATGCATCTTTTAAAGTATTGGTTTATGGTTTTCTTTTATAGTGCTAGAGGAGGTTTTCATGCTTGAAAGCTCTGGGGTGCTCCCATTTTTACTTCTGCATTCAGTATCTAGGCCATATATATATTACAACACAAAACTGTGATATATTTAATCTCCCTCTCAAGTAAAAGTTTTGACATCTGGGAAAATATTCTTGACAGAATGTTAGGATTACGAATGTTCAATTTTTACAGAGTAAATTCTGGTAAGGTACCTGAAGCAGAATTCAGGTCGTGACACAAAGTACTACACTGCTGTTTAAAACACTCCTACACACTACTCTACAATATTTTAGTGGCCTTAAATTGTCAAGTTATCTATGAAAAACAGCACTTCAAGTACTCTGCTAATTGACATTCTTCAGTGGTACTGCTTTTTCCCTGACTTCAATAAATATCTGTGTGCTCAGTCGCTGGCAAAGGTTTCCATAGGACTTATGGAATCTGTTTCCTTCCATGATTCTCAGCTGAGGGGTTTGTAATTTGGGAGGGAAACAGTCGTGACACAACAGGCATCAGCACAGATGTAGTTCTGAAGCAAGCCGTGCGGTTGATAAAGTTTTGGGTGTTTTGTGAGGCAGTAGGACTGACACAGACACTTCCTGTGGGAGGGCGAAAGAGGAGAGATCCTAAATTCTTGTATCCTCTATCTGTCTGTCATCTCAGCAGCACATCATAAAAAGTCCCGATGTGTGAATGGTGGTACATTGGCTGGACTCTTCAGTAAATTAGGTAGCAGGAAAAAATATGTCATTTAAATGGCATACTCTACTCTGATGCATTCCTGGAGGGGTACTTTGCATGAGATTTTTGTTTCAAAGTAATTTTTTTGTTTGTTTTGTTTTTCTGGTTTGATTTTTATTTTTGTGTACATCATATACACATTTGACTTGATTCCTGCTTTAAGTTTTTCAAAAGTTTTTTAAGTAACTGTTATTCCATTGGTTTTACATCTTATATCAACTTTTGATAACAAATTTGTATTTTTTAGAGGTTATTTTTGCACTTATCCTTGATTTGGGAGTAGGTGTTTGTAACAGATAGGTAAACATCTTCCTTTCATAATTCTAAAGGAAGTAATTACCAAGGCCATATCAGTATTATATTAATGGCTGTAAACATATGTTTGCTTGGATGAGTGCACTCTCTTTGCACAATAAGTCTTTAAGTAGAAACTTAGCTTGCTTTTTCTTTTCTTTGCATATGGCAGAGTGAAGTGGCAAGTGAAAGAAAATCCAGGTAGGGTAACTCATTCGTCCACTTGCAAAAAGAGAAGTAAGATAAGTTAAAATATTTTATAATATTATAACTAGAATAGTATTTTAATTGGAGTACATTTATTTTAAGTAAACAATGTGCTAAATACAAAAGGACTGATAAATTAGAAACAGTAATAAGTCACTCATAATCTTCACTCAGTTATGATCTTACCATGCTTGCATTTGTGCAGGGATACCAGGAAGTTGTGTTGCAATTCCTGATACATCTCCTACTGAGAAAATACTGGGCCTTTTGGCTTGGAAGATTAAAAGGAGAGTTTTATTTCTCTCTGAGAAAGATTTGTATTTTTGATTTTAACCAGGATTCTTCTAGGGTTCCTCTGAACTTCAATTTTAGTAACAAATTCAGTAAAGGAAGAGAAATTGCGCCTTGTTTGATGTAAAGGGAGTATGAATAACTAACAAATTGAGGAAATAACTAAAAAAAGACAGATTAAATATGTAAAATAATTCTACACAGGTCAAGGAAGTTACTAGTTACCTGAGTAATATCTCTTTATGAATTATGTCTTGTATTTCTTACCTCTTAGTGTTCCTAATAAAGTTATTTCTACTTCTTCCAATACTTGCTGTAGAAAAACTAAAAGGTTTTTTTTAATTGACTACATCCCACAGTATTTATTACTATACTGTGTTTCTGCCATCTTAAAACACACAAATCAGTGTTGATGATGTAGAGTTCTCAACAATTTCTCCAAAAGCAAGTTTATATGACAAAGGACAGAATGAAACATCACATGAAGTTTAATCTATGTTTAGTGTAAGCTTAATTCTATGCCTTTTGCTCTGACATATGACTGAAACTAAGTAAAAGCTGCAGCCAGAAAACATTAGACTTTCTATGCAGTGTACAGTGCATATCAGGATATTATTTTCTTCCTTCTGTACTGCATGAGACAATCTCATGAGTTCCCTGCTGTGATCATTGTCACAGTTTTCAGTCTCTCTACCTGTTTCTTAAGGTGCTCATCCTGGGTAATGCCAGAACTTTCTCCATCATCTCTTAGACTGTGGTGCCCTGAAGTGTCAGCTCATAGCGCAAATGAGAGAATATTCTGGAGTATCTCAGCTTAACATAATTAGCAGTTTTTAAATCTCATAGTAATTCAAATATTGCTCCTACCTTGGAGAAAAATAAAACTCAAACATACCCAGTTGTACAAATGTTTTTTGTTTAACATAGTTCTGTAACAGGAATATAATAGTAGTGGTAACTAAAAATGTTACAGATGTATCCTGAAGCTATGGCAAGTTTTTTCCTTATCTGACCTCCACATTCAGAATTCTTCCAAGTCAGTTCTGACATTTCAAGCTATTCAGTGAAATCTTTTCATCTAGAGCAAATATCACATATTACAGATATTTTGCAGGTGACAGTTTAGCCTCTACTTCAAATATTTTCCCAAATACAAATCAAAGTGATCCTGCATGGTTGTTATTTTTTTTTTTTTTTTACACTTGGTTTTTACTTGCTGTTGAACTTACATTATTTACTAATGTAGCAAATTTGCATTACAACAAATTCTAAGTTTAAGGCCAGCCCTTCTGACTCACTCTCACTTGGAATAATATTAACATGCATGTTCTGCTAATTCTCAACAATCTTCAGCATGATTGCTGTGTAAGTTTAAATTACACGGTTTTTAGAATAAAATTCTGATATTTTGCCTGTATTTAACCAGGTGATTTTTATCTTGATTTTACAATGGTAATGTACTTGAAATTCATGCCCACCATGTTTACATTCCTTTAAAGATAGTCAATGTTTTTTGGTTTTGTTTTTCTGGGTTTTTTTGGTTTTTTTACAATAGTTCTACTTCATCTGCACTTTGTCCTTCCTGTGGACAAAATGTTAAGAATCCCACTGTGTCCTTTCCAAAGTGAACACAAACTCCACTTTATTTGGAAACTAGATCCATGCATGTATCTAGAAGAGATTTATGTTGTTTGGATGACAGTAGGGATATATAAATCTCTGCAATATTACAGTAATTTCAGATTCATACACTTTGTTTGATTTCAGTTGTGACTTGCAAAAGAAAAATGTTACAAGAAAAAAATCCCCCCTTTAAACCAAGCAAAAAGGAGAAGTATGTAACTCTTGGGTGTTTTGTGCAGTACTGTTTACGTGGTAGAAGTGGCAGTGAATTTCTAGCAAAGGAATTGTGAATTTGGATTATGTATGCCTGCCCTTTCTGATGAAATAAAAATGCAGGGGTTCTGCTGTTGATATGACAGGTCATTATTTTCATGATGCTAGTCCCTCAATCCTATTTTAATCATAAAGCCGTTAGACTTCTGTGCCAGACAGCTCCTATTGCCAGGGAGCTGCTGTAACTCTTCTTGACCAAAAACTGACTTTTGCTCAGCTGTTGCTTGTTGTTCAAATTTCTTGCTTTCTGTTGATAAACATATGAAGTGATAACAGCTTTATGATGAACTCCTCTGTGACAGGAAGACATAGATTTAGCTTTCTTCCAGTAAGAACATAGAAGTTACAATCCCTTGAAAGAAAGTCTGGTGATGTGAAATGGTTTTTCATTGGAGCATTACAATCAAGGCAGAAATAGGAAAGGGAAAGAACCTTTCTTCCATCAGGAGCATGTATCAAACTTGCTCTCCCCAGTGCATGGAGTGGCTCTAGTTGTTCATCTGAGTAGTGTTGCAGCTGTTCTTTCTAATCATCTGATGATTACAGTCTGACTTTTATTATATATAGTAAAACACAGAAATGTGTCACAAATCCAAAGTGCAATTACTGTAGATAAGGTGATAAGGATAAAATACATGAGTAAAAGGCTGTGTAAATAACTGATAGTAGAATAATAAATACCCTTTTTACCACCATCATCATATTAGAATGGATACACTAATTTCTGACTCTCTTTAGCCCTCTAGTAATTTAAATTATCAGCTATAGTTAGTTAGTTTGTTTTGGGGGGGAGGAAGGCTTTTAGCAGCTGCAGATGTGAATCTGTTCATTTATATGTACAAGTAAAGCATTAACCTACAATGTTTTGAAAGAAATTTAAAAGCTTGTCTACTTGATATGTGTAATTTGTAGAACTTCTTCCTGCAGAAAATTAGTTAAGCTGAAAGCAGCCACCAGTGCTAAAATAGGGCAAAATCTATGCGACTTGTTTTTCCTCTTCCTGTCAAATTCAATACTTAATTTTTAATCCTGGAAATATTCTTCCTCTGAGGATTCTTAGTATGATGCTTTATTATTCAGTGCCACATGTATTAAATTCAGTACCTCCCCTTTTCATGTTTCCTTAGGCTGCTTTCCTTCACTGCAGATCTGTTGTGACTGAGCTATTGCCTTCCATTCATGGAACATCAAGGTTCTGTGATAGAAGCTGTAATCCAGACTGCTTCAACATTCATATGTGTTCCTAATGAATGCATTGTAAGGAAATTGTTGATAAGAATAAAAAAAAAATAGGTTTGGCTTAGTCTGACAGCACTGAAAAAGTGTATCAAAGAGGAGACATACAGACACTGTCTTTCATCTGGAGCTATGAAGAAGGAAAGTATTTGCTTAGCAATCTTTTTTCTCCTTTTTTACATAATTTGTTTCAAATTGGTGCTAGACGTTGATAACTTATAGTAAACACAATAAAAAGAATAAACATTTTGTTACCTAATTTTCCACAGACCTTTCTGTGTAATATAAGACAGAATGAGTTGCTTGCACTATGTGGAGCTTTCTTTCTTGTTATTATTACAAATCTGAATGTCTAGTATGTGAAGTAAAATATGAATGCGTAACTATGACTCTCTAATGCCTCAGTAAAAAAGTCAACAGAACTTTTGCTTCTGTTTTGCTCCTTTTTATGGAAGCACCTTGCAACATCAAGAGTGTGCATGCACAAAAGGATAATGTCAGCATCATTTTCTTCTATTCAGAAAAAATTCCATCCCACACCCTGCCCCCTAGGGAAGAAGAAAAGTTCGTTTTTCTTGTTTTACCTTGGGTGCGTTATAGAGTCAATGTAGGTATATGTGTGAAGACCACACTAATATCAAACATAGATTTGTGAAAGAAATATAACTCTTAACATAATGTAAGTATTACTTCTGGGGCTTTTGAGGGCAACAAGTTCCTGATCAAGGTCTAGTTCCCAAGAAAATTATTCTCTGGACAAAATTGATGGTCTGAATTTACTGTCAGTGTTAAATTATTCTTCTTGACTGTGGCTACAGAGGGTGAAGTTATCTCCTGAGTAAGTACAAAGTTCAAGTTGGCTTTGAATAACTGGATAAAGATCTTTAAGTGAACTCTGTATTTAAAGTGGAATTGGTGCAGCCAGTGTTCATGGTGACTCATGTTGCTAAGTAGCTGGGCTGCTGGGATTTTTACTGCTTCCCCACATGGTTCTGAAGAACGGCTTGCTGCTGCCACTTTTATTTGAGAATTCGGAAAAGAATCCCCCCAAATTTTAAGGCTTCAAACTGGGAAAACCCCCAAAACATTGAGTACCAAAACCCACAAAATCTTGGAAGCAGAGATGAAAGTTATAGTGAAGACTAATCCTTAAAATTCTTTTCTTACAGCCGTCGCCTTAGAATTTCAGTATGTTCCATCTTAACCACCTGTTTTTTATGAGATAATCACAAGTGGTATGGTGTCCAACAAGGGCAAGTGCTGGATTCTGCACTTGCCCTTGAAATAGGGCAACTACTCTGGGTGTTCAGACAGGCTGGGGAATGTGAGGTGGTGGAGAGTAGTGCCATGGAAAAGGAGCTGGGGGTCCTGGTCCATGGCAAGTTGAATGTGAGTCATTGTGCCCTGGCAGCCAGGAGGGCCAGCCCTGTCCTGGGGGACATGAGGGGCAGCATGGCCAGCTGGGCAAGGAAGGGGATTGTCCCCTCTGCTCTGCACTGGGGCAGCCTCACCTTGAACACTGTGGCAGTTTTGGGTGCCACAATCTTTAAAAAAAAAAAAAAAAAAAAAAAAAAAAAAAAAAAAAAAAAAAAAAAAAAAAAAAAAAGATGAAGGTGTTAGTGAATGTCCAGAGTAGGGCCACAAGGATGGTGAAGGCTCTGGAGGGGAAGCTGTGTGAGGAGCAGCTGAGGTCACTTGGTCTGTTCAGCCTGGAGGAGACATCATTGCAGTTACAACTTCCTCATGAACAGAAGAAATGCAGGCACTGATCTCTCTCTGTGGTGACCAACCATGGTTCCCAGGGGAATGGCCTGAGGTTTTGTCAGGGCAGGGTTAGGTTGGATATCAGGAAATGGTTCTTCACGGTGATAGGTACTGGAACAGGCTCCCCAGGGTGGTGGTCACAGCACCAGCCTGACAAGGCTCAAGAAACATTTGGATAGTGCTCTTGGGCACATGGTGTGACTCTTGGGTGTCCTGTGCAGGGTCAGGAATTGGACTCAGTGGTCTTTGTGGGTCCCTTCCAACTCAGAATATTCTGTGATTCTGTGAGATTTGAACATGGGTGGGCTGGGCTATGTTTAGATGACTCTACATAGCAGAGATACTGAACTGTTTCATAATTGGCTGTAACTTCTACAAAAATGAAACTGTAACTGAGTTAAAATTTATTATAGCTCTGTTCTATGACTCAGATCCATTTGGAAAGGAATGATTCATTACTATACAGAGTTATAAAAAGCATATGAACTCTCATTCCTCAATACAAAATATTTAATTTTTTTTCCAATACTAAATAGCTAGTTAATCATTTTTATTCAAAGTCTGAAAGGGGAACATATAATTTAAATGGTTTGGATGAGTTCTAGCATTCAAGTGCCTTGGTCTAATTGAAATACTGATGGCAGAGAATTAGTATGAAGTACTTAATTTAATCTGAAGTCCATTGTCGCAGCACTGATGTTTTATCAGTGGCAGAAAGGTGGCATTTTAGGAACAGTGTGTAGAAAATTATATGCAACTTGTGTTAATACAGACTGATGGAGTAATTTCTTCTGATGTTTGTGGAGTGTTTTTTTATGGTTTTGATTTTTATTTGTTCAATCCATTTGCAAGGCAATTGAAAAATAGTGCCAGCACAGGAGAGGTTTGGATGCTAAATGGATAAATGGAGGATGAGAGTGGGGGATGAGGTAAAAATTTGTAAGAAGTTATATGGATTCAGGAACAGAGTCCTCTGATTATCTAAACATTGTTCTTTTATATATATAAAAAGTAGTTTTATAGTATAAAGGTTGCATCTCTCATGTGAGTTGAAATGTAACAATATTATTTCAATTTCATGAACAGAATTCTAATGAAGAATCCAGCAGACTCATGCTTCCTGCTTTCTTATTATTTTAAACAAAAAAGGAGTGGATTTTTTGTGTAAGAAGAAATATCTGGATCAGTTTCTTCTCTATTCTGATTTCACCGAACAAAACTATAGTGGGATATTTTTTAGCATTTCCATTGGGGTTTGGTGGTTTGTTTTTTGGTTGTTTTTTTTTTTTAGAAAGATGTTCCTTTTGGACATTGCATGATTCCAAAAAAGCCCCATGCCACGTAATTCAAGCATTTACTCGTCTTTCAGCTGATCCCATCCTTTTGGTTTTGCTGCTGTCCACTGTTCAGTGTGGCAGAGGTATGTACTGTATCCAGAAGTCTATCCTTTCTTTTGGAATCTCTACTGCTTATTAAATACCATTGCTTGATACCATTCTCACGATAAGAGATTGATAAGTGTGACAAAGCAGGTATCGCAGGCAATAGAAGACAACAAAAACAAATCAGAAAAGCAAAGCTCAGTAGGATTCTAACTGAGGCTACTCTGTAACACACAAGGGCTTCAAGGAGAATAAACTCTTCTATTGTACAGAAGGGACTTAAAGCTGGAAAACTGTATTCCCTAAGCAAGTCAGAATGAAACATTAGAAAGGAAAAGTGAAGGAGATGCTTCTGAGCAGAGGACAGCAGAGCACAAGAGATGTGATCAGAAGGGCACACGCACAAACCTGGAGACTGCATTCCTGCCCAACCGCTTTTCCCTCTATTTCAGTAAATCCAGCATTCATTTTTGGTATCACTGTTGCTAGAGGACACTATAATAGACATTATTTTGGAAGTAATTTGACACCTGTTTTCACAGTCCAAATGAGTGTGTAGGAGGGTGATTGCTGATAAGTGGGCAGTTGACATAATCACTTACTCCTTCTTCAACCAGAGACTACAGTCATTGACTTTAAAAAAAAATTAGGCTCCTTAAAGTTTCTTCCTTGTCCTCTCAATCTCAGGCAAGCTGTTTGAATAAAGTAAACTGTGTCCCCACTATCAAAATATTTTTGTAAAGGGTCGTAATCCTAATTTATTGCTTCTAAAATTGTTTTATGTTACCGTAGTTGGCAGTGTTTCTAATGGTAAAGACCAAAGTTATTTTCTTTGAATGTGAATGTGGAACTGCTGGGTCTTGCTTCTTTCTAGGGTGCTCTGGGAACAGTTGCTATTGATGGAGTTCTCCTGCTCTCACCCTACCACTTATTAAAAAATATAGAAGTAAATCTCTACTTTCAGGGGCAGAAACGCATGCTGTGGGCCATCAGCACCTGAGCTCTGGGACACAGACAGACCCTGTAGCCACCTGTAGTTTCTGATGTGGCTCAATTTAGCTCCTGATGTCAAGACAAATGTAAGTTGCAGTCAGGCCCAGCAACATAATCTAAAGTTACCCTGTGTAGTGTATAAATATGCCAGTTTAAGTATAGCATAAACTCCCTTACTGATGCTTTCTGGTTACTGGAAGTCTAAGTACAGTCCTGATGTTACACTCACCATCAGGTATATAAGCAGGATTAAACAGGAATAGCAGACATTCCAACTGTCCTGTTCCTAGGTGGACAGTGTGTTTCTTCCCCTGTTGTGCAGCTTTCCCTTCTTACCTTTCTCCATTTGTACTCTCCTTTCTTATCTGCCTCTCACTAAATGTTGTCCTTGCTTCCTTAAGTGTATCATCAACATTTTAATAAAGTATGTTTCTCACATGCAATTGTAGTCAGACAGCATTACCGGCAAATATTTTCGGTCAGACAAGTTAGTAACAGTTCAGTTTTGCACTCAGTGCTGCTCCATTAGGATAAAGTAGAAGTAAAATGTGAGGTAATTTGCATCGATCTGGTCATCAGGAGATCTGAGAAGATGCATGTGCATTGGAAACTGCAGAAAGAAAGATGCATCATTATAAAAAATATTGGGTGGTCATGTGGGAGCATCATAGCGTTTTTATAAGGTAAAATTATTAGATCATCTCATTTTCTGAAAGCAGCACGTGAAGAGGGAGACCAGTGCTGTAGCACCAGTTATTAAGACATATCTATTCAGACTGGCCTTTGATTCATAAACTATGGCTGGACTAAAAATAGATTTGCATAATTTTATGACCATCAATTTATAACTAGTAAAACTGAGGTGAGAGGAAACTTCTTTCACTCCTTAGGTGAAAAGCAATCTCTTGGTAGGGTTGAGAATACATTTTTTTTCTGGCTCATTCAGACTGCTCTGTTATATTATGGGGTTTTTTTCACCTTCTGTTTGAGTAGTAATTACTAGCCTGTCCTGAAGCAGAATATCAGACTTGGTGACAACTGGTCTGTCCTGGATTGGTAAATCCTGTGTGCAGGTGTAGCTGCCAAGAGGCCGCATGTTATTGTATTGCTGAGCTAAAGAAAATAAAGATGTTTTCATTTAAATAAACATGGATAGAGCCCCAGCCTCCCCTGAAGTAGGCAAGAGGGCGGGAAGGGAACATGAGAAACTTACCCAGGCGTGTAATGGTGTAATGGTGTTCTAATCTCAGAGGGGAAGGGAAGCAGCCTGCACTGCCCTGGCAGAATCTTCACATTGCTGAAAATGCCCCTTATGCTCCTTACGTTTTTTTGGGGTTTTTTTCCAACCCAAACTGTACTTTTGAATATTGTTAGTAAATTGCTTAGTCAGTATTTTGCACATCATTGACTGGAGCCATTGCTGCATATCCTGGAATATCTTGAAGAGTATATAAAGAAAAAAATTACTCTTTGGGACACTAGAATAAATATTTCTAATGTTGCTTGAAAAACAATGATAAAAAAACGTGTTTGTGGATTCACAGAAGCTGGAACAGATACATTGACCACTGTGAACAGTGTGAGTAGAGGAAGAAATTTTATGGTGGATTAGAAATAGTGCTTTACAGTCTCGACTGTAAGTGTGAGCTCTAAGGTCCATTAGAGTTTTTTATTTTCTACAAAGTGTTGATCTGTACAGTAGGAACATGTGGTTTATTATGATCACTGTAATTCTCAAGATAAAATATACCAGACTTTACAGAGGAGTCGTGGGAAAAAAATTGGTAAGGCATTTAGTTCTCTGAAATCTGGAATGTGTAGTACTGTACAGTGCAGGACACTTACTAAGCTGATTTGCTCTGTGAGGAGAGACAGCAGCTGCATCTTTATGAAGGCAAAAGCCCTTTGGAGAGTGTAGTGTCCAGTGCAGCAGGACCCTGAACTTTGGTGGTCGTTTCCACACAATGTTTTATTGTAAGATAGTAATAATAATAATACTGGTAATACCTTGTAGGGGAGAAGACAAGGACAAATAGTAGGAGTATTACTGCCCAAAACAGTAAGAATACGTGGCCCTGTTACCATTTTTTGTTACCATTTGTGTTATTATTTTAACTCGTAACTTGTGCAGAATACTAAAGACACCTGTGGTCCACATATCCAGTGAATAGCACAAAGTAGAGAATCAGAGGTGAAACGGTACAGGAAAAGGTTTCCTGTAGACATTACCCATGTTTTAATCCTTGAAAAGAACATTTCTAAGTAACTTCTAATTTTGTGGAAAATCTTTTTTATTTACTGTATTTTATATGACTACAGGAGAATCTGTAGTCGGACAGGAAAAAGGTAAATATAGCATATTAACTGTGAGTGTTGGAAATCTTTGGTACCTTCATCTACACAGAGCTTCATTCTTTGTATTTAAAGATAAAGGCCAAAGTAAGTACATGGACTGGGGCATCATTTGCAGGCTTATTTATATGTGTATGTTTTTTTTTCCAAGTTCCCCCTTTTCTCCAAATTCTTCTTTTATATATAGAAATAGTATAGACTGGTATGAAATGTCATGCACATTTTTGGTTTATATGTCTGTTCTATTCATAACATGCCATTTTGGGTCAAATTTTAAAAAAGCTAAAGATATTTTTTATTCTTTCTGGCATTGGGAATACTGTCATTCTGTAATACAACAAGGATAAGTATAGGTAGCTTCTAAGAAATTTGACAATTGGTGTTTTAAAGGGAAGAGTTTAGAAAATAATCTTCTTTCCTTGCCTCCAATTCTGATCTGCTGTATTATACTGTCTCTTCCTAGAAGATTCTTATTCAAGTGCTTGAAATGGTGTATCAATAGAAGTTGTATGGGTATAAATTACTTTGTAGCAGAAGCTGAATTCTGTGGTTCTGTATTCCTGAAATGTCTTGTTTATGTGCTTAATCCATATCAGCAGTTTAATATATGCTTAACTAGTTGAAAGCTTGCTGTCTCAGCATAGAATTGTTTTTGTGTCAGAACCTGAAGTACATTTACCAATGTATCAACTTCTCTTTCTTGCCTCTTGGTCCCCACCAGGCAGATGTCCCTTTCAGAGGCTATGGGATATTCATGTGCTTATGACTGAGACATATAAATGTTGATCACCTGATACCAGTCATGAGGATTTACTTCCTAGATAAAGTTGTGTGCCAGCTTCCTGGTCATCAGGGAAATGTTTTCAGCAATACACAGTTTATTAACTGGCACTGAAGTAAAACTTTTCATACAAATGGGAGGTTTGGAGAAAAGAAACACATTTCTTTGGGCTTCTTGTTTTTGCATGCAGGGCCAAAATGCATTCACCAAAGGACAAAAACCACTTTGCAAAATGTGCATGTCTCACCTTCACAGGATACTGATCCACAGAAAATGGAAATATGTTTTCTGGTAAACTGGAGTGTGGTAATGCAGCAGTTAGGTTCTCTAAATCAAACAACCAATGTTTTCATGAAAAGAGTTCGCATGTTTGAAGATTAGAATTTGGGGGTTTGAACTCTGTCTTGTTTTTCCTTTCCACTTGTAGCGTAGTAAGTGTATATTTATGATCAAAGTGGCTTACAGTGAATGAAAGGGAAGAGAATTGATATCTAAGGATTAATTTTTTTTTCCATGTACCCTAAATAACAAGGTAGAAATACAGAGAGAGCTGTGTGGTTGTGTTCAGAGCCTCAGGCTGTTATTAATCAGTGTGAGAAAAGATTAAACAGGGAGAACCATGGCAACCATGTAACATTTGTGAATGAAGCTGTGTTTCCATAAGGCAGTTCCTAATGTGCAGTACTGCACTATTCTAAAATAGATGTATTCAAAGTAGGTTGGCGCAGAAACTACAATCCATATTTGGGGAATGGCAGTTAGAAATGTTCTCTGTTTATACCTTGAGTGTCTTTATTTCATGGAAAATGTAGACATGGCAGGATACTTGGGGGTTTTATGCTCATTCGTTGGCTGGAAGTGGTGTCTACTGCTAGAAGTGATGTTTGTATATAATTAAACATAATTTTCTGACTACAAAAAGTGACCTCATCAGTTATTTATTTGGATTATATCTGGGTTTGTTGTTTCTTTCCAGTGACTGTTATGACACAATGTGTATAAAATCAGCAAATACAGAAACTACTATGGAAATTTATTTCACATCAAATCAATGGTGTTCCTTATTTTCTCTGTTTATATGTTAAAACATCAAGCGTGATGACTTCATGACAGAAATCATAGAACCTAAGTCTTTTCTCAGTTGTTGGATGGTCTGTAATGATACCAAAGGCGTTTCCTCTTGCAGGAGAAGACACTGCCAAATCCTCCTAAAGAGGGTGAGTCTTAGGGGTAAATAAACATGTTGTGAGTCTCAGGAGCTGCAGTCAAATGACTCTGGGTAACTTTGTTTGGAAATTCACATTGGAAAGACAAAATCCAGAGGGAATATTTTAAATTATTAAAATTGTAGATTGGCTTGGTTTTGAAAAATGTTTTCTTCCAGTGTCCTGACTGTGCTGTCACACCAAGTAGCCCCAGTTAGATATTTCTGATGATGTTGAGCAGAATAATCTTTACTGAACTTTTACCCTGTATGGAGTATTCGCTGGTGCTGTCACAGAGCCACCATTTCAGTCAAGGTGCCATCTCCCTTCTGTACCTCCAGGAAATCTGCTTTCTGAGTTCTTTTCTCTGCTGCCTATCTGGCAAGTGACAATATTCATAGGTAACTTTTATTGCTAGTGGTTTTCAGTTCCAGGAATCTTGTATCTACTGTGCTGAATGGGGGACTGGACTGAATGAGCCAGTCTGACATTCATATAGATATTTCTGTCTGGCAACAAATGCAGAAGAGTATGGTGTAAATTAATGATTTTGAAAGGCAATGGAATTAACTAAATAGCTCCTCTGAAGTTTGCAAAATTGGGCAATAGGTGGTTGTGCTGCCTGACCTCGTCACATTGTAAAGTGAGAAAAATAATACCTGAGTTAAAACTTCATCTTAAATAAAGTGAAAAGTAGTACACAAGCACCTGCAGTTTCATTATTACCAATGACTTAAATTTTGTGTCATTTTGATTTTCGTCTCACATGATGTATCTTCCATGTCTGTGCCTTTGTCTTTGAGGAAAACTTAATTTTGCCTCAGTGAGAAGGGTAGTATTGCTAATAAAAAAGAAAGTTCTCCACCTGTTGAATGAACGATGGAGTATGCTTTTCTTTTTACAACTGTATTGCTATGTCTGTGGGCTTGTTGCTTGCCTGAGATACATATTTTTTTTCTCTAATCCAGCATGCCACTCTGTCCTTTTCTTCCTTTTTGGGTTCCTCCCATTTTCCCAGTGGGAATGAACTCTGCATTCCTCTTGTCCTGTCATACATCTTTGCTGTATATTGGCCAGCAGGGAATAACAAAGCTAATATTAGATATCATGGATTTGAGTGCCTCTGTCACGCTCCAGTGTTCCCTTTTCTGCTCAGATAAACGTGAATCTGCCAAGCTTTGAAGAAAATGTCGTCGAGCTAAATGATTGGCCTTCATTTCCTCTATAGGCAAATATGTTTATTTTGCAAAGAGAAATACTATTACTTACAGATGTGATTTGAAAATGATCTAAGAAGTGAAGACTATGTAAGGTATCACCAGTACTTCACACTTTTGTCTATGCAAAAGCACAGTTGTGTCAAATGATGGAAAGCAAGACTTCTGTTCCATAGGAAATATAAATATTTTAATAGCAGAAATTAAAATTTTTTCAAATAGAGGTGCAAGAGGGCAGTAAAGTTTTCTTTAGAATGATGGTGTTAAAATTCTAATTAGTAAAATATCAAAGTTATATTTTTCATGATGACAGTTTTTAGTAATTCCTCATGTTCCCAAAATTGAGGCTGTCCAAACCATTTCAGTGCTATTTTACAACAGTTTGTCTGGTGAAATGCCAGAGGACCTTGGATGTTTTGGGTCTGCAGCTGGGTGTGCTGTGCCAACACCAGGAAAACCTTGGAATTCTGTGTGCTTTAAACCAAGCTGGAATGGAAATATTACATTGCCCCACAAAATGCTGTAAAAACCAACCCAGTAGGGGTTCTTAATAACTTCTTATTCCTTAGCTGAAAAAAAATTTGAAACATTTTATCAAGAGGGGAAGGAAGAGTAAATTCCACCTGTTACAAATTGTTTTAATGCGCTTTCTGGGTTTCTGTCTAGCATGCATCTGTATACAGCTGGAAAGGTCCAACAGCACTCATATGGCAAAGGGTTTTTACCTGGTGGGTTTTTGCTTCTTACATTTTTTGACATATTTGTGGAATTCTGGAGGCAGAGGGAAGCCACAGAAAGGTCACAAAACTTCAAGCCAAGATAAACAGCCTGTCAGAATATGTTTAGGAAATGACAGTGTAAACCACAGAAAAACACAGAAAGGAGAAGAAAACTTATACCCTTGGAAAATACATTTCCTGGTTGGAAAGCTGTCGAAGCTTTGGGCTGCTTATGTTGTTTCCTTGCTCCTTTCCAGTAAATTGTCTTTGTTCAGGTTGTTAATTCAATCCATGTTCACAGGCACCCAGGCCTTAGGGGAGGGGAGCAGATCTTCTGCAGCAGGTATAAGAGAAGGCAGTGTGGGCATCATGCCTAAAGGCATCTTTAGTCCCAGGAAAGGAGATTGGACTGCCTTTTGGGCATACATCTTACTTAGTAATACTTCAAAAATATTACAGATACAGCACCAGAGCATTTCTTAAGTAATTTTCAAAGAGCCTTGTGTTTGCTCCTTTGCACACTGCAAAGGAAAGAAGGCTTGTGCATCAGTAAGTTCAACATGTATCATTTAAACTTTTTTAACTCCATTGCAGTAATAAAATGGCATCTCAGTTCTTGGTTATTTATCCTAGTTCTCTTACGTTTCAAGTACAAGCTTTGCTGGATCGGGATATAATTTTCCATGGCTGTGCTCTTGTCCCTGCTGCTCCTCAGCCCTGTGACATCAGCTGCAAAATCACGTACCACAATAATGTAAATGCTAAAGCATCTGGACAACTTTGTTCTGTTATTTATACAGAAAGTTCAGACATCAGTCCAGATGTGTGATGAGAGGAATTTTAGTTGCACAGAAGGCTTTTTGACAGGCTCTTGTAGCACATTTAGCCTAGATAACTGACAGGAATAAAGTTATCGGCTAAAATGTCATTATCCAAGCTGAATTTTATTTGGTTTTTCAGAATATTTATTTCCCTCAAGTTTACCTCTCTCCTAATGGAATTAATCAGCTTTTACTTGAAAGTCTAGGATTTAAACTGTGGAATTTGAGTTTCTCTTTTACTTCAGGTGTACCAGAAGACCAAAGGGTGCAATAAAAAGTGCTGCAAAGTTAGGTGGAGGCACTAAGCCCCCTGACTCCCCTCAACATCTTAAACCTAAGTCAATAAAGGTAAATATTAGCCTATTTCACTCTTTAAAAATCAGAAGGTAGGTCATTATTTCATATTCTTAGCTGAAAAATAAAAAAGGCTATATTTAGAAATTTCATAACCTGATCTTGAAAAGAAAAAATGCTCAGTGCTCCAAACAAATGTGATAAATGTGTTGAGCCCCGAGGCCTTAGTGCAATTAATGTGCACATTGCCTTTGTAATAAGTTATATACCTGATCATAAAGTAAAAACACTGGTGGATCTATTAAAGGAATTAGTTTGTGTTTGGGGGAAAAAAAGATAATGATAAAGTAATTAGTATCATAAGTTCAACAAAGATTTAAAACCGTGCTACATGGCAGTAATGGATTTTGAACACAGTTAATGAGTATATTCATTGCATTCATTTTTAATTAAGTGGAAAAAATAGTGGTCCTTTAACTGGAGATAATAAATGTGCAAGTCAGTCTTGCACAAACATGCAACACAAGAATTTATTGCCTGCTGTCTAACTAGGGAACTGGGAATCATTATAAAGATTAGATTTACTGAAAAAAAAAATCCAGAAAAAGCTTTAGTAGAAAATGTTTATGAGGTAATAATTTTCACGTTAAATATAGTTTGGCATATTTGGTAGAGTGTGTGTGTGCATGTTTTTTAAAATATGAGCCTTTGCTATCATCTGAGGTAGAACTGTTTGTACCCTTGAAAAAGACTCTGCTATTTACAAATTTAGATTTATGTGAGATGTATTTAATATATGACTGCACATGCAGGAGAACATAAAAATATTAGAAGCCTCAAAACTTTCTTAGAGGTTTGTTATGCTCATGCTTAAAATTGTGGTTTAAAAAACCCCACAAAACTTGGCTCAGGAAGCTGCAGCTGAAAAGAGCCGAGTGCTTGCCCCAGTTTAACCAGCACACAGTCACCTTCCCCAAGCACTGGGCTGTGCTGCCACGGGGGCTCTGGGGGATTCAGCAGCTGAAGCAGGGAAAATGCAGCTGAAATGCTGAGTGTTTATCTGTCAGTGGGCGGCTGGGGAGCTGACATGAAGCAGGTTAAAGCACTGAAACCAGATGTACCTTCTGGAGCAGTGGCTTTCCATGTTTTTATGACTTGGGAAGCCCCTAAACATTTCCAGTGAAAATGAGGACCTTTGTGTGCCGTGCTGAAGCTCGTTGATGATTGACTGGCATATCTTAGTTACCTTTCATGGGTCTGGTCGAGGTTGTTCACCAATCCCCAGGGATACCCGGATGACGTGTTAAAAGCAAGGGAATTAAATCAAACTTAATATGCTTCATTCTCTCAAAATTCCCTACCCATACATCTCTTGTCAATATTTCCACAATACCAAGTTCTTGCTGACATGCAGTGAGGTCTAGGTCTTTGCTCAACAAACGTCTTGTTGGGGTATGCATAAACTCCTTCCAAGTTTCCCTAAGCCTTAACTTAACCTTTAGAAGTTATTCACCTCTGGTATACCAGGAAAACAAGTTTTCACTACCAAAAAGCCCCCAAACTTTCACTGGTGGCATGCAGTGTACTGCTGGTGACATTGCAGCACGAATTTCTGTGCCACTCAGGCAATTGCGGTCTTTTTTTGTCCTCTGATTTTATTCTGCCCTGTCACACATGTAGTAATTGCTTTCTGTACAAGAAGCAAAACCACACACTTGGGTCTCTTCAAAATGCTAACTCTGCTTTTATTTTTTTAACCTCACTGCACGATTTTATTATGTATATAAGTCAGTAGCAACTTGGGAGCTAAATATAAAATAGCTGGCCTTGGCTGCATACTTTTAGCATTTAAAAAAATAAAAAATTGCAGAGTCAGTTTATTGGTTAAATTAGGAGTTCTATAGATTTTTTATCAGTAAATAAACATTTTATTTTCTTTTCTGTTCAGGTATGACTTTGTAGAAGTTGAAGAGCCTAGTGATGGCACTGTTTTAGGGCGCTGGTGTGGTTCCAGTACAGTGCCAAGCAGACAAATCTCCAAAGGAAACCAGATCAGAATAAGATTCGTGTCTGATGAATATTTTCCTTCTGAACCTGGATTCTGCATCCATTATACACTTCTTATGCCAGTAAGTAACATGCTTGAGATTGAAGCATTTCAGGATACAAAATCTTTGAAGTGGTAGCTCAAAAGAATCTTTTAATAGGTGAAGATTAATTACTGTTTATTTCTTAATAATAATAGTGTGCAATCTGTCTTCCTGAATTGTACATTTTGTTTCTGTTTTTTCAACTGACTGTTCCTGTGGTTCTTTTTGGATGGCTTTGGACTAGGAAGCTGCGGGCTCAGTTGTTTGTGTGGAAAATTCAGTAAAATGTTTGCATTCCTAGTACTGTAGTGTGGGAAAAAAAAATTCTGGCTTTGAGAAAAAGACAGATCAGTTTATGAATCAGCAGTGTCATTTTGAAAGAGGATTGGGAAGTTACAAAAAAAACCTGAGGAGATTAGTGGTTTTATTAGTCAGCTGCTATTAGACATACTCAACCAGATGATTATATCTAGTTTCCAAACAGAAGATTTCTTATGATTCTAGGTGGTTTTATTTTAGAGACAAAGCAGACAATCTATAATATTCGTCTTCCACTGCATTTTCCTTGTAAACTGTACTTCAGGCTTCTCTTGAATGTTGCTTAAAGCTTGTAAGTCACAGATATTAAACTAGTCCTTGTCTAAAATGTGACTAATTTCACTGTCAACAGTGTTTTGTTTTCATGAAATGAAAGATCTGTGATAGCAAAATGTTTACTAAGTTTTAAGGATGAGATAATGTCCTGCAACATTAAAATGGAGGGAAACAGGAGCTGACTTGTTTTAAAATACGTATTCCATATTTAAAGAGAGTAAGGAGTATTTTTTGTTAAATTCCTCATAATTCACTTTGAATCTCCTAAGTAGTCTCGTGGTCTGTGGTATTTGGTTGGTGGAAAATATCTCCAAGCTCAATAAAAACATTGATCAAAAGAATCCATGTTGTAACCCCACTGACATGTGCTGCACTCAGAATGCACTTGGCTGCCTTTATTTTTCTATTTTTGCTCCTTCTCCCCATTGGCAAAATTTCAGTTATTGAGAAGAATATATTTAGCATGCTGATGATAGTGTCAGTGTAGTGTAGTGGGGGTGGGATGTTTGTGTGTATATATATATATATTTATGTGTGTTGTTTTCCTATAAATATTTTTAACTATTTATGCCTAAGGAAGAACTACTTCTAAGGGGACTAAAGGTTTGGTCTGCATCTTTGACTCTTTAGAATAACTTTTGTGAGTAGAATACAATGACCCAATAATGGTAAAACTTTAAAATTAAATAAAATGTCAGTCTCCAAACTTGAAATAAGGCCAGGTTTAAACTTCAGTACACCCGAGGGCAGAATGTAATAAGTATGTTTACTTTTAGAAAATGGTGAAAGAAAATCACTAAATACATGTATTTGTGGGGCTGGTGCCAAATTCTGTTGTCACAGCTCTAGTCTTACACCCTACCTGCTATTTATCTTCCTAACTTATGTATGATCCTATTTCTGTGGAACTGATCAAACAAAGGCACCTGCAAATAGGAGTATATGTATAAATATTTTTGTGTCATGCTGTACAAATGGACTTTTGAGTTTATTCCTTAATATTTGATGGAAACACTGGCTAGAAAATTTAAATTACCAGCACTCACAAAACAATGGTTTAATGATGAAAATTGTTACACCTAACACATGCAAGGAACAAGAGCAGCCCACACGCTGTCATAAGAATTTGGAATGAGCCCCAAAATGTGCAATATACTAACTGCTTATCAGTTAATTTCTACGTCTCCCTCTAAAAGAGCTGTGATCTTTTTGAACAAAAAATATGTCCTAATAGTCCTGCAGAATACAGTTACACATTTCAGACAGCAGATTGTAAATTAAATAGATACTGTTTAGTTCCAGGATTAAACCTACTTCTTGTACCCAAAGCAATTGAAAACCAATGCCAAAAAAAAAAGTAATTTGCTTTACTACTATAAAGTTATCTTATCTAGCTTTTCAAGAGAAAATAAAATTTACAGCCTCCCTCCCAAATCCCCACAAAGAAAGAAAGTCGGCTGTCGGAATGAGCTTAAATTATAAATAATTCTTGCAAAATCATAACTGATTCACTAAGAGATTCAGTTCAATGAATTGGTCCTAAACAGTTAATTTTTTTACTTCATTTTTTTTGACAAGTAATGGGAAGGGGGAGATGCCTGGTAGACTAGCAGGGAGAGATTGTTTGGGGAGAAATGAAGCAAAACTGAAATAAAACAGTGCAAGCTTGTTTCTGTATTTGAAGGCCACACACAGAGAGGGGCACCGGACACATTTTCAGGTCTTTTAAAGAGCAAGAGAAATGGCTTTGTTTAGATCTGCTGTAATTTATAGTGTATATATGTATATGTATATATATATAAATTTTTAAGTTTGTTTTTTTTTTCTTTGTACATTATATTTCAATACAACTTTTCACATAAGTAGTAGGAAAATGGCTGTTGATCTGATTACTTTATTTCTAGGATTTAGTGACTCTAAAGAAAGGGCTCACAGCCGTTCCAATGCCAGTGGATCCAACATCATTCTCTAGAAAGATTTGATATGGGATTGGAAGACACTGCATAAAAGCAGTGCACATACTGTATACAAGCAGAATGTTCCCCAAGGAAAAAAAAAAAAAAAAAAGACACTTGTCTTCAGATTCTAACTAATTAGAGCTTAACAATTTGAATTTCTTTCATTTTAAGTTGAGTACTGTGGCTGCATCTGGAACCTTCTGTAATTCTGGTCTTACTGCCGCTCTCTTTCCTCTATAGTTACAAGTTAACTTTGTTTGCAATACCGTGAAGTGGATGCAAGTGTTGAAAAAGGTTGTTCCTGTTAAGCAAACATAGTTTGTGTTATTCCAGAATGATTATGCTCCTTTCAGCACAGCTGTTATTCTCAGTCACTCTTTCATGCTCTGCCCTGTCACTTTGTGCTTACTGGTGAGCTGCTTTATTCCGTAAGGGCTGCCTAGTGATGGTTCTCAATTTTGACCAGCTATCCATTTATTAAAAGCCATGATTTTGGCAGCACTGTGCCACCTAAACCCTCCTAGAACTTTATTGCAGAAACAATCCATATTTCATTTCTTTTCCCCCTCTTCTCGTTTTCCCCGTATAGAAGCCACAAGAAATTGAGGGAAATCTTATAAACTCTTGTAATATACATTTGGGCCTCAGTCTTCCTAGTGACTTGTTTAGTTTAAACTATGTCAGTTATAAGTTTGGCAGAGAAAACTTGATGTAATAAAGTCCATTGTTAGTTGGGGAACGGGTGAATGGGATACTTGATGCCTGAGGTGCCATTAAGGAATGCATGACTGATTGCCAAAGTAGTTATTAATTATTCAGGGCACTCAGAACAAAGCAGCTCCAGTTAAAGTTGAAGCTGGGGGTGACTGTATTCCCCTTCTTTTTTGGCATATGGTAGCATGTCATTTGTCATCAAAGATCATGCCAAAGATCTTTGAAAGTAACAGACTTAACCCTCTTTTGTGCAAGCAAAGATGGAACTCCAAGAAGCTGTCTAAAGGCTGACCTGCTTTAAAAGTGCCTTAGCAGATGGTTTGGGATTTTGGTGCAGTACCTGTTTGGCTACATGAGTGTCAATCCAAGTGAGTGGTCTGCTTTGGTTTGCTTTTCTTTTTTCCCCTTTTGATGCAGAGATTCTGTTAGGCTCTTGCTTTTGGCAGCAATGAGGGTTAAATAGATACTCTTTTTAGAACTATCTAATAATACTTCCTTTATTTTATCCAAATTGGCTAAGCTTTGCTCTTTAAAGATTGAGCATGTTACTTTTCTTTGTGGAGCCTTTATAATTGAGCTTGTTGATTGGAACAGGCAAATAAAATAAAATACTAATGGAAAAAGTGCATAAAACTAGAACAGAGAGGAAAGCTTGTACCCTGCTTTTGCTTCCTCTCATAATTCTACAGATTTCACAGCAATCAGGTGTGTTTCTCATGAGTTTGTGCTGGAGCCCAAGAGACGCTTAACTTAAATTCATCCAGAAACATCATAAAAGACATTACTGATCTCCTAAACTAGGATTTTTCTACATTCTCTTTAGAAGCGGTCAAAAGTTTTTAGAAATAAAATTATTTCTGGGTTTTTCAAGCCAAGGAGGTACAAAGAATCAGGAGAGTGCATGAGTGTTATGTAGCACTTTGCAACGCTACATGAAGTGAAGAAGAGCTGTGAAAACTCTTCATGTGGTGGGACAGACTCTAAAACAAACCCTCTGTGTTCTGAATTTCCACTGATTAGGTACAGTGAAACCTTAGTCCAGATAATTGAACAGGCTACTAAAGATGTTCCAATGTGCAGATTCCATGTGTTAATTTTCTTTTGTTTGGCAAAAATTCATTGTAAATCAAAGATGTTTTGGAACTAATTCTTCCCTTGGAGATTCCATTTTGGATTAAATTTTTGTTTCACATCTTAGATGAGATAATTTCTCAGATGAGACATTAAACATTGCCCCAAAATACATAGATAGGAGTGAAATGCTTTAGTTAACCAAAAAAAATGCATAAAGTACGAACTGAGAGTGGCTATTATCCATGGACTAAAATGAGTGGTGGGAAAAAAAAAAAAACAAACCAAACTTTGAGGCAAAAGAACCTCTGAAGTATACTTTCTGATTAAGTCATAATGCCTTTTTATTCTTGTGAGCATATCTCAGACATCATAAAAAGTTTAAAGTTCTGTGTCTGTGAAGCACCCTTGCAGAGAGACAAGGTTAGACAGGAATCTAGCAAGATTATGGACCTGCACAGTAACCTCCACAACCTGAGGTGTCAGTGAGGATTTTCTGAGACTCTAAAAGGAAGAGTGAAACTTTAAACCGTTTTGGTGGTGTCATTTAGTTCTTAAAAGGAATGAGTATACTTATCTGATAGCAAGTTTTGTACTTTGAAGGACAAAGTTCTTTTTCCTTTGTCCAAAATCTGAATGCAGTTTCTCATGTAGTAAATGTAGTATAAACCATTTCTTTTGTATTTTTCTGTGATGTTAGCCTTGCAGTGGCTCAGGCTGAAAAGAATCACAAATTATTTCATTATTTATGGAAAAAAGTAATTTAGTTTCCTTGGATTAGACTTTTTTACAAATTTATCACATATTTGACTAAGATTTAAATTTATTCATTTAGGAAGTTTATTGAATATAACATTCCGTATCACTGAGGCAAGAGATAAAAAATCGGCTAATTTTCTTATTTCTAAATAAGTAGCAATCATTTCAAAATTAAATACAATTGGATTACCCCAAATGTCATGCTTTGGTGGTTTTTTTTCTTTACAACAAGTTCTGTGCAAGTTTTCTTCCCGAAAAATTCAGGAGTGTTCAACAAATATCAAAATGGGTTATTTTATGGAACATTAATATAAGTCTTAAAACTATAAGTCAAAAATAAGTCTTTAATTTTTTAGTTTGGGGCCTTTTCTTTTTTTTTTTTTTTTTTGAAAGAAAATATTGAGAGACCATCACAACAAATGACATAGACAAGAGCTCCTGAAAACCACTCTCCTTTTAGTTGTCCAGAGCAGTATGTCCAAGTTGGATCACTCTGTGCCAACTTGTTGAAAGCAGAAATTATTACCACAAACAAGAATTGGGGTAATGCAACTGTTAAGGATAAGCAGGAAACCTTTATTGCTCCTTGTCCCAAATAATGTCTTTGATCACGTGTTAACCCTCTCCTCCCACTTGAAAGCAGACCATAGAATGATTCAGTGGAAACAATTAAATACCCTAAAAAGTTAAAAAGTCTAGAAAATGTATTGGAAAAGTATTTCAAGTACCTGAGAGATTCTCTTTTCTTCATTTTCTGTAAGTTACCCAAAGGCTTTTATTAAATTTCCATTTAGTAATGAACATTTATATTGTCAGGGACTCTTTTTTAATATTTAAAAACTTTTATTAGTGTCTCATAGCATTTCAATGTAGAAGTCTCTGTATGCATATTTAACTTGGAAATTAGCTTTACAGGGTCTATCATTTACTTCTTTGTCTGTTCTAGTGTAAATTTTAATGTTGTGTGCTCTGCTGTTTTCAAAAATTTAAAGGTTTTCTATGAGGGTCCTTAAACAAAAAAAACCCCCAAACCTTCAAGCAAGGCTGTCAGTCTATATGTATATAAAAATGTCACTCTTCAGCTGTGAACTCAATGATGTCATGTAATTGGAGCTTTGGATGCTATCTCAACAGAAATATTTCACAGTGTTTTTCAAAGGTTCCTTTAGTCTTTCAAGATTATTCTGTAGTCATGGTTTGAGTTTATTTGTTCAATCTAATTGATCATATCTATTCTAAAAAATACAGTGTCTCAATTATTTGTAATTTTTTATATAATCCTTTACTAAATACTTTATGAGCTACTTTTCCCTTGATATGTTTGGTTTGAAAAACCCAGACCATCCTTCCCCCAAAGACACAACTGAACCAAAAAAGCAACAAAAAATCTACACACAAAAATGCCACCAAAAAAAACCAAACAAAAAACCCAAAGAACTCCCAACATCACCCTCCTCTCCCACAAAGTTTTTTTTAGCAACCTGTATTTTTTATACTTCAAGTACTACAGTATCATCTAGTTGACTATCCCTTCTCCAATTTTCAGGATCAGCATTTTTGAGCAAGCATGCTGATGGCTTCTCTACAAATTCCAAAGCAAAGGGATTCTATCCCATTCTCAAAGTAATCCCCTGTGTAACTGGCACAATCCTGATTTTTTTTTTCTTTCAAATTCTGAGATGTTGTGTCTGATGTGGTTGCTAGCTAAAAAAAGGTAAGCAAATGTACATTTGATACTAGGTTTCAGGCCTAGAAAACCACCATCGTTTTCGGTTGTGCCATGTAGGTGCATTCCTGTTCTGTCCCTATCCATTATTAGTGTCTTAATCGTGCCACAGTCCTATCCATTGCCTCACCCCAGCTAAACAGGCAGTCACTACTTAGAGTGCTGTGTACTGTGCTAAATTTTCGTACTATGATTCTGGTAGAAATAGGCAAAAGCAGAAATGAAATTAAATGAAAGAAGTTGGGACAGAAAAGTGCAATTTCTCAATTTTTTTTTTATTTTATTTTTCACATGGTAGAGCTCTGATGGGGACAGTTGTAGACATTTGAGATGAACTCAGCTGCAGAGCAGTTTCTGTGGATGGTTTATTGCAGAATCTAGCTCCACAGGTTGGTAGAAGCACCTCTTTAAATTCAGGAGGAAAATTCTTGACAGAGTAATAACACTGTATAATAGCTTCAGGGTAAGAGTTTGCTTGTGGGAAGATTAATGTGGGATATTGGTTGTGGTGTTAGAACAAATCCTTTTGTTTCTGAAAAGGGATAGATAATAAGCACTATGGGAATACCTAAATTTGCACCTGTCTTGTCTCTGCAGTACCTGGCCTGTGGTGTTACAGATGGGGATTATGAGCTGTCATCTGTTAGCTTCTAAAAGTGCTCAAAACCTTTTTAATGATGACGATGAAAGGTTTTAGCTGAAGAAGCCAGGATTGTTGTTTAAAAGCTTTCTGTTTTGTTTTCATGGGAAAGTCTAGAAAATCACAAAGCAGTCACATCTGTTCTTGCAATTATCTGGGGCTAGGGAAGTAGACAAGGAATTCAGGAAGGCTGCTTCCATGTTTACGGCTAGCTGACTAATGTTGAAGAACTGTAATTGTTTAAAAACAAAATTAAATTCTAAAAACTTGCACGTGGAAATGGAAGGCAGTTTGTTTGGCAAAAGACATTTCCAGATGCTTGACTTTTAATTTCGCTCTAATTTTGAGCTGAGCAATAAATCCCAGGAAAAAAACAGTGAAGATCATTTACGAGGAGAAATAAAATGCTGGGCTTCATACTGAAGGGCATGTTTTAATGCATGAAAGACCAGGTTTAAAGGCACTGGAAAGGTGGAGATTTAAAAGCACATGACACAGCCTTTCCCAAAAATTTTGCACGTAATCCTACGGGCATTGTGGAGGTAGGTGGATTCTAATAGCCTTTCCCTTTCAGCTGTAAAAGGGTTTCTTGGGGGAACTCTGTATGACTCTACCCTGACATCGCTTACAGCAGCTCCTGGTCTCATCTGAGTGTGTTAGGAGGATAGGGGATTTTCAGTGCAGTGGTGTAGGTGATTAAATCAATATGGTGATTTATTGTTCAGTATTTAGCTCTGGTGTCTTTTGGTGGCACTTGGCTTCAGTTTGTTGGTAGACAGTTCTTATTCTAAATATTCTTCTGATAGGCTGACAAGCACCCTGTAAAAATCATGATCATTTTTAAAAAGACAGATGCTGTGCTAAGGAAATTTTGTTAGAAATCAGTGTCTTCATAGTTTAGTGAATGGTTGGCAGAGCAAATGCAGTTCCTGAATTTGAATTTTCAAGTGGTTTTTTTTCACTATTTTTCTTACTGTGCCTGCATGTGAGTGTTTAAAAGGCCACTGTCTTTGAAGCTTGAAAACCCCTAAGATTTAAAATATATTTAAAAACAAATTTTTGCTAACTGTGTGCAACCAACCCTGAACTTCCCTGCAGACTGACAGAACCAAAATGACTATGCACCCAAGGAGAGTAAGATAACTTAGTTGAACCAAATTATCAAACCCTCTCAGTCATCATCTATATTTCTTGAGGGGAAGGGATCAAATGCCAAATAATTTTTAACTTTGTAACTGGAAGGACATTTAGCCACATATCTGTAAGCTTTTAATATGTAAGCTGTTAATAGGGTTGCCCTTGCTTATCTTCTAAAATCATTCTGATCTGCTGAACTCTTCTGATTTGTGTGTGCATGTTTGTCTTTGGGCTTTTCAGTGTGAGGTGTTCTGGGTAATCAAAAGTTAATAATAAAATACTTCCTGTTCTTAAGTCATCTGTGTAATGCCTTTTTGGTTTGGAGTTCTTGTCTTTTAGATTTCCTGTCATAGATTTCCTCCTGTTTGCACTCTGTCAATGTATATAACTAATTACTTTAAATACTGTATTTACTTTATTTCATTGCCTTTCTGCTTAAGAAAGTCATAGGCACCTTTCGTGTAGGAAAAAATCCTTTTGCAATCAGGTGCCTAAAATAGCAATATATCTTTGATGCAAAATTAATGTGGAATTAAGCTTCATAAGAGTGTTTTGAAACTGTTTGCTGGTATAAAAACTATAGAGTATAGCTCAGCTTTTTCACCAAAAATGAAACATAAATGGTCAAGTTAACAATACAGAGACAACTAAAAATTTTCAGAAAGTTTCTCATTTCTTTAAAATTGAAAACAAACTTGCTGTTAAAGAGGGAAAAAAATCTTAACATTTCCACTATAAAGTTTGATATTTCATCACTTGAAACTTAAAATTTACAAAGGAATTTTGAAAATCAATCCTTTAAAAGGTATCAAAGTATGAACAGGACAACACTTCTGTGCAGGCCATTTCTAAAAAGTTGTTGATAATTTTAAAACACTTATGCCCATCTAAGGAGCACCATTAAACAAGTCATACAAAGCCACGATTGACTAAACCAGTGCTATACAAAAATGCTAGTGGATACTTTATAGATAGAACTGGCTGAAATTCTGTGGTTCATATTTAGAAGAGTAACAAACTATTAAGGTGTAGTCATCATGAAAATCTGAAGCCAGAGAAAAGGGATTTTAATAACACCATTACTTTCTTAAATTTTCTCTAATTTAGATTCTCTAATAAATTATGAGAGTACAATTACTTTTGAAAGACTTCTCCATTGTCCTTAGTTAAATACTTACAAAAGGTTATCTCCAAATAGAGCAATTAGAGAATTAGTAATCAAGCAATTAGAGACTCTCCCAAGAAAACTAGGAAGCAACACATCTGGCGTGGGGTACAACATGTGAATGTTTCAGTTTAGATCTTTTATAGCCTCCTCTGACTTTGTCATGCACAGTGTTCTGTCCCCAGTTACAGTCTGCCATAGACTATGGCTTCTTGCAGAGTGGCAATTTCCACTGTTTTTCTTTCTGCAGGGAAAAGATGGCAGCTTGTTTCTGCCAAATATTGAGGTTTAGAGGAGAAAGAGAAAATAATAGTCAAGTTACTCAAAGGGTGATAACTGGCAATTATAGTGCCAAATTGTCTTGGTTAGGTAATTTTATTTACAAAGGGTGTTCCTGTGGGCTTTATCAGATGAATAATTGTATTTTAAAGTTATTTCAACAGTCCACCAACTTGAATTTACTATTGCATGCAATTTAATGTTATTTCTATTCAGATACAACACTACTGAAATTTCAATAATAATCGTATCTTTTCTAATTTACAGGCTTGAGATCTTTGGAAGTTTTGATTCTAGTTCTTTTGTCATTTACAGTGTGACTGGTGACAGATTTTTAAACATGCAGTTCCCATTGCCTTCAACAGGACCTATTAGGTATTGTGAGTCTGAGAAAAACAATGACCACACCATCACGAAGATAGTCACATTATTCAGTCCTAAATAGATTTTAATTGGGTTTTTTTTTTTTAATACATTAAGTAATTGATTGACAAATAATTGTTTCCCTATATGTATTTATTACACTGAGATTAATGTTCTGCCAAGCATCTATGTATTCCTCTAATCTCCTCTTTAAGTGAATTATATTACCATGGACCAGATTCAGTAATGAAGTAGAGATTGCTTGCAGAAATTAAACTTTGATGCTAATCAAGTTAAAAACAGTACTGCTGATCTCATTCTGAGATTCCAGTCAATGGTTATCCCAAAAATTGGTTTAATTTTCTGTGGGAGAAGTTGAATTGTAGTTGAATTGCCAATGTTTTACTTTAGTTTTACTAAAGCATCCTAGTTTCTCAGAATTCTCTTTGACAACATAATAGTTGCTAAGGTAACCCATATCTGATACTAGTGTATTGTTTGAGAGGAGAATGTAACCTGAATTGTTAAATAGCAAAACGTCCTCTTCTGACTTCTTAAATGAAATATAACCTTACAAAGGGAATTTATACTCATCTAAATTCAGGCAATTTACATGAAGTTTATGGTGATGTACTCAAAATTACAATTTGTCTTCCCCCCCATTCCCCAAGTGGTTAGTGCTCATGCATCCTAATTTGTTCATTCAAATCCTTGTTTGCCCACTGGGACTTTAGAGATGATCTGAAAGATGTAGAGTAGCTTCAAATTAAATAGTAAATAATGAAAGAAGGCTAAGAACATGATATTACTATCTTCTTGGCAATTAGGTATCTCAAATGTATAAACATCTACAAAAACAGAAAATATTTTCTCCCAATACAAGACTAAGACTTCTTTCAGCAAAGTGTGGCAGTCACCATAGTCACTTTACTCAAACTGTTTAGCCTTGCTTCATAACTGTAATTTGTGCAGAACATCTCAATTATGTTTCATTTTTGGTATTTATAACCTTCAGAATGTGTTGTTATTTTTATTTAAACAAATAGATCATCTCATGGGGCCTCACTGTGTAGGGCAGGTGGGAGAAATCTCAGCAGAATTAGCTGTGTAGGTCTCTTCAGTGAGTGTTCTTGACTGGTGTTTTCCT